>JAFELO010000173.1:520596-541205 GCA_017140195.1 Eumaeus atala
GGGGGGGGGGGGGGGGGGGGATCATTTCATGAATATTTCTAAATGTGATGGAGGTTTCTTAAAGTGATTTTTGATTTTGCTATCACATTGTGAGATTTGCTTCTAAAGTGGTAAAAAGTGTGCCAAAATTTATTGACCCCCTCTAGACTTTGAACTACGGAGGGGAAAATTGTAAAAAATATGGGGATTATTGAACTTAGTAAAAACTTCAAACGAGAAAAGCCAGACTCGCCTGTGAAGGGTTCCGTACCAACAGACAAAAATCCCACATCTCTTAAACTGTCAACTCGATTTTGTTTAAACCAGCTTTCGCTTACGAGCTCACAAACACTTTTTACCAGTTTAGTTTAGAATAAGCAAAAAACTTTCTTACTAACCTCCATTTAGAATCTCCGAGAAAAACGTCTGTGACATACTCGACTGCAGTAGGTGCAGCACGAAATCTTAGAATTGCCAGTGTAACAGTAAATGTCATAGCGGAATAACATTGAAAATTAAAAGAAAGATAACAGACGAATTGAGGCTTGGGTAGGGTAGGTTTCACAGAAATATTTTAAATTAATCTGGCATGTACCTTGCAACTCATAATTAGTAGGCCATCCCGCAGGAGAAATTGAATTTGATAAGGCCAGAACCCGCAAGATCCATTGCACAAGCGGGTTTGCACTCACAGACTGCACAACACCCAGGATTTTGTTTAAAAATACATTTATATTCATTCTCAATATTGATTATATTCTTTTTTAAGTTAATAATATGACATTATTGCCTTTTTTAAGTTTTTAGTCAACACAATTTAAATTTAGTTTGTTTAAAAGTAGAATATTATACGTTCCGATTAACGCTATTGAAATAATGTAATGCGCGAATTTGCGTGACTCGATAAATGTAAATGCATTAAACGCAATGCTTACAACTTATGTAGGTTCTAGGTGCAATTTAGTTCATTACATATAAGGGTGTCTGTCCATGTACCTACTTTACTATTTAAAATATTTTTCGAGATCTAACTCGGATTCATAAAATCCTATGGTGAAAGGCGGTAAAGTGACACGTCTGCATCACCTCTATGACGGTGTTCGTGGGCACCGGCGTTCCTTAGAAGGCTCCGCTCCATCGATTGCATCCTAACAGTTCTTATTAAATTGGGTCTTCAGCAAATATTGTATTTTTTAACAATTCAAGTTGTTTAAGTGCAGTTCATTATTAGGTTAGTAATATTTACAATTTTAACTTTGTTTTTTATAATTACAAAAATACAGCACTGGACTGTCATACTAAGGAACCCGTGATTGTACATCTTGCTATTTTTATAAATCAAAGACTTTTAAACATCTGTTTGTCTGATCGCACTCAGGAATTACTGGTTCATGTATAGTTTTTTATAAGGGAAAAGACGAAAATTGGCGATCCAGTCATTTAAGAGAACAGGAACATGCCTGACTGAATTTAATGTACATACTAGCTGTGCTCTGCGGTTTATTCGCGAATTCTATTCCATGGCAACCGTTCGCTTTTCGTGGTGAAATGTCATCTTTGTGTTATTCCAATTTGTGGGATCAGATTTAAATTTGGTACAAATATGTTTATATTTTTTTCATTTCATCTTCTTCCCAATATACTCTTCAAGTATAGACTATAAAAGAGAAATATATACATGACACAAGCACTTCCATATATAGACGCTATAAAAATCGTTATGCCTGCGAAGAAATACTTATTCAGTATTGGGCTCAAATTATTGTGGTCACTGTGGCACTGTCCTCTTTTACGCCCGAGTGCCTCTGTGTACATACAAGTCTATTATATGCTCCAGTTGTACTAGTTTGGACCTGATTTTTTCATTGCCTTTGCGTTTAAATATGGATATGCTTGTGACATATCAAAACCCACCTCCACCCATGCTCCTACCCACCTCTCGGTATACGGAGCGAATCATGAGAGATGCTCGTGGATTTGCTCACCAGCTCTGTTCCCCAACGTGCAATTCTACATACATTATTTAAGTGTCCTGTCGTTATTTCACTCTCCCCTATCTGGGGCCTGACGCCACTAAGACAGAAGTTATCATCGGTCTCGTCAATCCTGATTATCACGATGTAGCTAAGACGTTACCTATCCTTCCTCTTCGCGTGCTATGCGCATACATATCTCGCCTGCTCAATTGCCTAAAACTCTGTTCCGTTGCGACTAAATCCTGGTGATAGACTGGGCCCACTGTCTTCAAGTCGCATTCACACAGTAAATGGTTTCTGGTTTCAGCTTCATGACCGCAAAGACATGATGGCAGGTGACATAACGCTATCCTTTGCAGGCGACTTCTAAAGCACCAGTGACCTGTTAGTAACGTACTCAGGTTCCACTCATTGATATGCCAGACGCGTTGTAACTTCTGGAAGGAAAGCAGTACAGCCCTCTCCCGTCGGCTACATGCGGCTCAGAGTGACTGTCACGTGGAGATCGTCCGCGATGGAGCTTTTCTATTTCTTGCGCTCTTTGCCTTTGAGCTCCGCGCACTCCTCCTGCACGCGTCTTCCTCGAAGAACATCCAGATCGGCAGGCAGAACGCCGGGCAGTACTATTATACGGTAGCGTCGCACTGCTGCATGACCTGTAGGCCTTTGTTGATAAAATCACGGCTGGTATTTGGCTGCGTAATAATGCACTACGTACAACAAACAAGTGACAGCGTCGACACCAAAGCGCCGCAGCATATGTCAGGATTGCAACATGGATTCCGTGGTAAAGGATCCTAAGTGCCCGGCACTTCACACCCCACGAGGATGTAGAGACACATGAGACCTTCCCGGATGAGCTGACGGTCTTCCCGCTCATCAAAACCGCATGCAGCCCAAAGGATCTAGCATCGAGCTTCGTCTATGTGTACTCCAAGCACCTTGGTCACAGATACACTTATTCATCATCATCATTCATCCTAACAGTCGGTCCGCTTTAAAAACGACCCATAATTGTCATAGTCTGGGACTTGGCAGCGACAAATGTTAGCCTATTACGGGTCCACCAATTCTATAGACTGTTCAAGATCGTGGAACATTTCTGTTCGATAACGGCGCGCGACGGTGTCTCGATCGCAAGCGTCCAATCGTATAAGTATGCGACAAAACTTACACCCTCTGTTCTCGGTAATTTAAGGATATCATCCAGGAGGAGTTTCCATAGTGTGGGGCCCAATACCGAACCATGGGGACATCCCCTTGTGGAAACCTTCCAAAGCGTGCGGTGGCCAACTGTGAGGCCAACATAACCGTTACAGAAGTAACTTACGAGAGTCTGATAGATGTTCGGAGAGTTGTTGGTAGTTTTTGCTTTTAACAGTACCACTGACCAACATGCATTATCGAAGGCTCCGGAAATGTCGAAAAGAACGAGCTGGACTTATTTATATGTGAAATTGTCTACTATCTCGAACACTGATTTTAATGCGCTTACAGTTGAGCGCCCTCTAACGAATCCATGGTGATTTTCAGAAATATCACGTTTTTATGTTATGAGGCGTTCTAAAATTTTCCTAGAATCGGCAGTAAAGTAATCGGCCGGTAGGCCTTCGGAACTGTTAATGACTTGTCATTTCCCGTTGGCTGTACTATCAATGAATCTACCTTCCAAATATCTGTAAAGACCCCGTCTCTGATACATGCTATGTACATCTGTCATCATGAAGCTGTCCAGGCGTTCCCGATAATCTTTCGCGTGATTCCGTCTAATCCAGGACTTGTATTCGGTAAGCTTCTAATAATTTGATCGGCTGCGATGTGGGAAGGAGCGTCTGAATCCCTTCGGGGAGGAAAGCATGCAGCCGCAATTCACGCTTGTCGATGATCATTGTTGTAGGTTTCTGTTGTAGAATCTGGGCATAGGGAGTACCTTCTAGGAGTTTTCCGCAGTGAATGACATTCTTCGGAGGATGAGATCTACTAGTCGCGGCTCGGTATGCCAAACCCCAAGATTTTCATCTCCCGTCTCGGCAATGTCTCTAAAATGCTTAATATCTTCGTCCTTCATGGCCACTGTGTATTCTTGTCTGACTATACGTAGGGCTTCTAGTGAGATACCGTTTCTGGGATTTCCTCGTCTCGAGTTTTGCCAACATCGTCGTGCGGTCTTGACTTTACGGCGCAGCCGTTCCAGTCCCCCATCCATAGCCCTGAACTCCCCATCCTTGCGATATCCGAGGTTTATTTTGGCAGTTTGCGTAAGGATTTCACTAAACTGTTTGGCAAGTTCATTTGCTGATTTCCTGGACACTAGTTTATCCATTCGCAAACATAGCGTCGATCGAAAGTAAGCCCAATCTAACCCTCTCTCGCGAAAGCTAGTCTAAAGGATGGTTCTTCCGCCCACGTCGGTCTTGATACGCTGCTACACACCTGACATGTAATTAACTGATGGTCCCTTAAGCTTATGCCTTTGGGTACGTGCCACTCAGATATCGGTACTCCTCTTGTCGTGAGTGTCAAATCCACATTAGAATAAGCATTTGGGACGTTGGAGGCTGGCCTTGTTTGTTATTAATGAATAGATCTCTGCTCGATATGAAGCCCTCCATTTGGGTCTTCCTACACTGTGTCTCGCCCTCGTCCCGAGTACTGACGACGCTCACAAAATTAGATTGGCGAATGCGTATTGCTGTCTACGCCAATCAGTATAGGCTGTCAAGTCAGGTGATCCAGAACATAACTTAGGTGTGCAAGATGTCGCGCTATGTCATATCCATACTGAAAGTACGCTGTGATTATGTATATGCAAGAATCTTGGTAATCGATAAGACAGTGCAATATTTGGAACACAAATGGTGTAGCAGCGTAGACGCAATGTTGTCGTTATTGACCAAAATCCCATCCATCCCATCCTTCGGAATAGCTCCACACTGAATCAGTCCAGTTATGCCCGAAGTTGCGTACTGTTCTTCAACGAGAACGAAATGTGAGTTCATTTCATTGGCAATAATGAGCAGCTCAGATGTGGCAGTCTCCGCGATCCCTGAAGATCGAGCCATCCTATCGAAATAATATTTCCCTCCTTATCCAGTCATGTCATGTTGACTGCCTGTTGCTCCGCATATATACGAGCTGGGCAAGTTGCAGAGTTGGTTACATGAGTGCTTGCCTCTTTGCGATTAAAACGTTTGCAGGTAGCGCAGCACTCACTTTGAGACTGACATTCGTTCGTTCCCGTATCTCCACATTTACCGCATACTATTTCGGTTGCCCTACAGCATTATACAGGGGGCAAACGAGGAATCTGGGCCTTCTTCTTCATCCCCCCCTCAATGCGACTCACAAACCCAGCGAAACGCGACACTAAAGATGTTACTTTACGGTGGTATTATGTGAGCGAGAGATCGTGCCCGCCCAGTTCCGCTGCAATGTGGTATGGCGCTACCTCTCTCCAAAATTTTTATGACAATCCCTACTTTTTTGGGAGTGTAATATAGCCTGTTTAATGAAGATACAATTTTTTTACAATTTTATGGTGGTGAAAGAAGTTTGGAATCAGTCATTCCTATACGAGACACCGAACGCATCCTTTGGTATCGACCAGTTTCATGACCCATGAAAACGTATGGTAATAGTGTAAGTGCTTCCTACGTGAATACTTAACAAAAAGTATTATCTCTCTGTATTGTCATCGTCACGGGTACAAAATCCTAATAACATTTTTGATCGTCAAGACTTATGATCTGCGAGTTTAAGGCCGATAGGTGATTCGCAGGTCTCGTCTAGAGAGGCACGGTATCAATTGACACACTGTCCAAATGAGTAGCAAGGAATAATTATCGCATTGCTAGTACGATAATTATTCTCCTCATCAGCCTCATCAGCCCTTGTTACATTCTAATGTGCTTTGATTTTAAACTAGGTATATGGTACCCGGAAACATGTACATTCTATTGTAGTCAGTTTGCATCTTCAACCGCATTTAATATGAATCGGTTATATTTCGATACCGTAGAATTTTAATATCTTAATTTACTTGTTGCAGAATAATCAAATTTGGGTGTCATGTTCAGAGGAGTCTGGCAACTTGACGCGGATCGAGTACCCCTGGGGGCGGGGGTTGCCCGGCACCTTCTACCCGTACCTCAATCAGAAGGGTTACACTAGCCCCTTTGTAGCCATCAGAATTATACCACCGAGTAAGTAATTACTGGGACCAAAACAGGAAAAGAGACTTAATGTGACTTAGAACCCAATGCTAACTTAAAAAGATATGCATGGATGTATATATTTTTATACATGCAGAGGTCTATTTGAAGTAATAATAATGATGACCAAGGCGTACACCGGCATTGAACCGGTTCGTACTTAACCGACGCCCACATCTTATTTTTTTCTTATTTAAAGATTAGATATCTTGAAATAATCTCGTTTACACCAAGTCATGATGTGATGGTATTCTAGCGAAATCGAAAGCAACTTCAAAATTTATATGTACACAATATGGTTATCAAAATGAAAAAAAAAGCGTGGTGCGGGTAAACGTGTTAAGTAGATTGTTTCTCTTTTTTCATCTACAGAGCGTTGCAACGGTGGGCAGAGTTCGTTCTGTCAGTCCGGGTCCAGTGGTGTGTGGGACTCGCATCACATTTTAATGCCAAATAACCACAAAAACCACTAGTTCACTAATAAGATGGTAATAGTCTCCTAATAAGAGGGGTACAATAAGCAGTCCCCTCGGTTCAATTGGATTCACCCAAGGTTTCTGGGTTTATCCCAGGGGACTGAACCCTATCGCTACGACAAGGCTTGGACCATTGTGGGAATATTTCCAAACCTTCTTCAAACTATATTGAAGATAAAAATAATTAAAAATTAAATGTTTAACAGTTGACAAACTCATTATAAAACGTGTCATTAACAATTGTGCGTTCCGAAGTGCGTTCATCGTCTAATTTCATATCGTTTAAATGTAAAATCTAGAAAAATTTAAAAATATATGCAGAATATATGCGGAAAGCTAATCTTTCAGCATATCTTCTACATATATTTTTAACCGTATTAAATTTCAATTTACTCGATTCGCGCAATTCTTTAGAAAAATGGGTGAGATTTTTTCTTTCACGAATATATATATGTTATTTCAGGTACACACGTGCCAGTGATAGTTCGGTGTAGGGCGTGGGCGAAGAATATCATCTACAACAAAAGTATCAAGGAACCGTCTGGATATACCCGTATACAGCTGTATATCAATTTTGCTGGGAATGACACAGGGAGAGCTTAACTGTAACAGTCTAATGGACTTTTGAGGAATATGTGAAATATTTCGTTTAGTATTTCGCGAAATTTTTACGAATGTTTATTAAATATATGTGAAATGCTATATAAGAGCTTGAAGGAGACGGTCCAAAATTGTAGCGAGCGTAGGACTGGCCTTGAACCGGTGACGAAATGAAGGGAAAAATTATATAGGACAGCTTTGACCCAAGAAATCCATGGATTCATCTTAACTTCAGCGCAAGAATTATTTAATAATATAAGAAACACTACCATTGGCATAGTTAGACGCTTTGACATTAATGACATTTATTAAAGGGCGCCATCTTGATATGTTATATTTGTCAACCTATTATAAAACTTGTATCAGGTTTTTATTTCGTACACATAATATAATAGATTATAGTAACTCGTTTTATTCTTTATTAATCTTTATTAAATCTATGTAATTGTCTCTATCAATAGTGTGATGGTACAGAATCCATAGCGATAATATATATAGAGAAGGGACACCAAAGGCATATGACGGCGACTGGCCGTCTTGAAGAATAGAGAAGGAAGATGTGAAATCAGTACTATCTTTGTCTACCTAATCTCGCATGTGCATTGGGTAAAGAGAACTTAATGGAATGAGAGGGACAGATAGTGTACTACACTTGCTGTCTCTCTCGCCTTAGAATGTCGCTTTTTAGGATGGCCAACCCCACCGACTTTGTGACAGTGCAATGGGGTGAGGTAGCCATCCTCGCAATCTCATCTAACTAGCATAACAACAACTAATATACACTAACATTATAAAGAGGAAACATTTGATTGTGAGTTTGTTTGTTTGCACTGAATAGGCTCGGAAAGTAATGAATTGATGCAAAATAATCTCTTAATGTTATAGTCCTACATTATCAACGGTGAACATAGGCTATATAACATTTTGATGATGATGAAAACTTTGATAACGTAAACAAAATATTTTTTGATATTTCTCTCAGATTTGGTTGCAGGAATTATCGACAGCTGACAGTTTTGTCATAAATTTAACTTGTTGTCATCATATGGGTGCAATGGTTACGATAAGTTACAACATATAATTTTTATATTTTTTAAATCAATATTTTTTCCCCGTATTTAGTGAATTCTCCGTGCAAAGCCGGGACGGACTGCTAGTGAGGAATATAACAAATTAAGTTCAGCGAGGTGGCCCGGCTCTCAAAGCAGCTTGTGGCCTGTGGTTTGATATCTGAAAAGGACGCTCCCAACTTATTTAAATTGGGAGCGCGCTTAACAGATATAAAACTCATAATTCGTATTAAGTCATTTTTATAGTAAAGCGGAGGGGAGGAAACGAGCAGTGAGAACCTTTTAATGACAACCGACGCCAACGAATATTAATATAAAGTCCATACTTTATATATCCCCATGGATGCGTTGCCCTCCATCCCCTTTTCCTCAACATGTACTGGAAACACACACTGGACGGAGCTCAATAGAATAGCTATACCTTTACAGTGTTATTGTGTATCAGCAAAAGGTACCTCCCCGGTCATGCTGGTCCATTACAAAAATAGAAAAGCACTTCTAGTTTTATTATTCAAACCACCAACTCCTTTATATATTAAAGTCAATTCATTTTACGTCCAATACAATGAGAGTATAGTTATGGATAAGGCGTACCTTCGCCCGACGTGTCTTATAGTAACCGATGAAGCTCCACGGGACACTTACGTCAGCATAGAGCAGTAAAAAAAAATAGCCTAAAGGTACCGCTAAACCTAACATACCAGAGCGACCGTGTAGTGGGACCGTCGGCAGTGGACGGCGCAATATGTTATGTATGGCGATGTGTAAATCTGCGCGAGCGCAGCGCTAGAACGCAGCGTCAGGGCGAGGGAATCTTATGGCCATGCGTGTTTACAGCTTGTTGTTAGCGCTTGCGCTACGAGTTCACTTTATTGTTTCATCGTGAAATTTCAACTCCGAGATGACAAAGCTAAAAAGTATGTGATGAAACTCGTATAAAACCAGGAAGTTGTAATTATTACGTTGGTAATAATAGTTCAATGTATAAGATATTATTTATTTATTATGACAATTCGTCACCGTCGTCGTTATCAGCTTATCAGTCCACTGCTGGATATAGGCCTCTTTCAATGAATGCCGAGACGACCGATCTCCTGCTACTCCCATCCATCCCGGACCGGCTACTGATCGGAGATCGCCTTCCCACCTGGTGAGCGGTCGACCAACACTTTGTTTTCCAAAACGTGGCCTCCACTCCAGAACCTTACTAGCCCACCTGCCATCTGTTCTTTTGTTTGTGTGACCAGCCCATTGCCACTACAGCGAGTCTATTCGCCGTGTGATATCGGATACTTCGGTTCTTTGCCCTATGACGAATTCTGTTGGATAGAGAAACAGCCAACATAGCAAACCCCCCATTATGTCAATACTTGAAGATATTATCTTTGTCAGTTTTCTTGTTACGTATGAAATATAACAATAATTTAAGTGTGGATTTATGGTAGACGTTGTTTTAGAGACAAATGAAGTTCGTGCAGGCCACGCCAGTTTCGCTGTAGACGCACCCGCTTAGCGCCTACAAGCTTTAGTATTAGTTTTGGAAGAGGTAGTGCCACGTTGCACCGGAGGAGGTAGTGGCATGCGCAGTACATGACACTACATGTTCCTATGCAACGGAGTTGGACCGGCTCGACCGGCGACGTACCTCTCGCTCACATCTCGTGCGGTTTGTGTGTAGCCGGTCGCCCATTGGGGGAGGGGGAAGAGAGTAACGCATCGGCATAGTAATAATAATGTGCATGTTCATGGGCGTCGGTAGTCGTAAAAAGGCTTCGATTGCTCGTTTGCCCTCTATTCTATATGAAGAAAAAAGTCGCATTAATGCGAAGAACGTAATATTTCGATAATTATATCTATTATATTGAAAATAATAATGTATAGTTATATTGGGTAAAGCACCAAAACTATTAACATTCAATTATTAAAGCAACCAACATAAGTAAGAATATGCATGTATAACATATGCATATTTCTCAACACTATATAGAAAAATCAAACGAAATATTTTCTTTATAAAATATATGGCATTAGAAACTCAATTATACTCCCCAAGATTGATCGAAGTTTTTTAACTTTAGCGAGAGCCCTGAGTTTTCTTTTTTCTTGTCGCCTTTTGCTGTACCTTAACCCATTTGTCCGGAGTGGTTGGTCTACATAATTAGTTGATTCCTGATTCATGGAGACTGGTTGGTTCTCATTGATATCGAGATCAGTATCCAAGTCAATCTCCAATGGCTGTAGGTTCGCATATTGCACTGCTAGAAATAAAACTGAAAGAAGGACAAATATATGATAGCAGCACTCAAACATATTTTTTTACACATTATTTTATAAAGTTTGTACGAGTTATAAGAAAAGCATTTTATTTAATCAACATTAACACAAGTCCACTATGGTCCAAGCCTTGTCGTGGCTGTGGGCCTCAGTAGCCCGGGGTGCGAATTAAACCGAGGAGGGGCCTGCTCTTGGTACCCCTCTTATAAGAAGGGAAAGAAAAACAAACATTGGGTCAAAGCCTAGTATGCTTCCAACCTTCGTTCAAAGAAAATTTGTGTTCCTTTTTGGTAGCACAGAAAATAAAGGAGTCCTAGTTGAGTCAGAAAAAGCCGGTGAAGCTTTGACTATTTAGTGCCAGGTTTACGTCGCTTTCCGCTTTTGTTTTTATTTTGAACTTCAGTTTGATTTCAGTTTCAGAAGACGTATTTTAGATTATTACGGCGCCATATATGATACAATATCACATATCGGTGATTGTTGAGGAGGTAACTATGCACAATCATATTTTTTTCCCATGTTTATTATTTCAAGTGTATAGGACGTGACGGCGCCAGTTGCTATAACTGTAGCGGCGGATTATCTGGCGACGCAAGTGTCAAATGTTACAATATTCTTCCTGGTTTATGGTATCAGATGTAGAAGTCATTACGGCATCATACACTACAGCAATAGTTGCGGATATCGGTGGCTGCTAGAGAGGTAACTATTATAATCTTGTTACGGCGTCAGGTTAGCACTGCATTAGGATGCATTGGTGACCGCTGTATAGGTAACTGTATACTAAAAGTCTTTTTTTCATCAGTACCATAGAGCTTTTTATTTTGAAAGTAACCAAGCTTTAAATTGAAATATTGGGATTAAGTAACAATATAATACAAGGATATAAGTAACAAAGCTTTAAATTGAGATATTTGGATTTACAACACAAACGAACGTTACTAATATCATCTACTACCTGATTTACACAACTAATTAGGGCTAAGTTATATTTAATGATAATTACATTAGGTGTCTTTGGTGTGTAAAGGATATTTTATAGTTCTATTAGGTAGTAAAGGAAAAGTATTTTGGAAACTATCATACTAAAATTAATTTAATAATGTTCACTTGAAATATCAGCAATTATAAGTATTTTTCTCATATATTGTTTTCAAATAATTATTTACAAGGAAATATTTTATTTTTTACGCGTCGTTTATCCAAAAAATTACCTGAAAAGTTGGTGTTTTGTGCTATACGCCCTTTGAGTACAGAGGTATCGTTATGCTACAGATCACTAGTGAAGGTACATAGGGCTACGTCAATTGTTACAAAGCTAAATATTTGCTTTAATATTTTTTTAATAAAATTAATTCATTTTATTCCTGAGTGAGTAAAATTGTTACGATTTTTTTTATAGAACGACAAAATTCTATTATTAGTTCAACTGTAACCCAGACCTAAAAAGGATCTGTGGAACAAACTCAGGCACATAAAAGCAAGTCAATCCTTTAAGCACTAACACCACTTCCACAGAGCGGTTCTGAGACGGTGCAAGGTTGCTTTCCCCATGGGTGTTGGATGAGTGTTTCGCGGTGCGAAAAGGCGCCTTCCTCCTCGCTCTTTAGTCTCCTTATCTTACTAAAGGGGCACAAAAAGCAGTCCAGTCGGTTCAACTGGCTTAGCCCAAGTCGACTAGGCTCGCCGCCATACTACAAGTAAACAGAAAAATTGTTTATAAGTAAAAATATCTTACCCACAACCTTAGCGAAGAGATGCATATTGAAATATTAATTTTACCTTTGAGCTGCAAGCCCATTATATACTCAATTATTTATAGCAATAAAATTAAGTGTAATGTTAAAATATCGAAACATATATGTTTTTGCCGTAGCGAATTCACTGCAGCAATAAAATAAATGAAATAATGTAGTTATTACTTAACGATAGCTGTATATATACGACGTTTTTTAAATGATAACTTCTTTAAGAGCGTCGAGCACTTTTGAATAGATGACAAAACATTGAACTCGCGTCATTGTCACGCGTGTAGCGTCATACATGAAACTTCAGGAGTAGAGCGTCACTCGTAGAGCGTCACGCGTAGGGCGTGTCCCTTGAAAGACACGCGTGACGATAAGCGTTGTTCGCATTTCGTCACCGAACACAGCTAGGTCACTGCGTGTAGTGCTGTTACTGCTTATTAAGTGAAAAAAAAATCAGTGAGCTGCGGAGTTTTCTGCGGTTTATCTAGTTATTTCTTAAGCACGACGTTTCAGAAGCATTACGACAACCACGCACACACACACACATACACAGATAATCATATGGGGGATATCATATTGGTGATCAATGTTATGTATTTTAAAATCACTATTAGATTCCTGTAATATGTTTTAGATAAAGTGACCATCTAATAATATCTGTCTTTATTATATCTGTCCAAAAAAAATATATATAAAGAATATTATCGATTTCATCAAAATTTACTGAACGGATTTTTTACCATTTCCTAGGAAAGTTTTTAGTATATATAATTTGAAATATGCGTATTTTCTGTTGGTACCCAATTAAAATCATGACAAAAATAATTTTAAGTGACAGGGGCCCCGACTGTTTAGCAATACCTAGTAACTAGAATTGTTAGTTTTTTTCTTTCTACTTCGGTAGGTATGTAATATTTTAAGGAATTTTCCACTTTTTTATTTAATTATATTTTGGGACTGTTTGTTACCAGTTCATTTTGATTATTTTCTTGTGCTTTATTATTCGATATTTATTGAACAGAACGTTTTAGAAACAGTGTAGGTGGCAGTCGACAAATCGAAGCCTTTTTACGATCATGAACATCCGCAAAATTACTATGTCGATGTGTTGCCCTTCTTCCCTCCGAACCTCCAATGGGAGACCAGCTAATATATAACAAACCGCACGGAACGCAAAACAGAACATGTCAATTTACGTCGGTATCACGAGAGCAAGAGCTAAAATACTTAAATACGTGGCACCGTGTACGTGCACGAATGCGATGCCTGAACATAGCGTCAGCAGACGAGTACGAGTGCGTCTTATGGTCAGACGTGTACGACAGATAGCACTAGTACCCTTTATTATTTTATCGTGAAATTTCAGCGCAGGTGTTTTTTTCCGTACCTGAACTAATGCTGCGGAAGCGATGGGAGCGCAGACGTGCACACCAGTTTTGCGTTGTAGACGCCCCCGCTTCGCGCCCCGCGTCCCGCATAAACTTGGCTTTAGTATATAGTATAATTGCGAAGAACTTAACATGTCGATAACTATATCTGTTATATTAAAAATAGTAATGGATAATTATGAACATGTTATTGTGTAATCTGCCAACACTATTTAAATTAAATTATCAAAGTAAACGACATAGTGCATATTTCTCAACATCTTTATATAGAAAGTTCAAACGTAGAATTTGTTTTATAAAATATATGATAATAAAAACCCAAGTACAGTCCAAAAATGATCGTTTTTTAACTATAGCGAGGGCCCTGTGCACTCTATTTCTTTCTTGTCTGTTGCTATGCCTTAACCCATTTGTCCAGAGTGGCTGATCTACATAATTAGTTGATTTCTGATTCATGGAGACTGGTTGGTTCGTACTGAACTCGAGAGCAGTATCCAAGTCAATCTTCATTGGCTGTAGGTTCGTATAATGTACTGCTACAAACTAGACTGAATGAAAGATAAATTATATGAGAACAGCTCTGAAAGAAGGATATTTAAGGCAGTGAAATTTTAGTGTACCGTTCACAGATTCATATGTCATCATATTATTATTTTCTTTCCATTTGCCCCCTAACTTCATTATTTGTGGAAGTCACATTTGGTTTGATAAGTAAATGTAACTTCTACAAATAGTACTGCTTTATAGTAAGTGAATATTATTTTGAAATTTACACGGATAAACATTGTAGGTAGGTACTTAAATATAAGAATACAGGTACACATCAGCACATCATGCTCATCAAGGGGTTCTTTATCGGTAAACGCACAAAGTTGTGTCTTTTTGGGGTTACATTGGACAAAATTTTGTCGGCCCCCTTCCGAGACTTTCGTCGATAAAGACTCGACTTCAGACACAATTTGGTTTCGATACTTGGTGACTTTTCCACGGGAAATATTGGTGCGGCCAGTGTATAGTGCATCAGTACTGTCATCCACAAAACAATGAAAAAAAGTCTGAATCGATGCAAAAACCGATCTAGAAAAGGAATCGCCATCGCCATCCGAAGAATTAGGCTTATATTAAATATAGTGATGCGAAAGCATTTGTCTCATGAATGTGGTGAGGGTGTTGCTGTACTGCAGCCGAATTGAGCCGGCACAGAAGAACCTCTCACTCACATGATACAGCTGTAAAGGGACATCTTTGTTGTCTTGTTTTTGACCCATTGGAGGGGAGGGCAACGCATTTGCATGACAATGGTGCGGATGTCTATAGTCGTGGAACACAATACGGTAGTTAAGGTTTTAAACCACTATAAATATGAACATTAAAATGTCAAATGAAACACATTGAACTTTATCATTTTATTGTATTGAAAAAGCAAATAGAGATTATAATAAAAATGTAATATAGAAGCTCCTTGGAGTCTACGCATTATAAATGCATTAGTCTTTCTCATGCCCAGTTCATAAATTTGCATTTCGCCATATTATACTTTTAATTATTTGAAATAGTTCCTTTATAAACTGAATTATTTTCTTCACTAATGTTTTGAATTTGACTGCCTTATTCTGAATAACTGTATTCTTTTTTCTTTTGATGAGGTTCAACTTTGTTTGTTGTTTGGGTTCGTTTGAGTAATACGTCGATTCCTGATTCATGGCGACCGGTTGGTGTTCAAGTAAATCAAGATTTGCATCCGAGCTAATCTCCAGTGACTGCAGATTCGCATAATGTACCGCCACAACTAAAACTGTAAGAAGGAAGCAATATGCACATCATGAATAAAATACATTAAGAGCTGTTGCGGTACAGCTATATTTTGTTTCCCCACTACTTAAATTTCCCCACCTTATTTTCTGTAAATTTAATTGCTATATTATCTTATACATAAAATATATAGTGAATAGTAATTTTACAATTTATAAAAATACGATCCTGCTATCATGCTAGCGTCATCTCGCGGTTTTACCCGCCTAGTCGTAGGGTCATGGTATGTACATATATATGTATATATATATATATACATACATATATATATATATATATATATATATATATATATATATTAGTACATCATGTTTTTTTTTGGAATTATATTTACTTACAACTGTGCAAGAACAAAGAAGCAACTCGAAAAAAAAGAGAAGAAAATAGACTTCAATTTTTTTACCGACCGAGCTTCAACTTCTAACTTTTAATTCTAACTTCGTAAATCGTGGCTTCGTATACCAATGATTTTGTAGGACGATTTCATTCAATTTAAACACGGTTAAAATGACATTTTCTGTAAACAAAACCTAGCTAGATCAAGTTATTGCTACCGAAAGCCCCTAAATAAAACATTTCTAGCAAATCGTTGGAGCCTAGATTATTGACAGGAATTGCTCGTTTAAAGGTATTAAATGCGTTCTTTTAGGTTGCTGCTACGGAAACCTTCTTTGACGAGTCCGACTCGCTCTTGGCCTTTTTCAACTTTGAAATTTTCTCGGTTCACGAAAATGGAAATAATTTCGAAAGCGTAAAATAATTCTTCTTTTCCTTTAATAATATTAATAATTCTGACACAACCAGTTACAAAACAGCGAGAGAAAAATCTTCCCTTATTACTGGTTTGGTAGTTAATTTATTAAAGTGGTCGAAGGCATATGTATTGCCATTAGCGCATTGCCGAGGAGGGATCAACACGACCGCGGAGGAACCAGCACGAACGCGGCGGAAACAGCGCAACATCACGACCGCGGATTGTACAGCACGACCGTAGAGGCATAAGTACAACCGCGGAGGCATCAGTACTACCGCGGAGGCATCAGTACTACCGAGGTTGCATCAGCACTACCGCGGAAGCATTAGTACTACCGCGGAGTGACCAGCATGACACGCTTCACTTCACACGGGTATTATGAGAGCAAGAAGTACCTGCCCAGTTGTGTCATACCAACTGAAGTTGATTTAACGAGCACGCGTATGTTCAATTTGCTTTGCTCACTACTGGACTAGTATACAGAGACCCAGCGACACAACAAGGCCTTGAACCACGGCGAGGACTGCTTGTCTGTACCCTTAAAATATATAAAAACGTATGGTAATCTTACCCAAGACCTTAGCAAGGCAAAGCATCTTGAAATATGTCCGTCTGAAGTAACACTCATATTTGAGCAGTAAGACTTTTATAGGAAACCAATAATTAATTGGTTTATAAAAGGTAATTGGGTGTGATGTTGTAATTATGCAAGAATCAACGCATTTGTAATTGTTAATTAATTTCCGATTATTTTAAACTGATTATTCAAATCACAGAGCTACCTGTTTGCAATGCAGACACGGCAGGTGTGTGATTTATTTTATAGACTCTACATATTCATTTTCAAACTTTGCGGTTTTCATTGCGCTTTTAAGTTAGAATTGTAGACGGATCGAACCGAAACGAGCTATTCTCTCCTTCAACAAAACCGGCATAAAAAAGTCATGCCGTCACAAACAGTGACATGGTGAAGCTGACGCGTGGGACATCATGGCACAAGCTACTTCGTTAAGGTATCCACGTAAGGTAAATCTTTTGAATAGGTTTCCTATTCAGATGATTAACCTCTTATATTGAAAATTGACCCCAAGCTGTAGTTCTCAGTCGTTATACATCCCCTTGGATATTTTGTCTCTTCCAGAGTTACCCAGGAATCCCTAATAGGCCCCTTGCGCCTTCTCATGAATGACACCTTGTTATCAACACTCAAATTTTCTTTTATATGCCGACGACATCAGGATCTACAAGATAATATCCTAAAGTTTGAAAAATATTACCAGTTTTGTAAATTAGAACGAAAGGTTGGTAAATGATACACAAACACACTTCCTTACCTAACTTTAACCTTTTTTTTTTTTTTGGTGACGAAGGGGAATGCATTTACGCATGATACCTGGGAGCCCGGGTAGACCCCCAGACCTATGTTGGACTCGGCCATTGGGTAGCAATACCAACTAAACCCCTACGGGAGCCATCAGCCGCTATAAGTGGAGGGTCCCGGATCTGCAGGCAACAGGACCCAAGCCTAACTTTAACCTTAACCCTTGGTCAAGAGATAGATAAAGTATATGAAATGTGTTTAGAATCATGTAACACACCAAGTGTTACATGATTCTAAACTGTCATACGAAAAGCACATCGCATACATTACCAAAAATGATTATAAAATTTTAAGATTTGTTTAGAAGCATAAATGTCGCCAAAATTCCGTTTTGTTCATACGATGATAGCGTACTTGAGTACAATTCACATATGTGTAACCAGCCATATGATGTTTGCATGTTGATATAAACACAATTAGTACAAAGAAAATTCGTGACATGCCTTTAATTTAAATGTAAAACACTCGTTTGCTACTATTTCCTAATTGTTATTTTTATTATTATTTTGTGTGTGTGGGGGTGGGGGTCCCATCTATTTCATAGTGACAGTGAAATAGACGGGAGCACCGGACAGCGTCCGCGCGAAGGGCTGCCTGTCACCGGCCCGACACCTAATCAGCGATTACCTGCCCGCTTAGCGTGGAAATTACGAGCATTTACCTTCTATGGATGACAACATCAGAACTCGTTCTGGCCATGGTAGCGGCCACGGTAATGGTAGAACAAGGGGCGCTAAGAATCTCCGGGCTACGGATCGATACCACCGATTTGACCTGGCTACGTATTAGTATAACGTACGAACGCTTCAGTTAAATAACCACTTTGTTGATCTGGAGGTGGAACTGGAAAAATTCCGATGGCACGTTCTGGGGCTATGCCAAGTCGGAAGACAAGGTGAAGACACCATATCTTTGTTGTCGGGTCACCTATTCTAGTTCCGGGAAGGCGACACTCCATCACAAGGTGGTGTGGGATTCCTGTGGCAACATCGTTGATATCTCTAGTGTCGGGAAGTCGCAGATGGAAGCCATCGCCTGGTAGGACTCGTCGCTGCATCCGCATCGCTACGATGATGCTCGACTTTGACAAGTCCCCTCCGACAACTGATGTCAGATCGTGACGCAGCGCCGCCCTTCTCGGGCACACCTCGAGGGTGTGCTGGGCCGAGTCCACCTCCACTCCACAATCGTGACACCGAGTCGTCGGCTCTCTGTGGACAGTCTTACACAGATACTCACCATGTCCCATGCCCGGTGAGCACCTGCGCCAGACGGAAGGTGAGGTGTTTGTGCCTACGGCGCATCCACCGCTCGAGGACCGGGCGTAAAGCAGCCGTTATCCCTCTACCGTACTGTTGTATAGATAAGTAAGATTTTTAATTGTGTCCTTCAGCGGGGCGTACATCCCAAGGAAGTGACGTTGTTTAGGTGAGGGTTTAAAAAGGGTGAGGAATAACTTATTCAATATTACAGACCAATTTTACTCTTCGCTGACGTTATCGTTGTGTTTGCCGAATCGTTGCGGGGCTTGCAGGAAATGTTGCACAGCCTAAATGAATCCTGCCGACGTATTGCCCTTACGATGAACTTGGACAAGAGAATGGTCATGTTCCACGCACACGTTCTCCCTAGGCCGGTCAACGTCGATGGTTCTATTCTCGAAGTCGTAGACCGATACGTCTACCTAGGGCAACTACTGCAATTAGGCATAACTTCGAGAAGGAAGCCGATAGAAGGATTCAGTTGGGTTAGACAGCATTCCGGAAACTACTCACGTCGCCTATACCGCAGAGCTTGAGGACAAAAGTCTTCAACCATTGCGTTCTCTTCGTGATGACCTATGGGGTCGAAACATGGCCTCTTAACCTATGTTAAGAGACTGGTCCGCAAATTTGCGGTAGCTCAGCGGGCTATTGGACGTGCTATGTTGGGTGTTTCTTCGTTCGATAGAATTAGCAATGATCACGCAAAGAACAAGCACACTGAAGTGGCAATAGTCTGGTCACACACTCAGAAGATCAGGTGGCAGATGGGTCACTAAGTTACTGGAGTGGAGGCCGCATTTAGTCGTCTGTTCACCAGTTGGGAAGACGATCTCCGTGCAGTAGCTGGTTTGGGATGGATGCGAGTAGCGGGAGATGGGCCGTATTGGCGTTCATTGAAAGAGGACCGAGGACGTAGGTCCGGCAGTAGACCGATAGGGACCGATAATGATGATGATGATTATTGTGTTAATATAATTTCATATTTGTTAATCTTGTAGTGACTGAAGTACAGTTAGTTTTTTTTAACATGTAATGTAAAGCTCTGTTCCTAAATTATTAACCTCGTTATAAGTAAGTTTGTATAAGAAAAAAAAAATAAGCTTTAGTTTCACTCTCTCTGTAGTTTTAAGTTATTTACTTTGAGCACTGTATGTTTTCCAAATAAAATATAGTGAAAAAATATTTTACTGTGTTTTTTGTGAATGTTAATTACATTCTATCTGAACGTATATTATCAGAATGTCATAGATATCGGAACTAAAAGTTGATGATTTATCGACAATCTGTTATGAAATTCACATAATACCGCCGTAAAGTGACATCTTCAGTGTCGCGTTTCGTGCTGTTTGTAAGTGGCGTTTGGGGGGCGGGTGAAGGAGGGCAACGCATCAGCATACTTATTATGTGGATGCTTATGGGCGTCGGTAGTCGTAAAAAGACTGCGATTGCTCGTTTGCCCCCTATTCTATAAAAAAATCAATTTTACGCAATTATTTTTACAGAAACTTGTCAAAATGAAACGGTTTTCAATCACTGTTTTATAGATGTGATATGTTGTGTACCGTATATAGACACCGTAAGTACTATATGAAATCGGTACCAATTAATGCTTGTATAATAGTGCAGTCCATATTTCTACGCCGGTTGAATTTCATTATACATATATATTTCGATT
>JAFELO010000173.1:541276-557371 GCA_017140195.1 Eumaeus atala
AAATCTTTTTAATTTTTTTTAACTAAATCGAAAGATAATGCAAGTCTTCTAGAAATATGTATTATTTAAATTCAAATATTTGTTTTCGAAGTGAATATACATGGTTGCATGAAAAATAATACTCTAGAATGTGTTTTCGCAATATAACTATTTAGAAGACACGCCAGTTCATAAAATGATCTTCAAAAGTTTAACTTACTTAACCGTAACAGTTTTAAAAAGACAGCTCGACAAAGTTCAGAGTTGAAGAATTTTCACTAAACGTTATTGACTCAAAATACGTTTTATTTGAAAAAATGTATGGTGCTCACTCTGCACGTTCTTTTAAAAACATCTGCATTTCTTTAGCTATGTAAAAAGGTATAGAACATTGACCAAAATGACAATTCAAATAAGGTTTTTGGGTTCAGTTTAAAATTGCTCGAAAGCTTAAATAAAATAAAACATTATAATTCATGTTCCACATGACCCCCGCCATTTCTTATACAAATTCTCAATCTTGTTCTTAAATTATTTTTTAACACTGATGCTCGCAGACTCCGCTTCATTTCTTCAGCCGCTTAATTATTTTTTCTCGTAAAACATCCATGCTTTCGATCGGAGCCATTCGATTGTAAACTAAATTTTTGATATGGCCCCACGAAATAATCCGTCGCTGGCCAAGCTATGGGTCTGCCTCCTCCGATCAATTTATTGGGATAATTTTCATTCAGCCATACTCGTACACTTCTTGTGTAGTGAGCTGGACAGCCAACATGTTGATAAACATATCTCGTCTCAACATTAATAATAATAAATAAAACTTTATTGCACACACTAAAAATAAGAAAATAAAAAAACAAGAAACATAAAATAAATAAAAACATGTACAATTAGGTGTCCTTATCGCTGTAGAGCGATATCTTCCAGGCAATCATCTAAATTGTAGAAGTATTGCACGGAGAAAAAAGAGCGTGCACAGCAAAAGGAACAGACACTATAATTAAGCCTTAAAAGTTGTAGAAAACGATAAAAGCGTAATGCATATCATACAATGGACACATGAAGATAAATTTAAAAAAGAAGAAGAAGACGAGAAGGAAATTAAAAAAAAAATCTATAAAACACAATTATTGCTATTTGGCGATTGGCGTG
Organism: Eumaeus atala; assembly: GCA_017140195.1. Classification (NCBI taxonomy): domain Eukaryota; kingdom Metazoa; phylum Arthropoda; class Insecta; order Lepidoptera; family Lycaenidae; genus Eumaeus; species Eumaeus atala. The sequence continues at coordinate 542,411 of JAFELO010000173.1, forward strand.
ATCTTTTCGGACTAGTATAAAGATAGTTATTAAAATTTATAATTGCAAGTAGTCCTTGACAAGTCTTTTAAATATATTAAGATTTCGGGCTTGTCTTATTTCATTTGGTATAGTATTCCGGAATCTTATTACCGTGGCTGTGAATGAATGAAGGTAATATTTTGTTATTTGAGGCACATCTAATTTATTAATGAAGCGTGTGACTTTTGGTTCTTCTGTAAAGGAAAGTATCTCTTTCAGGTATGATGGTGTTCGTGGATCGTATAGTATATTAATGAAAAAATATAGCACATGAGTATTCCTGCGATGCCGGATTGGAAGCCATTTTAGCGTCGCTCTGTATTCTGAGACATGATCAAATTTGCGCAGACCAAATATAAATCTAATACAAAAATTTTGTATGCGCTGAAGCCTGCCTAGTTGCTCTTCTGTCAAGTTAATGTGACTCATATCAGCACAATCAAGAATGGGCAGAAGTAATGTCTGTACAAGTGCAGTTCTGGTTGATATTAGTAAAAAGTTTCTTAAGAGCCTTAAAGGTGCATATGCACAGAATAGTTTCCTGCATACAGTGTTAACCTGATGTCACCAAGGCAAATTATTATCAAATAATACACCTGGATTTTTACTTTGTCACTATATTTTATACACACTGTGTAATACAATAGGAGCAATTATATCTAATTCGATTAATTTTAAAAGACCTGGGCTACCACTAATGATAGCGTGAGTTTTTGTTGGATTAAGTTTTGAGACATGCTCACAAGTCCAATTTGAGATGATCTGAAAGAATATCATCCATTTTGAACTGTTGTCGACAACCCTTTAGGTATATTATTTTTTAATAATTTTGTCTTGACTTTTGGATTTCAAACATTTTACATTTTAATTAAATCTCTGATTTCATCTGTAAGGCATGGTGTAGGCATGTGCTTTATTTTAATGAAATGAGCTCCAGTGAACTTGCTTATCATATAAGGTAATGAGTTGTTTATTTAAAATATTTAGCTTCTCATCAGCAGAGCTGGATGTAATCAAATCAGACCATTGAATGTTCTGTGGATCTAATAGTAAAAGGTCAGTATTATGATCTTAAAAATGTGCTGCATCAGAACTTTGGGTATAATTTTAGGTGGTTCTAAGACATAAGAAAGAGAGAGAGAAAAGGAGTGTGTTGGGACTTGCCCATAGTTGTGAACAAGTTTCAATGAAAGAGGTAACCTAACCTAAATCCAAAACCTACCTTTTTTACTTTAATTTATATAATATTTTGGTCAATGTTCTGTGTACTTAATAGCAAGAGTTTTACCTTTTTTGCATAGCAAAAAAAAGAAAATTAAATGTTTTTAAAATAAGGTGCAGATTGAGCACCATAGACTTTTTTCAAATAAAACCTCTTTAAAGTTAATAACACCTAAAAATCCTAAAGGTTAAATATCTCCATAAGGGTTGCGGACACCACATGGTATGACCAAATCCATCAGAAATTACCAGAAAAATAACGTTTTTTAATATTCAGTACTACTTTACATGTAACCCTGTATAAGTAAATACTCTGTGAATATTTCAACTACCTGTCTACCCACTACCGTTTTAATCATCGACCAAAAACACATTTCTTGTATGGGGGCTCCCATAAATAATTATTTTATTTCATCTTTAACGTTTGTTGTTATAGCGGCAATAGGAAAACAACATCTGTGACATTTTCACCTCTAGCTGTTAAAGTTCATGAGATACAGCCTGGTGGCCGACGGATAGAAGGAAGGCTATACGGACGAATAGACTGACGGACAGACACAGACAGACGTGCGGACACACAGATGCACACGTTGCACAATAAAGTTGACCAGAGTTGTTATCGTAAGTATAAGAGGGCTTGGGTCGAGACCTTCGAAGTTGGCGCTTGGCGTCAAGATCTTTAAGCCGACTTTCTTCGTATTCTCGTATACTTTTGTGTGTGATGGAGCGCCACTCCCATATCCGTGAAGCGAGTCCCTTACAGCTTTCAGACGATATTCTGCACTGCTTGAGGTTACGTTTTGACACGTCTTTGTAACGGAGATATTCGCCACCCTGTTTCCGTTTCCCGAAGGAGAGCTCTGCGTAGAAAACCATTTTTGGTAACCTCTCGTTATTAATACATAAAACGTGTCCACTCCACCTCCGCTGGTATTTCATAATAAGAGCCTGGCATACATGCACGACGCAGCACTTCCGTGTTCGGTACATGGTCTTGTCACCTATGCGCAAGATTTAACGCATCTACGAAGGTGGGTCGTGTCTATTTTTCTTATGTCCCTTTTATAGCAGCACCAAGTTTCATTGGCGTATAAAAGTGCAGGAATGACCATGTCATTATAAACTGTCATCTTAGTTTTAAGTTCAAGGTCATGCGAGTTTCACACGGGTACTTAATTTACCGAAAGCTGCGGCCTTGAGGGCAATGCGGGTTGTGATTTCTGATGCCAAAATGTTATCAGGCCTTACACTACCTAAGTATTTGAAGTGCGGTACTTCTTCCAGTACAGTAGTATTAGCAATCCAAATTTAAAGCACGCCACATGCAAGGAGTCCACATACGCCTGAAGGGATTCCACTGAATCTGCCATAAGGCATACAGGACATCCACAATAGATAACGTTGTGGTCTTTGTCTCAGCTCTAAGATAAGATACGTCGAACAAGCTTTTGCTGGTTCTTGAGACAAGCTCTACACGAGCAGGTCCTTAATTCGTCTTTCATAACCGCAGAAGAGTATAGCGCGAATATTGACGGCGCCAAGACGCAACCTTGTTTAACACCACTAGTGACGGGAAATTGGTCTGAGAAGTCCTCAGACTAAGTTAACAAACTTCTCAGGCAAGCCCATTTTCGTCGGCACACTCTTTGCTAGGTCGACGATACACGTAGAGGGGACGGTGTTGTTCCAAACTCTTTTATTGAACCTGCTTAACAATGATAATTGCCTCAACAGTACATGCAGGGGCTATGTCCGTCCGTCCAGACTAAGATTCGGGCATAATTCCCTCAGTAAGGAGGGACAGCCTGAAGCTAAGTACGTAGTAAGAGCGAGTATTTTTCCAGCCCAGGAGAGACGCGAGATACCCCGGTATGAGCCGCAGTCTCATATGTTGCCCCTATTCTTAGACAATTTACAGAAGGAAGAATCTTTTCAATCTTGAGGAACTTCTTCACTGTCCTACACACTCAAGATGAACTGGTAGAAATTACGTTTTATACCCGCTTCACTATACTTAAACAGCACGAATGGCAAATTGTCACTTCCCAGTGTATTGTGTATTTGCATGACAGTATTAAGGACCTCGCCAACGAGCTAGTACATCCGTGCGCTCTGTTAGTTGGCGAGTACCATCTTTGTTATAAATAGAAGCTACTTTTTGGTCTTCGGGCCAAAAAACATACAGGAGGCACTGGAAAAAGTTACCAGTCTGATTTGTGTCAGCATAATGTTGCATTTCAGTAGATTTACCTACCCAGCATCTATGCTTCAGATCGCACACCTTTAGTTTGAGATCGCGATCAGCCTTATTCCGAGCCAAGCTACAAAGATAATGATGAAGGGAGCATCTAAAATCTACAAGCTCTTTCAATTCCAAATTTGATGCATCGAAGCAGTCTTGGTGAATGTTTTGCGGCCTACCTAGAACATCTGAGGCAGCATCACGAAGGCACGTTCTGTAATTATGCCATTCTCCATTTATGGAGCTGTAACTGATTAGCTCCGATCTAGAACTTTATCCAGATTCTTACTTACATCCCCACCATGGTTCAAACCTTGACGTGGCGGTGGGGCTTAGTAGCCTGGGGTGAACCCAGGCGAAGCCAATTGAACCGAGAGGATCTTTGCACCCCCCTTATAAGAAGAGGTGGCTTAAAGATCAGGAGGAAGAATCGCTCTCGGTACCCCTCTTATAAGAAGAGGGGACCTAAGAGCAACAGGAGGTGGCACTTTTACGCACGGGGCAAGGGGCGAGAATGGGTACCTCAACCCATTGCACTGTCCGAAGGAGGTGGAGTTAGTCCCTTAGGTGGCTGACTAGGCGTCGAGGTGCCGCCATGATAGTTGTTCCGGGGCACCTCACCAAGGGCGGCACTGATGGCACTCGCGGTGGTTTTTGTGGTTTTTCCCACACACCACTGGACCCCACCCAGGGTCGGTGAAGGCACGTAAATGCGTTTCCCCGCGTCAACAAAAAAAAAAAGACTTCCTTGCATCAGTGTCATGCAGCGACTTTAAGCCGTTAAGTTTAGGCGGAATTTTATTCGCAGTGCGCCACGAAGGTTGGAATTGAAGACGAAATCTAAATCTAACCAACATGTGATCTGTCCAACCTTGAGCCCCTTTCATAACATACGTTCTCATCTTCTCATCTTTACCACGTAATATGATATAATTTAGTAGGTGACGATGCTTGGACCTTGGGTGCATCCAGGTGGCTTTCAGTTTGTCGTGTAACCGGAAGCAAGTGTTAGTGATTGTTAGGCCAAATTTTTAGTTAGTGTGTTAGTGATTGTTAACACAACGTTAAAAGATCAAAGCCGTTACAAATGTATTATGCGACACCATAACGTCCAATTATGGGGGTAATTCAGGCGGCAAACTCTGCACCAACGCTAGCATTAAAATCGCACATGAGCACGATCTTATCCATGACTGGTGTTTTGGAAAAATACTGCTCCTGATAGAACTCTTTCCTGTCTTCGTCCGAGGAAGGAAGAGCAGGGAATATACACTAATTAAGAGCACGAATTTTGTAGAAGTTAGTTGGAATCGTGGTGTTTTTATTCGGTCGTACATGCTTTTGGAGAGTTCCGGTAACGACTTTGTTAAGTTCTTACGTAGCACAAAACCCGCTCCACTGCCTGCCCTCGTTGGGATTCTAGCCAACTCTCGCAATAAGTGCGGTATTCCTTTCGGTACAGGTATTACGATCACTACCTAAAAGGGTGCGAACATTCTAGGTAGCAATAAATAGGTATTTCTTTGTAACTAGTTTCTTATATTGACCGCATTTGATGGTAAGCAGATGGCCGCGGCTAACCTACTAGAAAAGATGAGACGGGCCATCCTTATGGCACCTTTTCTATGCCCCCTACCCTTTGTTAGGGAAAGCAGGGCGATCCTAAATAGGGTTGCTTTGTCACCTGACGAGCTGCCTAACCAGACCTCACGCCTCAATCGAGGAAAGGGTCGACCATCACCGTCTTACGTACAGGACACCAACTAGGGCTCGGGCACACCTCACCCCACCGCCGGATATCTTCACCGCAGGACTTTGATCATAAAACCATGGCTATAGTAGGAGTCATCTGCGCGTGAGTATATTATAGTGAACAAACCATTACGCTAAAGTAAGTCCACTCTCTCGTCTAACTGCCACCTGTTGCCAATGCATTGGTAGACCAAAACGAGTAGCAGGAAGCAGCACATGCAGTAATTAGCCATATAATGCCGTAAAACTCCATCGAACGCCTTTTGAGGCACATTACACGTGTCCTGCCCCATCGCCACAGCAGCCGACAGTTCCTGCCTATCGACAATCTCGCCCGCGAAACGCCGATAGGGACTTTCAGTTGCCTTTTCCGCTAGCAAACGCCGCACTAAAGTCTGTCTTCTCCGCCGATGTTGCCGTTGAGGTAACTTCACCCGGTAACCCTGGGCAAGGGTTCTGTGGAATACCCCACAGGACTAAGTCCCTATCCAAACTTAGCCGCTCCCACAAGTTGGCCTACTGAGTAATGGAGTGCTCACCCGGGCGACAAGGACGCGCCGAGTAGGAGTTACCGCAGTGAAGGTTAGTGAAGGTGACCCTATCCTCTCTGTGGACGGTCTGGTCTGTGTGTATTAGCCCTAGGACACCGGCATATTACACACCGAGCGTAGCAATTCGTCGTGCAATATTAGCCATTTAGCTCCCGCGTGTCTATCTTGATATATACAAATTTTTAAACGATTGCCATTGCATATTTAAAACTTAATAATTGAGGGGGTCCAGGGTGAAACACCTCCCCCGTAATATCAAATCTATTTTATTTTACATAAAATAAAATAGTTAACATAGTGTCCTGTACATTACATATAATTCCTAAAAATATAATTATAAAATGATTTGAGTGTGATGTTTAAACTTCAATAGAATACAATTCAATGATTATTATTTTTTTGTATGGATGTTTGTCTGTATGTCGCCTTGTATGTACACAGTAATTTCTGAAACTACCAAACGGAAATCAAACCTTTTTTTTTGCTATGATTTAGTTTGGTCTCCATCATGTTTTACATGATTTCAACCCCCACCAGAGTGACTTGTCGATGCTTACATCTTGCAAACGCATAACTCCTGAGTTATAACAAAATGAAAGGAGCTCTTTGGAGAGTTCCTTTCATTTTGTTATAACTCAGGAGCAGAGTGGTCGCTTATTCGAGAGTCAACATCGTAAAGATTTGGAAGGCAAAATTTTGTTAATACCGTCAAAATGTCTAATCGGTATTAGTTGTACCATACAAGTTTTTAGTGTTATAAATATTGACGATATTGATCTGTAACTTATTTTTATGTTTCGTCGGACGAATTGCTTACTTCCAAAATTCTACGCCCTTCTTATAAGGTAAAAACAAGTTTGGGTCCACATTGTTGACTACTGTTGTTCCTAATGTTAATAGTGTGTCAAAGCGTTACCAATTAAAGTCGCTTACCTGGTAACTAACAGGTCATACAAACAGTCACATCCCGTACAATGCCAAAAGTGAAGTCCCTGGTGTTTTATCCAATGAACATGAGATAGAGAAGAAGAAAAGCTAATTGTTTCAAGTGTTTACGATGAAATTATTTCATCATGTTGTAACTAGACCATTATTAGTTGACTAGAAGGTACGACTATACACTGTAAACTTACTTTAATTAAACAAGTTGTTTAATTATTGAGGATTTATTGTTGATTGCCTTATTCAGTAATTCCCATAGTATCGCAGATCATTTGTAGCCGTAGCTCGTGAAGTGCATGTCAGAGAGTGCAAAGTGTGTAAGAAGTTAAGTGTAGAAGTGGTTGCTAGTTAAGTAACCAAAATAGTACCCCTTGTGAAGTAGCTATGGTACATCAATGATTAAGTGATGTCAATCTTACCCAAATTTCGGTTAAGAGTTGGCCGAAGGCCGCCAGTTAAGTGGTTATGCGTAGCCGCTGTTTAAGTGACCATGCGCAGCTTTTGGCGGATGTATTGATCTGGTTTCTTTGCAATCAATCGCTATCTATCTTCTACTTGGTCAGGAATAGCCGAGAGGGTAGAGTTACTGCCCGATTGTCCTTCAATTTCAGATAACCAGCACGAAGATGTGTAGGCCCGTCAGAATGGCCGTGTCAGCGTAACGGTACTACTGCCATAGTTCACCTTTACGTTTGTGATAACGAACGTCACTCATGAACGTGCCTGGGACATTTTTGCTCGAGACGCCACGAAGTACTCACGGAACTTTACAGTGAAGAGTCATATCCCTTTCAATCGTGTGCTATTTTGATTATTTTTAAGTGATTAACCAGCTGGTACACAATATATTTCAATCGGTTTATCAATTTCTTAGAAATCTATATTTGCTAGATACTACACTACTAGCAATGAACATGGTGAAGATGTTAAACATTAATTTGGTTTCACTGAATTTAATCCGCGTGTTACGCCAGACTTCGCGGGTTCGAATCCAGCCTAGGTTAAGGATGTTTATATATGTTTTCTGTAACAAATGTCTTAAATGTATAAAATTTATTAAAATGTGAAATATACTTTCGCTGTCCAGTGCCTGTAACACAAGTCCTCGCGATAAACATCCCACGACAATGCTAATATAATGTGCTAAGTCGACAGATATTATTATTATGTTGTATGGGATCCCCACTTAAATATTTACTTTATTATGTTTTTATAGCGGTAACATAAATATATCATCTGTAAAATTACAGCTAGACAGCTGGCACGGTTTATAAAATACGGCCTGGTAACAGATGGACAGCGGTGTCTAGGGTACTAGGGTCCCGTTTTTACCCTTTGGATACAGAAATCAACAATAAAGGCAAAAATACCTGCGACATATCCTCAATGCGATGGTCTAAAAACGAAGTTTCATTTCAATAAAAAAAAAAAAGCAAAGTGGCGACTTCATCCCCTCATTAATTGTCACCACGTCACTATTTGTAACGCATAACCGCCTTACGCCGGCCGAGTCTATATCAAATAGGTACATGATACTCATGGAGTCAGTAAGAAATCAATGTGTATGAACCTCAGTTTATATCATAGCTAGGAGCGTGAAAGGGTTGTGTAAAGAGGACAGCTTCCTTGTTAGTTAAAACACTCAGACACTTCTACATACCTAACGGTGTGTAATTTTGATAAATGTACAGTTTAAAATAATCGGAAATTTAATTATCGAGTACAAATACGTTTATTGTTTCATAATTACAACATCACAGCCAATTACCTATTATATTCCTATAAATTATTAAGTACCGATATAATGGTCTTACAGCTCAAATGTGACTAACTGCAGCCGGACATATATCAAGATGTTTCGCCTCCCTATGTCTTTGGGTAAGATATTTTTTTACATAAAACACTGCCATGCGTTTTTAAATGAGTGTATGTGTGTGTGTGTTCTTTTGTTTCCTTTATAGCATAAGGGTGCAAACAAGCGGTCCTCGCCATTCCCACAATGGTTCAAACCTTGTCGTGGCAGTAAGACTCAGTAGCCTCGGGTCTGCTCTTGATATCACTCGTATAAGTGGACAAGTCTAAAGAGCAACAGGAGGAGGTGCCTTTGCCCACGGGGCCAGGGGGTGAGGATGAGAACCTCACTCCACTGCACTATCCCAAAGTTGGTTGGCAAACCCACCACTAATGGTGCGGGGCAACCATTTAGTAGAGGAGGCGTCGCGCCCTTAGGAGACTGACAAGCCGTAGAGCTGCCCTGATGAATTGTAGTTCCGCTCGTGCCGAGTATATGTGGATACTTGGCACCATAATGTACCGAAAGCCCAACACACCACTGGATCCGTGATCGCCGTAAAGTGAGAGATATGCTGTCGCATTTTATGCGGCATGTAAGTATCCGGTGGTCCATTGGAGGGGAGGAGGAAATCATAATTTCTTTCAATGTCACCACCCGTTAGTCAATAATAATAATAATAATAATAATAATAGTTTCATGCGTTTCTATGGAGTCAGAATACTGTTAGATTATATTACCTTGCTCGCCAGCGCAAGCTATCAGTAGTAACAGAAGGTAGATAGTCTGCTTTTCCTTCGTAATAAGTACAAACAGGGGCCTAGGACTGTCGGAAATACATAGCCGACGTCATCTCGCGCACGTTAACTAAAATGGCGTTGGCGTTGACGTGAATGAATGGCTCATAGAGAGAATAAAATATAAAATAAAAAATAAAGCTCAAAGAAACTGGAGAGGCTGTAACCACCTTCACCCGCAGATAGGTGAAAGAACTCACGCGTGGTAGTCTCGGTATACCTAACCGGTACGGCTGTGTTATTTGAGATAGACAGATCGCGAGTCGTATTGAAACTAGTCCCTTCTCTGAGGGTTTTTTAATAGTATAGGGGGACAAACGAGCAATGAAAACCTTTCAACGACAACCGACGCCCATGAACTTCAACATAATTATGTCGATACGTTGCACTCCCTTTCACCTCACCCCGCAATAGGCCACCTGTCGGTCGCACTGTTCGTAGACGAACGTGTTTGCTGTTGCTTGACTTGACATGTGTCTTTGTTGTAGCATATGTCTCGCATCTGTCCCCAGGGTCCCCCGCGTGTACGGATGTACGATGTCGTGTCTGAGCGTGTGCTGAAGGTGTTTGACAGCGGTGAGGAGGTCGTATTCTTCTCACAGAACATGTCCGGGACGACGACCGGCGATTGTCACTGTCTTTGTAACGAGAGGATTGGGGTGACGAGGCACCCGATCGGAAGACTCAGTTGAGATGTCTTGTAAGTGATCTCTGATACAGGGCATTTCATAGTCCTTGTATAGGTTGAGATTGCGAACGTACCATAGACTGTCGGTGGCCAATTGCTCGCTGTATATTGCACCTTTTGCAAAATCTCTATGTAAGGGGGTCTAGCGTGAGCGAATACTACGCTGGAATATGGCGGTCTCGGGTGGATACAGACTTTGTAGAGCGTGATTTTGTTTCTAAGGGACATTTTACTGTTAACGTTCATTAGATACCAAATCTTATGTAATGCGTACCGCGTTAGAACGCGTAAAAACAAAGTCAGTAATAAATTACTGACTTTGTTTATGAGCTCTTTGATGCTGAGAGTATGAACAGAGTGATTCCGAGATACTTGACAGTATGTACTCTTCCCTGTATGGAAGTAACTCGCCAAAATGGAGGCCGCTACGATCAATATGCAAACTGGCAATTTCGAAACGATTTTTATGATCTTTTAACTTATCAACTGTGTCCATTGAAAATACTCTCATCTTAATTAAATTTTTCGCCCAAGTTACATAAAACCTAACTAAATTTATAAAGTAGTCGCAGGAAAGAACCTTAGGCTTGGCTTAGCTTTGCTCAGAAATATCATTACTTTTATAGAGAAACAAACACCTCCGTCAGGACTCTGGCTCTCTGTATCTCGAGGGTATTGCACATAATTGCGGGCTGAAATCTCACCCCATTTCACGGTATCAGAGTTGGTAAGGTTGTCCTCTGGTGCGAGGTAATCTTTCTGTGGAGGTGGTCAGTTCCTTAGCCGTGGAGGTGCCCTGACGATTAGTAGTTTAGGTGATGGTATTCGCTGTGCCTTTTTCGGAGGACAAACGTGCATTCGGAGTCTTTTTACGACTGCTGATGAATATGCACATCAGCATAATTACTGTGTCGATGCGTTGCCCTCCTCTTCATTTCCCCCATCTCGAGTTGGCCACCTCACAAACCGCAAGAAAAGTGATACCGAAGAAGATGGCACTTTACGCCGGTATCATGTGAGCGAGAGGCACCTCCCCGGTTGTGCCAGCCCAATTTTGCTGCAATGCAGCTCGATCTCTTACTAAAGTTTCTTAAGTGGGCATTCGTGTTATGTGATCTTTAATGCGGCCGCGAGCCCTATAAATCTATTGGAGCAAAGTCCGGGAAGTGTGGTGAGTGTTGGTGACATTCCAATTATAGCTCCTATAATTCAGCAGTCATCTGTCTTGAAGTATGGGGTCTAGCCTTGTCGTGAAACAGCAGTTGGCTAGAGCAACTGATCAGTCTGGGCTGTTTAACACAGCTACTGTTTCACACCAATGAAATACCAAAAATCGGTGTCGTCAAATGACAGCCTTACAGAAATGGTACAGAGTTAGTCCTTACAAATGTATCATTTTCCATACTAAGTTTAGATTGTACACGTGCAGCTGTACTTGTGCTGCGTTGGGAATTGCGGTCGAAATACTCAAAATCACCCTGTCCAAAACCTTTGAGCATGTGTCGGCGCACGATTTCTTTCGACGGTCGAGTAGACGTTGGATTGCAGCCAAGATCGCTGAAAGGGCCTTTTGGGCCCTTAATTTCCCGTAGCCATAGTGTCTCCAAGCGGTCTGTCTGGAAATACAAAAGCCAGCCAAAAATTTCCAAAATTTACACATTGCAAGAGGCAGGCCTTTTAAAATTGGAACGCACCTTTTATACTTTTGGTTATAGCGTACAACTGTACTGTTGCCCTTTTTTTTGTTGACGCGGGGAAACGTATTTACGCGCCTTCACCGGCCCTGGGTGGGGTCCGGTGGTGTGTGAGACTCGCGGCACATGATAGTGCCGAATACCTACAAAAACCACCGCGAGTGCCATCAGTGCCGACCTTGGTGGGGTGCCCCGGAACAACAATTATCAGGGCATCTCGACGGCTAGTCAGCCCCCTAAGGGTCCAACTCCACATCCACAGGTGGGACTGCCCAGCACTACAGGACAACCCCACTGACTTTGGGACACTGATGGCATTCGAGCGTTCGAATCAACCGTGTATTGTATGATTCGTCCGGTTTCAGGTGACATTTGAAATCATAAAAAATCATAGCGCGAAAATGTTCCCGGTGTAATTCCATTTTTCAGTAAAACACGACCTTTTAAATAGGTCGCATAGTTTCTACGTAATTATATTTTCAGAAAAAATTGCATCCAGCTATATATATATATACAACTTTTTCTCATGCATAAAACAGTTTTCTCCCAACATTTTCTGAATGGCCTAGTTCAACAATACCACTAAAATAGTTCTACCTCGCCGTATCAACTTATCGCACACATTTTACTGATTACCAATTCGAATGTACTATCAATATAATACTTTATGCCTTGTTGCCTATAAAATAGTGATCAATTACAATCGACATGTTTTAACAGTACAAGTGAACTTATAAACAATGCTACACGAAATAATGCTTTGTTCTATTAGATAACGGTTGAATTTTATTTATTCCTTCGTCTATAAAAACCGAAAATGTAATTCTCATGTACATTCGATCGATTATAAAACGACTTTTCCTAAAGCTGTGAACCTTATTGTTATGATTGTTATGACTATCAATAAGGTTGACAGTTTTAGGAAAATCACTAGAGGAGTTGCACTTTAATCGTATAGTGAGAAGTCATCTTGTTACAATCGTGTTCCAAAAGTGAATGGAAGTGTCTTCTTTACTTTTATAAATTGTAGGAAAAATATTCATTTCAAATTGCATGATAATCAAATGTATCTATGCAGTACAATAATCAATAAAGAGTATACAAATAAAATAAATTGTAGGAAAACGGAAGCAGAAAAAAAAAAAAAACAATGACCCGACTGCTTTGTTTTTTTAAGTTTTATATTTTCAAGTTAGGTTCATGAAAAGGTTGTCATGAAAAAATTCATGAAATCTTGAGTAGTTGGTGTAGGTATCCGATGATAAATATAAAAACGTGTTAAGCAATGTTTTAATCGTTACAAATTACTACTTTAACTAAAAGCAATTAAAGAATCATAAAATTATTTTATACCGGTTCGATGCCCTACACATGCCGGAAACTACAGTAGCAATTGACGAGGCCACGAGTGGCGTGATTGGTTGCATGCGGGACGTGCGTGAAGGACATTATAGGAGTAAGTATACGAGCAGGAAAGCTGAACTCTCAGAAGAGACGCTTGGATTTATAAGGGAACGCATAGCACACGAAGACGTTACGTCTGCCAATATCAAGCTTCTTTCAAAGCAAATCCGCAAGCTAACGCGCCGAGACCTTCGCTGGTCAAATATGCAACGGGTTGCCGAAGGGATTGAGCAGAATTTAGGGTAGAAGGTTTTTATGGAAAATTTTGGAAGAAGTCATCTGACAAAGGTTAGGACTGAGTCTGGGGTTACCGTTTCCTCTAAGCCTGATCTTATCTGAGTTCGAAGCTTTTGGCTCTGTCGAAACTTGGGCTGTTCTGGTAGCTTGACAGTGATGTCAGGTCGATTATGATATGCGAAGTACAGAGAGCATTGTATGACGCAGCTATAATGTCCATTCTGATTCCGGTAGGTCAAACAAGGCCAACCCCATTGCATCGAGGAGTGCGGCAGGGGGATGTTATTTACTCAAAACTGTTCACTAATGCTTTGGAGGACGTCCTTGAAAGAATAAATGAATACGGCATAAATATTAACGGCGAGTATCTCTCACATCTTCGTTTCGTTCGTTCGTTGGAGAGATTCCAGAAAATGTTGCACAGCCTAAATTAATCCGACCGACGTATTTGGCTTTTGGATTGAACTTGGACAAGACGGAGTTCACGTTCAACGAATACGTTCTCCCTAGACCAGTTAACGACGATGGTGGTACTCCCGAAGCCGTAAACGAATACGTCCACCTTGGGCAACTATTGCAATAAGGTAAACATAACTTCGAGAGGGAAGCTGATAGAAGGATTCAGTTGGACTGGGCAGCATTCTCCAGCTTCGTCACATTCTCACGTGGTCTATACCGCAGCCAATGTGTTGTCCCCGTGATGACCTACGACACCAAAACATGGTCCGCAACTTTACGGTAGCTCAACGAGCTATTGAACGTGCTATGTTTGGTGTTTCGTTGTCCGATAGAATTCATAACGAAGTTAGATTAGAGCAGAGCAGAGAACTAAAGTATATTGGATACTTTAGTTTTCTGCCTTATAACTTCGTTACGATCACATGAAGAATAAGCTCGCTGAAGCGGCAATGGGCTGGTCACACACTTAGAAGAACAGATGGCAGATGGGCCTGTAAGGTTCTGGAGTGGAGGAAAACGAAATGTTGGTCAACCCTTCACCAGGTGGGAAGACGATCTCTGTATAGTAGATGATCCGGGATGGATGTGAGTAGCAGGAGATCGGTCGTCTTGACGCTCACTGAAAGAGGCCTACGTCCAGCAGTGGACCAATAAGGGCTGATAATGATGAATGATGATAATATAATGATATAATGATGTATACGAGGTGATAGGTATCCGGAACGACCAAGACAAAATTTAATAGTCTATTTAAAACAGTTTTATTTTTCAACGTAGTTTCCATTTATTGTTTTTCCACTTTTAAAACACTATCTAGCTTGACTTTAATCTGGGATGCTGTTTTCCCTTTTAAAACGTAACACTTTATCACTGCACGAATTTAGTTTGTGTGTATGGTTTTGTGAATTGTACTCAATGCAGGGGCAGTAGTGCCTAAAACACTGTCTAGCTTGACTTTAATCTGAGTTGCTGTTTTCCCTTTAAAACGTAAAATTTTATCACCGCACGAATGTCGTCTCTTTTCATTGTTGAGAAAATGTACGGCAGAGAAATTTCTAGGTCCCCTCACATCTATCAGTTCGAATAAATTCAAATTTGGCGTTCTATTTCCAAAAAGAAGATGGAAAATAATGCAATAAATCTTGTTTGCCTATTTTTTTT
>JAFELO010000173.1:563936-581292 GCA_017140195.1 Eumaeus atala
AAATTAAGCCGTTGGTGACGTTCTCTCTCAGGGTCTTATTGGCCATGACCAGTCGCTTTTGCCTCTCGTACCCTTAATAAAAGCGAATGCAACTATAGCACTACTGAAAAGGAATTATTGTCCATCCTATACGGTTGTAAAACAAACGTCCCTGTCTGTATGGACGGAATGTGCCGTGTATGTAATTTTGAAGAAGTGATTCGTCACCTTTTATAGAAACAGAACAACGTCACTTCTAAGCCATGCCTTGGAAGCTACGACCAGAGGAAGGACAATATTTAAAATCTTTTTAGCCCTCGTAACACAGGTTCGTGATCGGTGTTCCCTAGTGAAACAGTGTAAAGCTTCAGAAACGTTGGGCTGGTCAAATAATTAAATGAACCGAATGAATGCTAAAATCCGTAAAAGTTTTATTGTAATCATTGTAGGTATTTAGTAGGTCCCCACCATGATGACCTGGGGTGAACCCAAGCGAAGCCAATTGAACCGAGGGGGATGTTCTTTGCACCCCTTTTATAAGAAAAGGGGGCCAAAGAGTGGGTAGAGGATCGCTCGTATAAGAGGAGGGGACAAAATAGCAATATATATAAATATAATATAGTAGTATAGGAGGCATTTTTGGTCATGGGGTAAGGATGGTAACTCAACAACTTTGTAATGTACGAAAGTTGGTGGGGTTGTCCTGTACTGCGAGGCAACAACTATTTTAGAGGCGGAGTCGGTCCCTTAGGAGCTGACTAACCGTCGAGTTGTCCTGATAATTTGTTGTTCCGGGACACTACACCAAAGGCCGCACTGATGGCACTCGCGGTGGTATTCGACACTTTAATGTGCCGCGAGCCCCACACACCACTGGACTCACCCAGGGCCATTGAAGGCATGTGAATGCGTTTCCCCGCGTCAACAAAAAAAGAAAAGAAAAGGTATTTAGTAGGCAGATATTGCAATGAGTTTGGGGTTTAACTAACTTACTTTGTAGTGTCAATTAGACTTCAATCTACCGGGTAAGGAAAAAGGGCGGGAAGCAGTAGTCTGTAGATGGTACTGAAACGTTGCATTAATGGGCGTGGGGTGCCGAGCGCACGTGTGTTGTCATTTCAGGTACTTCTAACATAATATAGAGTAATAAATAACCAAGAGCGCACACATGAATATTGTGTATTTCAGTCATCAACAGCACATGGTACAATACTGTTCAGGAAAGAGGCATGAAAACCCTGTCCTCAAACCAGCGACCCACATTACAAATATTAAGTGTTCATTAATTAAGCCATCTATTACATAAGTTTCGATTTTTAGGTGACCCGAAAAAAAAACATATATTTGTACTTGAATACGAAGATTTTAAGATAGAAGGATGAATTTTTTTTATAAAATAATAAATTTAATCAATCAGATTGTGTACCATTACGACTATCTACGCAATTTTGCCATCTCACAGGTACCTAGATGATTGATTGTTTAGAATAAATTGTGGTAGAGCTATTCAACAAATCTTCGAAGATAGTTTGAACTGCATCATTAGAGTTGTATTTCTGTCCGAGTAAAAATTGTTTAAATATAGAAGAAGTAGCAAACTGTTGGACCAAGGTCCGGAGCGTATGGTGTGTAACGAATACATTCTAACCGGCGCGATACGATGTCCACGAGGTTTTAATATCATTGTACATATCAATTATATGTTATATATATTAAACATTGTCATGAAATTACGGTTTCACTTTTGATTTTGATGTACAACCTCGATTTACATGCTTACCAATGGAGGAATGTATATCAATAGTAACAAGAAAGCTAAAGGATAACCTACCAATGGAATATGCTGAGCTATTTAAACATTGTTCCACGCTATATGATGTGGAATAATGTGGAATTTACAATTCCCAAAGTATTAATTTTAAAGAGTGGCTGAAGAAGTGTTGTCCCGATCATTGGATTGGAGAGGAAGCCTACAAGAGGTGACGCGTTAATTTAAATTGACCCCGAATATGGAATTTTTGTAATCTGGTATTATTCCCTTTTATGCATTGTTATTAAATATTCCGAATAAATAATTTTATCGGTTCTTATTGTTTAATTGCATTCTACACATTCTACCCAATATAGTTCAGATAAACTTTTATTATGATAAAGCAGTAGGAACATACCTTATCAAAAACTTTAAACAATGCCTCAGTGTTGTATTATAAAAAAAAAAATTTAATTAACCATTGTCAAAATTTGTGTTAAAATGGCATTTTGTACTCTTCTCTGAAAAATGAACTAATGAATCATGGCGTTGTTGAGAAAGGGGAAGACAAGTTCACGTGGAAGGACATCGAAGCAGTAACGGTCTGTATTCTGTACTTTTTGTATAAGTTCCTTTGAACGAGAGAGTAGACACGTTACGATTACATCTGGCGACAATAAATGTTTTTGTTTGGATTAAGTACTAATGTTTGGATTAAGTACTAATGTAATAGCCTCAGACCAGATAGCAATACGGGAAAGATCCTCGTTAAATTTAGTTATTGTGTTGCCTATATTAATGGGATTACACGAAATGTATAGTTGCATGTCATCTATTTAAATATGATATTTGCAGTGTTTAACGTGTTTGACGATATCAGCACAGTGCAGTGCATAAATCAATGGACTAATTATGGACCTTCGAGGAATCCTCCTATTTGAGGGGCTGACGTCGGATAGCATTGCAGAACCATCGTCATCTCCTACCTGAAGACCTGTGTACGTTTACTGAGATAACTGTGAAATCACGTTATTGCATTAGGACTAAAACCATAATACCTAAATTATTAAATATTAAAATGTCAAAATTAAAAACATCGTGCAAATGTCTCAATATTTTATTGTAAAGATGAAGTAAATAATTAAGTTTAACAATTACAATTACAAATGCAGCTACAATGACAACAATCTCTTAGATATGCTCTTTGGAGATTATGCGTACATTTAGCTACCACATCGGATACTAATGCTCTTACCATCACTCTATTATTTCCTTGTAATCTATAAAAATTTGTTAATTCTCCAAGACTCTTCTTTAAACTTCTATTAACGTCATTCCTAAAATTTCTTAATTCCCTTTTTATCTTGGAGTGACTAAGTTTATATAATTGTCTTCTGTTATTGGTAGACCTTATGTAATTTAGTAGTTCGTGTTTGTCCGAATTATACGTTGAGTCCTGATTCATGGAGACTGGTTGGTTCTTACTTGTGTCAGCATACGAGTCAACCTCTAATGACTGCTGGCTCGCGGAATGTACTACCACGGCCAAAACTGGAAAAAATATACATATAACAGACCAATTAATATTATTAATAAAATGTTTTCCGGTCATTGCACACTACTCCGCGAAAATTCTCATATTGTTTCACTACTTTGTTTCTGTTAGCCTACTTCTTTTTTCTTTTTAAGAAATATGTGATTTTATAGATGATTTAGGATAAATCTATTTTCTACAATTTATAAATATAAATTATATTATACCGCCAGGAGAAGGGTACCACTACATGCTAAAAAATCACACAGATAAAAAATCATTTTGTGTTGATACTAATGCACACTTAAATGAACACCTTTAGTTTATTTGATGTTTTACTGCACACCTGCGAAAGTCACACTAAAACAAATGCGTAATTATTCGTAGTATTACACTGTAGTGTAAAGGGATGTACAACAAAAAATATATTGGCATATTCTGGAATATCATTTTTCTTTGCTGTAACAATTGCAGACTGTGATGTATTCGAATAATGTTTGTTTATATTTTTACGCCTATGTGAATTTATAGACGTAGTCGTTCCTATATTCTTCCTGCAGCCGAAATGGAGACCCAAACTTGCTCTTTGCCTACTATTTGCGGCTCGCCCCAAGCAGGATTGTCTACCTACGTGCGTTTAGTACTTGTCGTCTCTCTAAATTTGTTACAAGTACTCTCTGATATTTGTTACTGGAGAACCACGCCCCGTATCCTGAACACCCTACTGATGACGAGCGTGAGTGGTATGCCCGTATCACTAGAGCACCACCGTAAGCCTCGTTAACCATAATACGAGCGGTGATGGAAGTGTATCCGAAACGACAAAGAAAAACTTCAATAATCTATTTAGAACAATTTTATTTTTCAACGTAGTTTCCAACTACCACGATGCATTTGGTCCAGCGCTACTCCAATGCCGTTACACTAGTTTGATAAAATGTTTTCTGTGACCCCTCAAAGTACTCGTCTACGGCGACAATGACTTCATCATTTGATGAAAATCTTCGGCCACCTAACCATTTCTTGACATTCGGGAATAAATGGAAGTCGCACGGGGCGAGACCTGAGGAATAGGGGGATACGGTAACAATTCGATCCGCAATTCATTGAGTTGGCAACTATAACCCTTGACGAGTGTTCATGTGTGCTGTCGTGGTGGAATTAAACTTTCTTTTTGGTTAAATGTGGCCGTTACTTTCGGATTTCTTCACAAAAAATTTATAGCATGCTTGCATAATTAAGACAAGAAACGGAGGGTCCGTACTATATAACGCTGCGAAAACTCGTTAGTTTTACGCCTCAACAGCGTCAAAAACTCCGGATTTTTTGAAAATTTTTTTGATCATCTTCATGATCGCCTCTGTGGTGTAACAGTGAAGGTGTCGCCGGTAAAGACCGTTAGCCTCGTGGGGTCCTGGGTTTGATCCCCAGGTCGGGCAACTATTATTAAATGTTTTTCAGATTACTCTGAGCATTCATTACATTGTCCGGGATTGGGGAGTACCCGGAGTGGCCATAAACTTGCCACCTATGACATCATGTGCCTCAGTATCCTTTTTTTTGTTGACCCGCGTCAACAAAAACGCATTTACGCGCCTTCACTGGCCCTGGGTGGGATCCAGTGGTGTGTGGGGCTCGCGGCACATTGTATAGTGCCGAATATATGCTCCTGCTCTTTAGTCACCTCTTTTTATAGGAGGAGTACCAAAAGCCGCCACCTCGTCGGTTCAATTGGCTTCGCCCAAGGTGTCTCGGATCACCCCAGGCTACTGAGCTCTGCCGCTACGACAAGGCTTGATCCATGCTGGGGATGTGCCTCAGTACCTTGGCTAATCGTGGTTGTTCTAGTATATCTACTTAGCGTGTTGTAGGTGTACTAGCACACCTCTGCCTACCTCTTCGGGGATAAGAGGCGCGAAGGTACTTCTTTATTTTTTGATCATGTCCGGATTCGTAACTTCATTAGGATGGCCAGGCCTGTTGGCGTCTTTGCAGCTCTGTTTCCCACGTTTAAAATCCATTACCCGGGTGTGAATTGTACTCAATGTAGGGGCAGTAGTGCCTAAAACACTGTTTAGCTTGACTTTAATCTGAGTTGCTGTTTTTCCTTTAAAACGTAAAATTTTATCACCGCACGAATGTCGTCTCTTTTCATTGTTGAAAAAATTTACGGCAGAGAAAATTCTAGATCCCCGCACACAAATTCTATCTATCAGTTCGAATAAATTAAAATTTGGCGTTCTGTTTTAGAAAAGATGATAGAATATAATGTAATAAATTTGGTTTGCTTATCTTTTTTTTAAGTTCGTCGTTTCGGCCAGTTATCAATCAGCCTCGCATTTTATTGCTTTTTACTGAGGTTTGCTTTAAAAGCGTGTTTTAGTGAGCACGCGACTTACTAGTTTTAACTCTTCAGTCGAGTACACGAGCCAAATAGAAAAAGTCATGCGAGGTCAGGGTCTTAATTGAATTCACACAAAGACTGTTTAAGGACAATACTTAATTCTGGAGATCCTGATTAGGATAATAAGGTAAACTTATGAAATTATTGTATTGCCACCGATTCTTCATGAACGTGTCACGAATAAGTCCTAATCGAGTCTAAAGGAATCTGTTAGAAACAAACGGTGTGTAAAAAATTCACATTCCAATATTATATATTAGTATAGTCTTAATAACCAAATGTTAAAATCATAATAAAATGTTGCAATAAAAAAAATTGAAGATATCACAATAAGTTTACTTTAAATAAATAAGAATTTAAAAAAATAAAAAATCATAGATCATTCCATGTTTTAATAATTCTAAATGAGCTAGGTATTAATACACATTGATATCTTATTTAAAAGTTTACATCTACGATTTTAAGTGTAAACTTACGATTTTAAGTAAAATTAATGAAAACTCGCGTTAATGAACATATAGCTGATATAAAACACCGACACGTAACAAAACCTGCGGTCTGAGAGAATGCTGAGCTTGGCCGTCGCTATCACAATAAACTTGATGAAACACAAACCCTCACTAGAGAACAGCTGTTCCTTCCAATGTTGATCCATGAGGCTATTGAAATTTAAAAATATCCAAATTTAAATAGAAAAGTTGGCTGGGTTCCTCCCTCTGTTTGGGAGCCGGTGATAACCATGATCAAATTAAAAGCTTAACACAACACCACAAGACATCGAAATAATAAGTACTGTTTGCGTTAATCGGAAGAACTAAATAATTATAATTCTTCGGGTACTTTTAATAAATTACGACTTCTGACCACCCGTGGCCATGGTTGCTCTAAAGCTTCCCAAACGTCGGCCTGGTTAAATAATTAAATAAACCGCGATAATATCCTTAACGCGATAAAAAATTAAATTTACAGTAATTTTAAACGTAACAAAAAAAAAACATAGTACAAGTATTGCGTCAACAATACCCAAAAATCTTCGCACATTTTTTCCGTGGCTATAATCGAGACTAACATCAGGGCAGTTTTATTGTTGACAAATGACGAGAAATTTAAAGTTTCCTCTTAATTGTAAAAAATGCTTATAATTTTAAAATGCCAAGTCAAATTGATGAAGCTAGGGGACAAAATATTCTCTGTGCTTCTAGATCGTTTAACTTTGGTAGGCGTGGCTTCGTTTAGAAATACACAGTCGACTGCAGTTTTGTTTCTAGATCATATTTATAAATTCAGGACTCCTATTTACCTATAGTGATGTCGTAAATATGGTACGGAAAGCTTGCATCTAATTAATTTATCCTGTCACGGGACTATTCCATTCTGCGCCATTTCTGTGCTGCTGTGAGATTATGGCTCCTTCGGCAAAGACGTTCCTGTAAAATCATATGTACGCTTCCCAATTTAATTTGACTTATATGCTGAAACTACGTTGATACGCTGGTATGTAGTTCGCCTATTGTCTTGATATCTTGAGCATCATTTGCTATTGGTGAGGATATTATTTTATTGAAAACAATAGTTCCTTATGTACCTTTCGATATTTTATCGATTCATGCATCGATGGTTTTTAAGCTTATTTTGTATGAACTCATAAGATCAAACTTATCTAGTAGCTCAGTAAGTGTATCACCGTATTAAGCGATCTAAGGTGCGAATGTCCTCAGTTACATATGGTATAGGAACAAAGTATGTATGTAATAAAAAACAAAGGAAACCTTATTTAGGTTGACTTAATTATAAATTATACATACTAACATGTTTTGTTTTTAGACCATATATAACTCACAATTCACACTTTAATTTTTAATGTCACCTCAAATAACATTGAGCAAAATTATCCCCACGTCTATGATGCACGATGCATAAGTGTTCGATTGTTGTTGTTTTTTAGATATACCCGCAGATGTGTTTGTCATTGTGGCTTGTTCAAATGTTTCGATTTTTGTGTAAAGTAATGCGATGTACCTCATGTTGAAGTTAGAGTAATTTAACATTGTTACTTTATTCTTTTATTCTCATGAAAAGTGAATTGTAATATTTTTTTTATAATGTGTTTAAATTTTTTTTAATAAATTTCAATAAATGTCTTAAACAATATTTGCTTAGTCGGATATATGAATCTGTCAACTTAACTGGTAAAATACAATATTTTATGGAGTAAAATTAGGCCTATTTTAGTTTTCTTTAGTTAACAGGTTACTAATAGTTCCTTGTACATCCGGGCGTCTAAAATTTATTACTAGATTGTTGCAATTTGTCATAATTTATTTTTGAATAGCACCCCTTGCTATGATTATTAGTATATATAAAAAAATCTATGGTAGACATATCCAAACTTCAAAGGAAATTATGACTATCCATTGAAGTTGTCTAATTAGTTTAGAAATTGTACAAGAAGTCTTAACAAAGTTGTTATGTTTGGCATTTAGTTAGAGAATGGGTCGGAAGTCTCCCCACCATGGCCCAGGTGTCGTGGTATGATAATACTTTGCGTATGGTGAAAGAGGCGAGGGTGGGACCCACAACTTTTCGCTATCCCAAAGGTGGTGGGCCGCACCACAGGTCAACCATCTGTGGAGGTGGTGTCGGGCCCTTAGGGGACTGACTAGCTGCCGAAATGGCCCGATGATATGTAGTGCCGGATCCACCTCACCAAAGGTGGTTTTAGTGGGTATTCCACACTATAGTACGCCGCGAGTCCCGTGCAGAAACGTTAACGTTACTTTGCCCTCTCGGCAACAAAAATATGTTACGGAAGCCTCGGTCAGGGAATCCGACTTGCTGTAGTAAGGACTACGTTACTCACTGCGCGTGGCCCAGTATAAACTTGGCCAGTTTTTTGTCCTAGAATGCGGGGTTGGGTTCACGCGAGAAAGTCTCTGTGACACACTGATTACCCCGCGGACGACACCGCGGGGTAATCGGTGTGTTAACCTAGTGCTCTCAATGTGAAGTAGTAAAGATTATTATTTTTCCATAGGAAGTATTGCTTATTATAAGTTTAAATTTTTATTGTATTTATTTTGTAACGTAATTATAATCTGGGGTACAGTATTGACCCGCCAATTTGCGTACCATCTTTTGTCGAGGTCATTCAGGCTATTTTTTATCCTCTCTAACTTTGCCGTGTATAAAACCAGAATACTCTTTTCTCCAATTTGCACCAAAAAAAAAGAAGCACATAAAATCAGTAAAACACACTCATACATTAAAACGACTAGTAGTAAATCGTTTACTTAAAAAGTATCTTACCCAAAAGCTTAGCGAGGTGAAGCATCTTGATATATCCGTCCGTCTCAATTACATTTGAGCTGTAAACCTATTATATACTATTTTGTAGGAATATGATAGGTAATTGGGTGTGATGTTGTAATTATGAAACAATAAACGTATTTGTACTCGGTAATTAAATTTCCGATTATTTTAAACTGTACATTTATTAAAACTACATATTGACCGTGTCTGCGTTTTCAAATCGACGTTGCTCGGACTTCTTTACACAACCCAGTATCGCATCTAGTAACGGCGTAAGCTGAGGTGCACACTGATGAGTATTGTGTACACATTTCATATAGATAACACCAACATAAAACGGTTATGCGTTACGAACAATGGTGTCACTGATGCGAGGATGAAGTCGCCACTTTGCGATTTCTTTATTGTAATGACAATTCTTTATAGGTCGAACCTGTACAAAGTATCTGAAATACAAAATCCTTTCAACATACGTATTCACACACACAAACACATACACACACACACTCACACATGCATACACACGCGCACACACACACACACACACACACACACAGCTAGTTCATTAATAGGGAAGCTAGAGAGAACGGCATGCCATACATCACGATCCTGAGAAACCTGCCTTGCCTCCGCCACATACATAACTCTCTTCATACAGACACGTCGGTTGCGAAGACTCTTGACACCAACTTCGTACAGTACCCGATCAATCTGATCATGGTATGTCAGCCTCGGTCTGCCTCGGTGTCTACATCCTTCCACTTTCGCATTGTATATCTGCTTTATTAACCTTTTTCTCTTTTTATTCTACATACCCGAAGCAACGGAGCATACCCTTGCTTATGCTTACACCGACTCTTCCACTTTCATGCACCTTCCGACATACCCAACTCTCAGTTCCATAAAATAATGTCGGTATTACTAAATAATTATGCAAGCCAAGACGGGCAGCCTGGAACAAAACTGTGCTTTTAAGCAATTTCCCTAACACACTCTGCTTTCTATATCCCCGGTAGTAGCAATTATGTTTTGCTACTTAAATCTTTTATAAAAGAGTATATCTGGCATCTTTGACTGTTACACTGAGGTTGGGACACGTATCCAGTACGTGCCCGGGCGGCATTGTGCTACCGCTGTGGTCAGCCCCACCTCCGCACGTTGCGCAGTGTGCATGGACGCCGGAAGGCCAGCGGGCCACGTGATGGTGGCATGTCTTGTAAGCCCCCCATCCAGCGCGGGGTAGTTCCCTCTCCTTCTCAGAGGGGGAAACGAGCGGGGTCGGCGGACGTAGAGATGGCTCCAGGATGGATGGATTAAAAGACTCGCCTTCTGAGCGTTCTCCAGGCGAACGTCAACCACTCTGCCAGTGCCCAGGACCTTTTCCTACAGTCCATGGCGGACAGGATGATTGACGTCGCGATCGTGGCAGAGCCTTATACCGTATGCAAGCTGGGCTGGTGATGCCGACGGCTCGGTGGCGATCGTTGTGCGGCCTGGAGCCCCCCCCCTCGTTGTCAAAGCAAGGGGCCGCGGTTACATGGCGGCGGTTCGGAGAGAAGTTGCGTTCCTAGGGGTTTACTTCTCTCCGAACCGCAATTTGGCAGCCCTAGAATAGTTTCTCTAAATTCTAAGGCCGCTGGTGGGACAGCCCAGGTGTTCGAGGAACGGTAACCCGGTCGCGAACACGAAAGGGAGGGAGGTGGAGACGTGAGCGGTAGCTTGCGGACTGTCCCATCTCGACATAGGGACAGTTCAGACGTGCGTGCCATGGTCGGGGTCCTTGGTGGACGTCACTTTCGTCACGCCGGACATTGCACGCAGAGTGGACGGGTGGACGGCGGAGACGGAGGTGGAGACACTGTCGGACCACCGCTACATACGGTTCGGGATATCCCCAGCTTCCGTACGTCCGTTGTATTCGTCGTCGTCGCTTAGGGGGCAAAGCCGGTTTCCGTTGGAGCCTCCTGCCGCTGTCGGTGTTAGGGTGGACGAGGCGGCTCTGCGACGCATTCACTGCGGTGTACAGAGCGGCCATGCCGCCCGCGAAGAGTCCGCCCAGCGGCGGGGGTGTACGGCCGAATTATCCGACCACCGGGCCATCTGCAACGGGGCTAGGAGTCAGTACACCCGGAGCAAGTGGAGAGGCCCCCTGGACGTCGACAGGGACGACAGGCTGTGCAGAATCTACGTGGAAAAGGTGAAGATCCTGCAGCAGGCCATTTTGCGAGCCAAGGAGGAGGCCCAGTTGAAGCTAGTAAGGGATCCCGACAGGGATCCCTCGGGTCGACCGTACAAATGTCGGCCCCTATCGCGGAGGTGCTCCAGCCGGACCTACTTTGGACGATCGTCGGGGCATTGTTCCCCGACACACCCGTGGGCTTCATGCCCCCAGGATGGCTGGGCAGACGTCGGACTGCAGGGTTCTGTACTATTTCTTTTTTACGCGGGGAAACGCATTTACGCGCCTTCACTGGCCCTGGGTGGGGTCCAGTGGTGTGTGGGGCTCGCGGCACATTATATAGTGCCGAATACCCACAAAAACCACCGCGAGTGCCACCAGTGCCGTCTTTGTTGATGTGCCCCGGAACAACAAATCATCAGGGCACCTCGACGGCAAGTCAGCCCCCGAAGAGACCTACGCCACCTCCACAGATGGGGTTCTCCCGCACCACAGGACAACCCCACCGACTTTGGGAAAGTGCAATGGGGTGAGGTTCCCGTCCTCGCCCCTTGCCCCGTGCGCAAATGCGCCGCCACTTCTTGCTCTTTTGTCCCCTCTTCTTATAAGAGGGGTACAAGGAGCGGCACCTCCTCCTGCTCTTAAGTCCCCTCTTCTTATAGGAGGGGTACTAAGAGCCGCCACCTCCTCGGTTCAATTGGCTTCGCCCAAGGTGTCTCGGGTAACCCCAGGCTACTGAGCCCCACCGCCACGACAAGGCTTGAACCATGGTGGGGAGGGTTCTGTACTTGGACCAATCCTGGGTAATGCGAGGCCTAGGCCCGGGAAAACGACTACAAGGAGGTGACGCGGCTGGCCGAGGTGGGCGTTAACCTCGTGATCAGCTGCATAGAGAGGTTAGGGCTTCGGGTCAAACTGGATAAGACCGGAGCCCTTCTCTTCCGCGAAGAGAAGGGCCGGTTACGCCGGTTTAAGGTGAGGAGAGGGTCATGTTGAGCCCCCACATCAAATATTCGGACCTTCGGCCCACACTTCGCCATGGTAGGACCGAACCGACCGTCGTAAAGGCGGCGAGTACGCTGGGCAGACTCCTCCCGAACCTCGCAGGACTTAGCGCCGCCTGCAGGCAGCTGTACTCCGGTGTCCGTCGGAGTATGGCGACATACGGTGTTCCGGTTTGGGCGGATCGTCTCACTGCGTGATATAAGGTCCATCTGCGCTCTGCGCAGAGGGTCATCGCAATGAGGTCAATCCGGGGTTACAGTACGGTATCGTGGGCTGCAGCGACAGCCCTAGCCGGTGATACCCCGTGGGAGCTCGTGGCGGAGGTTCTTGCCGAGAGCTGCTCCTATGTCTCGAATAGGAGAGTTCTCGGCCTGAACCCCACGCATGACGAGATCCTGCGGGTCCGCCGGTTTAAGGCATGAGACGTTAATGCAGAGGCGGGGGGAGAACCTGGCGCGGCAGCCATACGGTAGAGAGATAACCGCTGCCTTGTGCCCGATCCTCGAGCGGTGGATGCGTCGTAGGCGCGAACACCTCATCTTCCGTCTGACGCAGGTGCTCACCGGGCATGGTGGCTTCGGTGAGTATCTGTGTAGGACGGCCCACAGGGAGCTGACGAGTCGTTGTCACTATTGTGGCGCGGCGGCGGACTCTGCCCAGCACACTCTTGAGGTGTGCCCGAGATGAACGGTGCTGCGTCGCGGTCTGATATCAGTTGTCGGAGGGCACTTGTCAAAGTCGAGCATCATCTATAGCGTTGCTCGGCAGCGACGAGTCCTACCAGGCGATGGTTTCCTTCTGCGAGATCGTCATGTTCCTGAAGGAAACCGACGAGCGGGTGAGAGAGGAGGCTGCCTACGCGGTCTCCCCCGCCGACGATGAATGGGGGTACGAAGGAGCGCCTTCAGTAGTGCCTCTGTGTTCCGTGTCGGGCCTGGATGTGAACCTGGTCCACTTCATCAAGACACGGCATTGTGGGGACTGTCATAGCGTAGCAGGACAGTCCCCGAGGAGGTGAGGTCTGGCCTTTGCGCCGAGGTCAGCCTGTCGCTGGAGGGGTCCCGTTCTCTGCAGATCCGGGACCCTCCACTAATAGCGGTTCAAAGCTCCCGTAGGGGTTTAGTTGGCCATGAAGACATTAGTTAAATTAGTTATCTATTATGAACACTGTCATATCGGGACGTATCTCTCCCATCAGCGAGAGAGAGGGGGTTCGGTCACACTTTCGACCGCAAAACTAGTCTCATCTTGATGAAGCTGTATTGAGGATCTCTTAGCTTTCACAGCATAAGTAGAGGGCCGAAAAAATAAGAAATAAAAAATACTTCCTAAATATCACTAGAACAATAACATATACATTACTGCAGCTTTAGTGATAACAACTTAAATGCTAAATAGACATTAATTTTGTATTAGGTTTTATCATCTCCGTGCTGCATATTAGCTGGGCCTCATCTGGCGGCAACTTCTTCTCTTGACTTGTACAAGTCATTGGAATCTTGTACTATATCCCAATTCGATTGAAGAGTGAAATTGGAATTACTTCCTGCTTCTCGTATGTTCTTAACTTTTCACTTTGTCTCCCTGCGATCGGCCACAAATGGTTAATATGATTACTGCTGTCGATCCTGGCGATACAGAAGTAGTGAGGTGGGAACGAGGGGACCAAGTCCAATATTGTATTTTATCAAGATCTTCGTTTTATTGTATTCTATTTGTTACACAGGACCCACTGCCTACTGTGTCCAAAGAAATTTGGCGATACTGGTTCTCATAGTAAGTTACCTTCATGTTACTCCTATTGTTTTCACTGTGAAGTGGTCGGAGACATCACCAAACCTTTAAATATTAAAATTAAAAACATCTTGCAAATGTCTCAATATTTTATTGCAAAGAAGGAGTAAATAATAAAGTTTAACCATTACAATTACAATTACAAATGCAGCTACAGGAATAACAATAATGTATATATGCTATATAGTAATAATACACACATTTAGCGACAACATTGGATACTAATCCACTTACCATCACTCTATTATTTCCTTGTAGTCTATGTAAATTTGTTAATTCTCCAAGACTGTTCTTTAATCTTTTATCAAGGTCAATCTTAAATTTATTAAATTCCCTCTTTATCTTAGAACGACTTAGCTTCCGTATTTTTCTCCTGTTGTTGGTAGATCTTATGTAATTTCGTAATTCCGGTTTGTCCGAATTATACGTTGACTCCCGATTCATGGAGACTGGTTGGTTCTTAATTGTGTCGAGATCAGCATTCGAGTCAACTGCTGGTGCTGCTCCAGTGACTGCTGGCTCGCATAATGTACTAGTGCTATAGCCAAAACTGTAAAAATATACATATAATATATTATTAACAAAATATTTTCCGGTAATTTTAGACTACTCTGCGAAATTCTAGATCGTATCCTTTTGTTTCTATTTTCCTACTTTTTCTTTTCTTTTTATGAAATATAATTATTATGTGATTTTATAGATCATTCACGATTAATATATTTTCTGCAATTTACAAATATAAATTATACGATACCGCCCAGACAAAATCGCGTACCGTTTTTGGTGTGAGAGTAGGGTACCACTATATGTCAAAAAATCACACATTTACAAAATCATTTTGTGTTGATATTTGTTGTTTTTACTGCATACCTGTAAAATCATACTAAAACAAATAATGCGTAATTACTCGTAGTACTGTAAAGAGATAAACATCAAAAATATATTTGCATATTCTAGAATAATGTTTTTCTTCGCTCTAATAATTTTGGAGAGTGATATCTTTGAATAATATGTTTTTGTTAATTTTTTTGAACTGAACACCCTACTGATAAGGAGCGTGAGCAGTACACCCATCATCATTAGGGCACCACCGTAAGCCTCGTTAACCATAATATTTTTTTTACATTTCAATGAGATGTGCTTTAAGAGCATGTCTGAGCGAGCAGTCGTCTTATTCGTTTTAACTAATCAGCCGAGTAGTCGAGCCAAACAGAAAAAAGGCACTTATGCGAAGACAGGGTTTCAATTGAATTCACACAGAGGCTGTGTTAGGAGAACATTGAATCCTGGGGACCCTGGTTAGGATAATAAGGATAATACTATGATAAAGTTATGAAATTATTGTATTGTCACAAATTCTTCATGAATGTGTCATGAATGAGTACAAATGAAATCCAGAGGAATCTATTACAAACAAACAGTGGGCAATAAAATGACATTCCAATATTATATATTAGTATAGTGTTTATTAACCGAAAAGTCAAAATCGAATGTTGCATAAAATAATTTGAAGATTACACAATAAGTTTACTTTAAAAACCATAGATCATTCCATGCTGTAATAGTTTTAAATGAGCGATGTTATTATTACATATTGAAATTTTATTGATAATGATTTTTGACTTAAAATCTTAAGTTCAAGCGAATGTTATATATAGGGAAAACTTATAGTACAATTAAAACTCGCGGTAAAGAACACATAGATAATGTAAAACACCGACACGTAACAGAATCTGCGATCTGTGAGCATGCTGAACTAGGCCCCCGCCATTACAATAGATTTGATAGAGCACAAACCCTCACTAGAGAACAGCGGTTCCTTCCAAGGATGATCCATGAGGCTATTGAAATCTAAGAACATCCAAATTTCAATAGAGAAGATGGATGTCTTCCCTCTGCTTGGGACCCGGTGATAACCGTGATCAAATCAAAAGCTTAATACAACATCACAAAGCATAAAGATACAATAAGTAATGTGCGTTAATCGGAACAACTAGATATTTATAATTCTTCGGGTAACGGGTGAACTGACCACCCGGGACCATGGTTGTTGTAAGGCTTCTGAAACGCCGAGCTGGTTAGATGACGTTAAGGATTTTATCTTTTGATATGTGATATTTTATAGTTTAAATAATTAACTAACGGCGGGAAAATCCTTAACACGATAAAAACTTAAATTTAAAATAATTTTAACCGTCATAAAAAACGTACAAGTATGGCGTCAAACTTATTCCAAAATCTCTGCACATTTTTTCCCTGTCTATAACCGAACACTCAAAGCAGTTTTATTGTTGAAAAAAAAAAAAAAGAAACAGATGATGATAAAAAGTAAATTTCCTTTTAATAGTAATAAATAGCTTATAACTTTAAAATGTCAAGTCAAATGTAAGAAGCTAGCTGTCAAAATCTTCTCTGTGCTTTTAGATGCTTTATTTTGAAACACTGACACAGTCGACTGCAGTTTTATTTCTAGATCATATTGATAAATTGAGGACTCCTTGTTTACCTGACCGTCGAGGTGGCCCGATGATTCGTAGTGCCGGTTCCACCTCACCAAAGGTGGCACTGACGGTACACGCGGTCCTTAAGTTAGCAGGCCGATGCCACTACCTACTGCATTGTACTACCCCTACGACATGACACTACTTCTCACTGCACCGCACTATCTCTTACTAAACTCTCAACGCATTGCACCATCTCTTACTACATGACACTACTTCTCACTGCCTTGCACTATGGTACAGGTTGTGGAAAAAAATTGAAATAAACCATGTTCATACAATTGTGTAATAGTAGTAGTGCTTTTAAGCAATTCTTCTTTTTACATCCCCTGTTGCAGCAATTATGTTTTGCTACTTAAATATTTTATAAAAAAGCATATCTGTCGTCTTTGACTGTAAGGCGTAATGTTCTCTCTGTGTGTGATGTTTTCACGGAAACATGGTTAAATGAAACCGTTTTCGAATACGAGCTTATTGTTAACAGATAGACAGGGGCCAACCTCAGTGTGTTCACAGACTGCAGATTTTTTAACATGACGATGTTTAATGTCTGCTATATGTTGTTTTACGCGAGAAATGATTGATATTTTGTCTGTCCTGTGTAGGAGGACCACAGTTACTATCAAGTTTACATACTCCTGTATCTTGTAGGAGAATGTGGTACTTCACTGAATGTAAAATTGACTGATTTTTTTGCCGGCTTAAAATACATTTTTATTGAGGCTCGCTTGAGTATATGGCTAATTTTGTTAGTGACTCGTTTTATGTAGTATTTCAAGCAGGCACTCTACGGTTGCTGGTTTCACTCGGTATCTGGTATGCAGACAGGAAACTCGAGGCTTGGTGTCGCTCGTAGCATATACCTCGTGCTCTCTGAAATAATTCCCCGCGCTAGATAACT
>JAFELO010000174.1:0-29344 GCA_017140195.1 Eumaeus atala
ATCCTTCGGGAGAGGGTGAGGTGGATGTCATGCTCGCGCTGTTCGCCGACGACGGATCTTACGTAACCTCATCCCGTAAGCCGGAGCTCGCAACTGGGCGCATGCAGCGCATGATGGACCGGTTGCGGGAGTGGCTCGACAGGTGGCGCATGTCCGTCAACGTGGATAAGACGACGGCGCTATATGTCAGCAAGAGGCGCTCCATGCCGGGGCGGTTAAGGTTTAGAGGCCAGGATGTGTCTTGGGAATCCCCAGTCGTGTATCTCGGATGCAGTATCGACCGCGCGCTGCGGATGGGCTCGCAGGTGGAACAAGCGGTCAACCAAGCGAGAACAGCCCGCGCTTTGCTGTGGCCGGTCTTTTACGACCGCCCTCAGCTCCTCCCTGACGATCTCCCGGATTAATTCCCTGATATCATCAACGTGGACCCTGGGTTTGTCGCACCGACGCTGCTCCCCTTCCGAGCGCCTCGGTTCCCGCGAAGGTGGGGGTACTGATGTCCGTGGTGAGGGAATTGGTGTCTGTACTGTAGGGTGAGTTGGTGCGCGTTTTTGTGAGCGTGCGTGTTCCGGGTCCCTATCCTGTGAGGGTACTCGGCGCACTGCGGTCGCGGTGCTCTCCTGCTGCGGAGGGTGGCAGCTTGGGACGGCCTCAGCTTGGGGCTTCCTCTTACGAGTGCGCCTCCTTTTGTGCTTGGCCGTCTTCACCTGCCTGGGTTTGGGGTCGTTGACGGGACTGCAAGGGATGAGACTGGGCCGTACTCGACCTCTCCCTCCCTCTGCAACGGAGCCGCGGGCACAGGTGCGGCGTGATGTCGGCCGTGAGGGACCAGTGTAAACTGGTCTCATTGCACAGCGGGCTTGGGTGGGATGGGTGTGTGGATGACCATGCCTCGGGCTCTGGCCTCCCTAAGGACGGCCTTACACCTCCGGTCATTGGCCGTGTGAGGGCCCTTGCAGTTGGCGCAGGTCGGAGTGGCTCCTCTCGGCAGCGGGCAGTCCCCGACTGCATGGACCCCACCGCAGCGGACGCACCTAATTTCCCGGCGGCAGTTCGTTGACTAGTGTCCGAAGAGCTGAAAAAGGTGACACTATGGCGGTCCCTGTCTGCCCTTCCACCCCTCCACGACCACTCCGGGCATGCAGAGGAGCTCTCTCACCTCGTAGAGGCGCGTGAGCTCCTCACTGTTCAGGCGGTCCAACTGCGCGTGGTACAAGCAGCCGGGTCTTCCGCCTCTCGCCGGTATATGCCGGACGAAGCGCACCGGGAAGCCCAGGCCCCTGAGCTCCTCGGCGATGCATTCTGTGTCCGTCCCCACTGGCAGACCTCTAATACCCACCTTGGTGTGGAGGTCTGAGGGTGGGGAGTAACAGTGCCACTGCACCGCCGGGTTGTCCTTAGTCAAGGACGTCAGTAAGGCCTGGACTGCCCGGAACTCCTCCGCCGACTGTGCCAGGAAACTTCTGCCCCTCCCAAAGGTCCGGGCGTTGGGTGCGTGTCCCAGCACATCACGCAGGGTGCGGAAATGCTTTTGCCAGTCTGGCAGAAACTCCACAACTATCGGAGGTTACTCCGATATTCTTTGCGGCGGCTGGGAATCGCTGGGGTTGCGGACCGTGGTAGGCGGCGATGGGGGGGTGGCGAGTAGGGGCACGCCTAGGGGTTACCTTCCGGGGGCTCTCCAGAGCGGCGGCGCAGCTGCGATATCGCGTCACGTCAAGCGATTCGCTGGAGAACGCAGGCTCAACGTCCCCTGCAGACACAGCAGCCGAAACGAAGGCGACTCCCTACGACGTCGACGAGTCCTCCTCGGGCGCCGCTGGGCCAGCCATTTCCGACTCGCGAGCCACAGGTGACGTATGCAGTGATTCAAGCGGGTCGTGTGCAGACCGAGATGATGAAGAGGTGGCGGTCGAGTGTGACTCCTCCACTGCGACCAGCTTGGAAGGTCCTTCGGCGGGCGAGGACGCCGCGCGCTTCTGCGGGCGTAGCTCCTCCAGCTCCGCTTGGAACTCATTCTTCTCCTCTTCAGAAGGGAATAGGGGTCTCCTCACGATCACCCGTTCGACCTTCTTCCGTGGCGTTCTTCAATGGTGGTGATTGGTCCTCCGTCGGACTCGCTGTCCACTGCCCCGACCTTTCTTCAAAAAGGTCGAGGTGTATGTCACGCGGTGCGGCTTCGGGCCTGTTGGGTCTAGGTTTCCACTTATATACCAGACTATATGTATACAAAAAGCTCGTTGGCTTCGTCCGATTTCTAAACACGGCACGGAATGACAATTATTCCGGACCGCGTTCCGAACAAGGACGAGAGGGCTGGGGCGCTAGCGGGACGACACTATCACTCCCTCACCTTCCGGCAAGAGAGAGACAGCGAGCGTTTCCGAGTGCGTTAGTGTAAAATTGTCCTAGCAGTAGTTTGTTTTGTGACGAAAAAGGCATTCCCCGCGCGAGACACAAAGAGGTTAAACTTGTGTGTTCACATTAGCCGCGGCCCGATCGTTGACTCTAAGTAGTCTTCCTAATAATAACTACATACGCGTTACGTAAGATACCACACCACACACCACAGCTCTTTTCAACTTTACGCCCTTGTTGATGTAAGTTTTTATGTCACTCCGATATAAAAATTTCGATAAATTATAGGAATCACATACTATATACAGTTATAATTTTCTCATACGCCAATGATTCACACACACTGCACGCGGGAAACTATTTAAAGTATTAATTCAAGTTTCATATTTTACAAATTTATGATAGTTCTTCATATTTTTTTATAATGCTATGTATATAATAGTTTTAAAATATTTCAAAAATTGACCATATATCATTTATAACTTTCCGTGATCAAAATACACATTATTAAGACATCTTAATAATATATATTATGATCAAGACAAATAAGAATAAAAACAGAGTAACATGTTAATACTTCATGGCGGACTCCTTACTTTCGGCGGATTCATTTCTTTCTACATACAAACATGTCGGTTGTAAAGTCTTAAAATAAGATAAAGTAAATCTTGACATTACCTTAGCACAGCACCTGATCGATCTTGTTCTTTGTTTGTCGTATCAAAGATTTGATAAAAAATCTATTCAATCAGTTTTCATAATCTGATTATTAGCCAGTCTCTTCTTTGATTTAAAGAAGAAGTGTGCACTGGTCACAACTTTTCACCTACAATTCTCGCCATAGGTTTTATGTAGACCCTTATTTTTTTAACTCGCATCTATTTAACAATTTACTAAATAAACATTTCGAGGGATACAATATTTTTAGATTTGCGATCAAAAGAAATAAAATATATCGTGCCCTGGAACGTTTTTGAATTTTTAGTGTCTACTGTTTATGGTTTATTTGGACAGTAAATTCCAAAATGGCGACGAGCGATGACGAGCCTATGCACTTATATGAAGTTTTTCAAAACTGTTTTAATAAAATAGCAAATAAACAACAAGGTGAGTGAGAAAATGCAAACAGAGGCTCGTCTCGTGTTCCTCAAACGAACTTTCGCGATAAAGTGCTGTGTTTCATTGTGAAATTTGTTCAAAGTGTTTGCGTGTTATGCCATATTCAGTGTTATAGCCGATCAACATATTTTCAAAATACGATTGAAATTACAGGTTTGCGTGGTCCAAACTTGTTTCCCTCCCTTGTTAAAGCTTAAGCAATGGTAGTTCTGTCTTTTTTAATATTCTAGCACTCACCTAATGATTTGTAAAGGCTATGTTTTGGTTAGGCAAGCAATTGTCAAATGTGCTATCCATTGTGTTGCTGTTTTAGTTTCAATTTTTGTTGCGAATCAACTTAACAAGTATTGACTTCGTATGGTCTAAGGAAAGGTTACATCTTACTCGCAAATAACATGATCGTAATAAATTTGTCTCGACAACGACACTAGCATGAAAGCGTATTCTCATTTGCCTCTTGGAATGATTTTTATAGCAAGTTTTTCTTGTAGTTGTGATCACCTCGAGCGCAATATAGATTGCATATCGGCGTTTTTATGTTCTCTTTACGTGTATGTTTACAATTTAAATTTGTTTATTTACACAAGTTAGTCGCGGACGGCGCATAGGGACCGTAGCATTGTATAGCGAAATATCTACACTTATGAGCTTTGAGTATCCCGTGAAATAAACTAAGTTTAGACAAGTTATGTACATGTTTAACATCAATTTTGTTAAACATTAAATCTAACATGAATAAACTTACAAATGTTTGAGCTATAATTGGATTTGAGGATAATGTCAAAATTTAGTCACTCACAAGTACCGAAAGTATCGCGCAATTTAGCTTATACTGTACTCATACTGCCCCTTGCTAGGGATTTTAATGCCCCAGTACTGTATTGTATGTTGGATGATGAAATAAACTTAGACACTCATATCACTGGTACACTGACACCATTTTTGGGTCTCCTCAAAGGTTGGCAGTTCCCTAGTAGTTTGGTAATATATAAGGTGCATACCAGCTGTAGGGTGATCCTATTTTACACTCATCCTGGTTCACACTTATCTACAAGGTATGCCTGGTAAGCCTGTTTAGTTTCTACTGACTTTAATTCATAAAAATACTTAAACATTTTTTGTGGTCTGCCAGGTATGATAAACACTTGTTTGTTCATTTTATTGATTCATATAAATTATTATAGAAGTCGTGGATGTCAATCTAAACAGGATATAGCCTATATTTTGAGTTGTACATATTTGCAAGTCTGTGCAAAATTTGTTTATATCAGTAGTAGATTTTATCATTGTTGTAATCAAGATTTAAGTAATAATAATTTATGGTTCTAACAATTGTTGTGACTTTGAGAGCAATCATATAATTCAGTTATAGAGAATGCCTGAATGAGAACATTCCTGAATGAGATTTTTTAAGCATCTATAGAAATGAATAACTTTGTGTTTGTACATCTAGGATTCTCATATGAGGTATCCTAATGTCCTCAGGCTACCATATCTCAGGAGTTGTTACTATATATATAAAGTGCAATGCATTCTCCCCATGATGACTTATGGGGCCCAAACATGGCACCTTAATTTAGAACTGTTCCGTGCCATGTTGGGTGTTTCTCTGTCTGACAGAATTAGTAAAGAAATAATAAGGCAGAGAACTAAGTTATCCAATGTCACGTGACAAATAAGCTGACTGAAGTGGCAATGGGCTGGTGACACAGTCGGAAGAACAGATGGCAGATGGGCCAGTAAGGTTCTGGAGTGGCGGCCGTGTTTAGGAAAAAGAAGTGCTGGTCATCCG
Organism: Eumaeus atala; assembly: GCA_017140195.1. NCBI lineage: Eukaryota > Metazoa > Arthropoda > Insecta > Lepidoptera > Lycaenidae > Eumaeus > Eumaeus atala. The sequence continues at coordinate 5,270 of JAFELO010000174.1, forward strand.
TTCACCAGATGGGAAGACAATCACCGTGTAGTAGCCAGAGTCCAGGATGGATGCGAGTAGCAGGAGATCAGTTGTCTTGGCATTCATTCAAAAAGGCCTCTGTCCAGCAGTGGACCGATAAGGGCTGATATTGATGATGATTGAATAAAGGTATATAACCTTATAACGTGTGAATATAATGATCTGGTTTCATATCTTATCATCCCAACCCCCTTCTAAAGTAGTGTTTAAAAATAGCATGAACCCAAAAAATAACACTTCTAATTATAGCCACAGAATCTTTATAATAGGCAGTGATTTCAATGCAAATAGAAAAACTAACCTAACTACAATACATTTCAACCTACTCAGACTAAGTTTGGGTAGGCAGACCTACTAAGATATATTGAAATTTGATTCTTTTTGTCATTCTTTTTTTTAAATCATAAAAATATTGATAAGCATGAATATTATATTCTATTACAACAAATCTACTTTTATGGATTGTATCGCGGTTTATTTAATTATTTAACTAGCCCAACGTTTCAGAAGCTTCACAGCAATCATGGTCACTGGTGGACTGAGATGACACATGTCCTGATGCTATAATTTTTGAACGTTTTTAAAAGTACACGAAGAATTATAATTTTAGTGGTTCTGATTAACGCAAGTAGTACTTATTGTATCCTGCTGTCTTGACGTGTTGTGTATACTTTTGATTTGATTATGTTTAACACTGGGTCCCAAGCAGAAGTAAGAACCCACTCACCTACTATTGAAATTTGGATGTTTTTTAATTTCAATAGCCCCTCGCATCATCCTTGGAAAGAGTCGGTGTTCCCTCGTGAGTATTTGCGCTTTATAAAATCTAATGTAATGGCAGGGGCCAACTTCAGCATGCTCACAGACCGCAGATTTTGTAACACATCAGTGTTTCATATATTGTTTAATGTGATTTTTTATAGATCTTTTAGTTTGCCCTATATAAGAGAATCCACGGACACAATCAAGCTTGTACACTCCTGCATCTTGTAGAGTGATTTCAGTGATGGTAAGAAATGACTAACCTTCTTTGGCGGCTTAAAGTAAGTTTTTATTTTGAATATGGTAATATTACAGGCAAGCGCTCGACGGTGGGTGGTTTCACTCTGCCTCTGTGGAGCAGACAGGGAATCCGTAGTTTGTTGTCTTGCAGAACCTGCTTGTCATGTTGGAGCTTGGTATCCAGGTGTTGCTTGTCACAAATGCCTCATGCTCTCTGAAACAAAAATTTACCCACAGTTGATAACTATGTTGGATGGTGATGAGAATTGTCGTTTAGATATCTATCTTTATGGGTATGTTTTCGAAACATAGTGCGACCTAAGGTGCTTTTGGAATCACGTATCACCAAAACATCTAAGAAAGGTAAAGAGCTATTTGCCTCTAACTCCATTGTAAATTGTATTTTGAAGCTTATACTATTCAGATTGTTAAGGAATATGGTTACTTTATCCTTAGTTAAAATTGTGAAAGTGTCATCAACATTCCTCTTGTAGAACCTTAGTGTTATTGGCAAAGTTCGAAGAGCAGCCTCCTCAGAGTCCTCCATAAAGATATCTGCAACTACAGAGGATTCTGGCAAACCCATCGCTACTCCGTATACTTGTTTGTAGAATTGATGATTCCACATCATATAGCCAGATGTGAGGCAATGTTTTAATAGCTCAGCATATTCCAGTGGTAGGTGATACAGCTTTCTTGTTACTATTTATATACATTCCTCTATTCCTTAGCATGTAAATAGGGACTGTACATCAAAACTGACCATAATTTCGTTGTCATAGAGATGTAGTTGTTTATCTTTTCGTCAAAGTTGTATGAATCCCTTGTAAATGCTTTAGTGTGTCCACGAAGTGGTGATAGGACTTTCCCACATGTTGAGCCAATTTATAAGTTGGTGAATCAATTTTGCTCACTATTGGACGAAGTGGAGCATTAGTCCTGTGTATTTTCGGCAACCCATAGAGTTTCGGCGGTTTTGCACACGAAAGAATTAGATTTTTAGTATCAAGACTCAATTCGGAGTGTTTTTAATGAGATCACTAGTACTTTTCACAACGCCGTTCGTTGGCTCGGTTTTGACATTTTTGTAAGTGAAATCATCCGATAAAAGGCGTTCAATTTTGTTATTGTAGCCTGTCGTGTTCATTATTGCGGTGGCATTACCTTTATCCGCGTGAAGAATCTTTATATCCTGTCTTTTGCGTAGGTTTTGCAACGCTTTGTATTGTTCGAAAGGAATATTTAATTTTGCCACGGAGCTTCGTCTTAAAACTGACGATTTATCCTGCCTTATGGCCTCCGAATCTTACTTCTTAATATTATTTTTATACAGGCACTCCTCTACATTGGAAATAACTTCTTCAAACGGGATTTTTCGAGGTCTCACAGGAAAATTTAAACAAATAGTAATCGGCCGTCATAGGTTAACAGCCATTGCCGCCAGTGTCCAAGTTGACAAGAGCACTGATTTTCAAGATTGATCGGTTTCGAACTTATGACAAAGTGATGAGATTATAAATATCTTGTTTGAATGTAGATAATCTAAAAAGTACAAACGAAAACATTATAGGACATATACAAACATACACAACAAAAGATAAAAAAGAGAATATACAATTTAATGTTGTTGGGAAGGGATGAAGGTTTATGGTTATTAGAAGACAAACATAGCAAGGTTCTAATGTTAACAGACTTAGGAATGTTCTTAGGGAGGATGGTGTACAAAGACACTGCGGTTTGGTCAATTGAAAAGTATATGGTCTGTTGACTTGAGGGCCTCAAGTCCACAGTCACACAAAGGAGATTGTACAATTCCTAATCTATTTAAATGTATTGGCAGTACACAAGTGACCTATACGCAACCTGCACAAAACCGACGTTGTTTGTTTATCTGTGAGTCGGAAACGAGAAAACCAAATCATAACATTGTTATGACAGATTGACAACTGCGAGTGATTGGTTAGTTTAGGTTAGTTTTTTTACTTGCCTGGTATAAAATCTTAGCGCTCCCTCATGGTCTCGGCATCTCTTAAAGAACATCAATGATGTTAGAAATCTTGCGCGCTTTGCCATGAGATCTTCCAGGCGACGAATTTTATTTGCACATACCACTCCGTCCTGGGTCACATATTGATGTCTTAAGTTTACGCGGGTGTTACACATTACAATTTTAAGTACTTTTACGGATTGTATCGCGGTTTATTTAATTATTTAACTAGCCCAACGTTTCAGAAGCTTCACAGCAATCATGGTCACTGGTGGACTGAGATGACACATGTCCTGATGCTATAATTTTTCAAAGTTTTCAAAAGTACCCGAAGAATTATAATTTTATCATCCTTGGAAGGAATCAGTGTGACCCTTGTGAACGTCAAACGTCAGACGGAACAATACGTAGACCATCGACACTAGCTCTAACCAATCACGCGCAGTTGTCATGCTGTCAAAACAGTGTTTTTATAACACTACGAAGGTATTTGGGATTAGGTTTAAATTTTACTGTGACGCCTCGAAAAATCCCGTTTGAAGAAATTATCTCTAATGTAGGGGAGTGCCTGTATAAAAGTAATGTTAAGAAGGAATATTCGGAGGCCATAAGGCGGGATATATCGTCAGTTTTAAGACGGAAGCTCTGTGCCAAAATTAAATATTCCTTTCGAACAAATAAAGCCTTGCAAAACTTACGCAAAATATAAGATATAAAGATTCTACGCGCGGATAAAGTTAAGGCCACCGCAATAATGAACACGACAGGCTACAATAACAAAATTGAACGCCTTTTATCGGATGATTTCACTTACAAAAATGTCAAAACCGAGCCAACGAACGGCGTTGTGAAAAGTACTAGTGATCTCATTAAAAACACTCCGAATTGAGTCTTGATACTAAAAATCTAATTCTTTCGTGTGCAAAACCGCCGAAACTCTATGGGTTGCCGAAAATACACAGGACTAATGCTCCACTTCGTCCAATAGTGAGCAAAATTGATTCACCAACTTATAAATTGGCTCAACATGTGGGAAAGTCCTATCACCACTTCGTGGACACACTAAAGCATTTACAAGGGATTCATACAACTTTGACGAAAAGATAAACAACTACATCTCTATGACAATGAAATTATGGTCAGTTTTGATGTACAGTCCCTATTTACATGCTAAGGAATAGAGGAATGTATATCAATAGGAAAAAGAGGAAAGCTGTAGGTTATTAGTAGGGCTACTGGAGTATGCTGAGCTATTAAAACATTGCCTCACATCTATGGCTATATGATGTGGAATCATCAATTCTACAAACAAGTATACGGAGTAGCGATGGGTTCGCCAGAATCCCCTGTAGTCGCACATATCTTTATGGAGGACTTTGAGGAGGCTGCCCCTTGAACTTCACCAATAACACCAAGGTTCTACAAAAGGTATGTTGATGATACTTTCACAACTTTACCTAAGATATATTAGTAACTATATTCCTTAACCATCTAAATAGTATAAACTCTAAAATACAATTTACAATGGAGTCAAGAGGCAAATAATTCTTTAGCTTTCTTAGATGTTTGGCCACCCGTAATTCCAACAACACCTTAGGTTGCACTATTTTTCGAAAACATGCTCATACATAGGCATCTAACGGCAATTCTCAGCACCATCCATCACAGTTATCTACCGAAGGTAAATCTTTGTTTCAGAGAGCACGAGGCATCTGTGACAAGCAACACCTGGATACCGAACTTCAATGTGTCAATCAAGTTCTGCGAGACAACAAGCTTTGGGTTTCCCATCTGCTCTTCAGAGATCGAGTGAGACCACAAACTGCCAAGTGCTTACCTGCAATATTACTATAGTTAAAAGGGGTGACTGATAAAATTGGCTATATTCTCAAGAGAGCTTTATTCTTGGAGAGTGTTATTCTTAATAATTTTATTTTTCAAAATCATAGTACATCATTTTGTAGCAGTTAACAAAATACACCTGGATGAACAACTGTTGTGGATTCAAAACCCGTCAGGGCCATGGATGTTTATGAATGTATTGTATGTATTTCCCTAATTAAAATCTTAAATTTATAAAAACTATTAAATTTATTCCTGTTTAGTAGCCGTGACACAAGTCCTTACAGTACAATGGGAGCACAGGCCTGGGCTAATATGGTGCGATAAGTCCAAGGATATTATTATTACCTACTTTACAAATTTCAGAGATACGTACCCATGACCTCAGAGTAAAACATCTGTGTCAGGGATGGATATGCCCAAGTTATAAAGGTTCTGTTTATTGCCATTTGGCTATTTAACCCTAAGAACTATTTTCACATAATGTGACTAATCCCCTTGGATAACAACAACCAAAGTTTACCCCAAATTTTGTGCAGACATTTTCTAATCCCAAAATTATAATTAACTATAATTGACTTTAACATATCAAAAGAATTTCTGAAACATTTGCAATAGCTTGAACTCATTTTCATTTGCTTAAATAACATAACAAGCCTAGTTCTCCCTGTGATGCTACAGTTGGTCCAATGTGTAACTTAAAACTGACTCTACCGATCTGTTGATAAGTGAGCTCTCACAAACTGCATGCCCCGAATCCCGACAGACTTTTCTTGTCGGAACTGTATTCTTGTATACATATAATACTAAAACAATATTCTTCATTAAAATACAACAAATTTAATTAGCATAATTAACCATATTCATGTGTCAAGTTTACCCATACACTTCATATATTTTATTGTGTCACATATAGTTATCTTGTTGTATTGTAACAAGCAATAAAATTTCGTGTTAGAGAACACACCTGATATGCTGAAGTTGGCCCCATACTACATAAGAACTGATAAAGTGCAAGTTCACACTAGAGACTACTGATTCATTGCAAGGATAATGCGTGAGGCTATTGAAATTAATAAATATCCAAATTCCAACAAAGAAGCTGGCTGGGTCCATCTCACTGCTTTGTGATGATGACATTTTAAATTAAGATCGAATTTCGATCTCTGGGCGATCACCAGTAATTTAGTAACAGTAATTGCATAGCAGTATTTTGTGAGCTGTTCCCTGGAGCTATGCATGTGCGTGTCCGATTCGGCTGTAAAGTTAAGTTGCAAGTCGGGAATTATACTTGTACTAAATTTAAGCATTGAATATTATTCATTATTTATAACTAGCTTCTCCCTCCCTCCATCTCTCCCAAGAGAATCATTAATCTTTCCAGGATAAGTTTCAACTATCTGTACTAAATTTCAACCGAATCCGTTCATTACTTATCATATGCTTTGAATGAGTTACCATTTAGAGCTGTTGCTATCAAGCAACCAATACAACATCGAGTTTAGGTGTACATAATATTTATACTTTTAGCAGGAATGAAAAAAAAATCTTTAATTGCAAATAACATTTATTACTTTTACAGTGTGTTACTTTAATAAACAAATATAAAAGAATTAAAGATATAAAGAGGCTTATCGAAGTGGTCGCCGTTGCTCTCCATTAGCAATACAGTCCCCTAAATGTTATTTATCTTATAACGCCAGTTATCATTAAATGTTATTTATCTTATAACGCCAGTTATCATTAAATGTTATTTATCTTATAACGCCAGTTATCATTTATTTATCTTATAACGCCAGTTATCATTAAATGTTATTTATCTTATAACGCCAGTTATCATTAAATGTTATTTATCTTATAACGCCAGTTATCATTAGAAGCACGCAATTTGTTCCATGGGGAAATTCTTCACTGCCAATCGTATGTTTTTTTTTATTTATTGACCTATAATGCTGACATACCTATATACACATTTGTCTAAATTCAATTATTGTAATTGTTCATCAGTGTATCCTGTCGATGCAGGTTCTCCCCCAACTCTTTCCACTGTTCCTTATCCCGTGTGGTCCTGCCACTTTTGTCAGATCGTCGGCCCATCTTCGATAAGGTCTGCCTTTTCGTCTTTTTGCGTGTTTCCTCGGTGTCCATGTTGTGATAACTTTTGCCCATTTTTCTTTTGTATCGCTGAACAAGTGGTCAGCCCACTTCTATTACAAAATTTGTTTTTTGTATGACATCCTCCAGTTTTGTAGTGTTTCTTATGAATATGGCCCTTGTTTGTCTCTTTTTGTGTATGTACCCCAAGATGCTGAACTACCTGCTTCCTTGGCATGTCTTTAGCTTTTGAGTATGTTCAGATGTTAGTGCCCTGGTCTGACAACCATATGTTAGAACAGGCAAAGTAGACACATTGAATTCTTTTCGATGCTAGTAGGTAGTTTTAGTTTTTTAGTATATCCTTCAGTGATCAAAATCTCTTCCATGAGTTTGTAATTTTCCTTTCCATTTCTTGATCTGTTAGGTCGTTAAGATGACATCTGCTGGCCAAGATACGAAGGGTGATATACTTTTCATAGAATGTTTTAGTAGCAAAAACATAATTGCTACATCTCGTGCTGATGTTTTGATACCTATTTCACATAAATATGGCTAATTCACTCCTTCATAGTTAACACCCCAACAAACCATCACTGAAGATGGACAATGTCCACGTTGTCCATCTTCAGTGAGCTCGACTGATTCGGGAGCTGCCTTAGAGCTTTGAGCTTAAATACGGTCATTTTGTTTGTTAAAATGTTGCTCAATTGTAAAAAAAAAATAATTATCAATTCATTGTATTTATTTTAAATTTGCTTTGTCTAGACAAAAATCAAATTGTATTACAATAAAACTATTTACGGAGCCCGGCTTCGGAGTAAATAAACCCCGATACAATCTTTTCAATTAATTTTATTGTAATGAATAACATTCGCGTAAACATAAGTTATCAATAGTAAATTATTGATTTGTGCCTACTGCTAACCAGTACGTCAGCTAAAGCATCTACTTTGCTGCCTTTAGCGAACTTTTTAAACGTCCAGATAAAGCATAAGTACAGATATACGAAAATATATACGGATCTAAACTATAATTGTCGCTTTGGCTTCGTAGTCGGGTAGCCAGTGACTTCCTACTGAGTCGAATGTAGGTAGCGTTTGTTTATCCAGTTCAAGGCCGCGTTTGATTGACACAATGGAATCTATTAGCAGTCTTGTTTGTTGCCAATTGGTTGTTCGGTACAGACTAAGTCATATGTAGCCAAGTACTACATATGATTTAGCATCTAATTAACATCACACTCATATTATCTGAAATACCGTTTTACTATCAACGTTCTTTCTAATGAGAGTAGAGTCTCCTCTATCATCATTAGTACGATCCCTGGTGCAGAGTTTGTCTACATAGGAAATTGGTACGTACTTATGTTTTAAAGCTTTATTTCTTGTGTAGTACCAAAATGAAATAATTTGTTCATCGGCATCATTATTAGCCCTTATCGGTCCACTGCTGGACATAGGCCTCGTTCAATGAACGCCAGAGCAACCGATCTGCTACTCGCATCCATCCCGGAATGGCTACTACACGGAGATCGTCTTCCCACCTGGTGAACGGTCGACCGATATTTCCGTTCTTTCCTCTCCACTCAGACTCTCCAGAACCCTACTGGCCCATCTGCCATCTATTCTTCTGAGTGTGAGGTCAGGTCAGGTGTGGCCTGGTCAGGCCATTGCGAATTCTGTCGGATAGAGAAACACCCAACATAGCAAATTCAAAACCACGTGGAGCTGCCGCAAGCTTGTTATTATAATAAAATAATGAATTGTCCCTTCACTGAGAACACAAAAGTTCGGCTGTCCGTGTTCCGACGTCTAGTGTAGGTTCACCACTGGCCAGCGGTCCAGTGTACGTGATCGCAAGGGAACGTAGTCTTCTCTTTCTAAAATGCCGCGATTAACGGTTCCTGTTAAGCCGTATAAAAACCCGTACACAGATATCTTTAAACAAGAAATTGTACCGCTTTTCTTGTAGTGCACGATAATTGGCTGAATTGTAGAACTGGGCTGTAATAAGTTTATGACAATTTGACACGCCGATTTGCCATAATTACAGCGAAAAGCTTAGAGTATTACATATTGTAAGGCTAGCAACTGTGATTTTCCTCGTCTTCCGAGATACATTTTCCCCGACCCGTATTGTTCAATGTTATTAGTTAAAATAATCAAAACATACCTGGAATTCGCCTCTTTATAGATAAGCCTTTGACAATTATCTTCTTTTCTAAATATAATTTTTATTAATTTTTCTTAGTTCATCTTTAAGAATAAGAATTAACTTTGCGTTAAATTATTTTGCATCCATTTTGAGAAGAAATATTTTGAGTGTTTAACAAAATGAAATTGGAAATATTTAATTTATATATTTTTAACAATGTATTTGACGCACTTCTTTTGTATCCGGGTTCTTATATGTTTAGTCTTAAGTCTTGTAAAACTAAGAAAGAGTCGGCGCGTAGTACCCGCGACGCTTAGGACATTCAACCAATGCGACGAAGACCCGCAGCGAGGCGTAGATGAAACAGCCAGTCCATGTCCACCTCCAGTTTGATCGTATTTAACAAAGACCGTCTCAAACGTTGATCGAGCTATTTCCGAACACCTCGTCTATTTGGCATAACGGAGAAAACCGCTCGCTCAGCAGTTCTACCGAATTCACAACGGGGAGTATTCCGAGGAGTCTGCAGCTTAATAACAGCGGAATTTCACTTTAATTTTTAAGTTCCATCGGCTCCACGGCGATGTGCCAGGCCTATCCGCGCGTCTACATTTTTTTACATGATATTCGACGACGATGTGGGTTCGACGCACGGCGCTTGCTCCCAACACCTCCCACCGTTCTCGCTTGCCGCTAGAGACCCTAAATGGCAGCGCCGAACAAGGAGCGTCACGCACGCGGCGGAGTCTCACCGGCCGCGCCCACTGTCTGCACTCGGTGGTGCTCATCAGCGACTCAACAGCGCTTCAACATCTACAAATATTTAACGATCTAAAATATTAAGCAATTTGAGTTTTTGTAACGGTAAACACTCGAAAAGCAGTGAAAGTTTAAATTTATTTTGTGATTATAAAAAAAAATATAAAAAAAGATATTCTCATGAAATTAAAAAAAAAATACACTAAATATAAAAATATAAATATTTATATCGGTGGTTGCTACTTAGTCTCCGGGGAGACAAGAATTTGACGATTTTATAATGATTGTTGGCAGCAAACCAATGCTTATCAGAACATTCCAGGTGATAGTAAATTTCATACTAATTTTGGTCCTCATATTTTATTTACAAAGTTATAAATATCACAAGTTTTTACTACCTTGGTGTTTATCAGGTGAACTCTATTATCTGCTCTACAGCCAAGGCACACGGACGTGCGTCATTAGCAGCGGAACCCTAACAGTTTGCACCATGTAACGCTGTACGGTATAAAATGTCTCGCGCCCTCGTTTACCATATCAAATACATTGTAAGTAACAATGAAAAAACGTTGACAGTACCTTACGTAATATTTATCTGACCAAATATCTTGACAAGCCCAATAACTAACGCCGACCTAGTGCAGGTGTGACCAACCTTTTGACACACTTTTCCTATATTTTTAAATTGATATATATTTATATTTCTAAAAGAGGACGAGGTAGACGAAGGTACCTCGTTAAAAGGTTTCGAAATGGCTAGTATTTAAATGTATTTAAAATACTCCCAATAAATTTGAAAGCACCTGACAAAACGGATCAGCAAATTGTATTTCATGAAATCTGCCATAAATGTTGCATATTTCATTTATATTACATACCATAAAAATATACAAAGGCAGCTAAAGTTATTTTCTGGGCAAATATTTTATATTATCACTAAATAGATGATTTTTTAAAAGGGCTTGGGGCTCACCACACTTTCCCGCCGCTGCTACTCCTATGTGTTCGGGATCCATAGCGACCATCGCTTGTGACCTTTTGATCGCAGGGAGCTCGAGGGAACGCTACAAACTGCCTCGGGACTCGTGACTGCACCCTATGCTGTAACCTATATAAAATAAAAAATATTGCCAATATTTTATTTTACGACTCATTTTCTTGTACTTTAGCCTGAATCCCAATGTTGCAGATGTACTGTTTCAGGTACCAACCATTACTTCCCATTCACGGAAAAACTCGATGTCATCGTAAATTTGACACTCCACTCAAACCGGTAAAAACTGGAATCCTCTAATACATCGCTGATTCAGTTGTCTGCCAGCTACATAATTGTTAGTTTTATCGGAAATTTAGCCTATTGGTTGGTAGCAAAGAGCTAAATTGTGCAAAAGACTAGCCCATAGTGTGTGTGAGGGTAATTATGTGTGGCTGGAAAAGTATCCGGGGCTAAAGACAAAGTGACATAAGTGATTGTCATTTTAATAATATGTTTTGAATTAAGTGGTATGATTTGATTACAAAATTAGAACTGTAGTTTTTGTTTGATAATGTCGCTGTCTTAGTAAAATTTATATTTGGTGAGCGTTTATCCATTTTGACAAGCAAAAAACAATATAATATCATAAATACAACACATTCATACTTATTTTAGTTCTTGAAACGATTTACTTTAGGGACCACGGTGTAAAGTGGGAATTTATTTTACTTAGCATACATATATATATATATATATATATATATATATATATATATATATATATATGAACACGTTTCAATGTACTTTTACATTCGTTATACATCGATATGTTAATTTAACATTAATATGTTCTTTTACTCTCGACGGTCTAGTGTTTTGTCCAGATTAGGCTAAGATTATACAAAACACGTTTAAATACATTATATAATTGTCTGACAAGACAATCTGAACTTGACTTAATGAAAACTGTTTATATTGAAAAGACAACTGCGTCACCTCAGGCGAATGGTCCGGTGATGTGATCGCTTGTTTTCTCCGAAAAAAATAGCGAGCCTATAGTTGCATACGCCTGACACGGCTCACGTTACTAATAATTCAGTCGCGGATCGCGATCCATGCCGAGGCCGTCCATTCGATGATAATTTCCAATGATATATCACCTCGTTAAGGCGACGCCGGCCGCTAGCTCTGAGGCAAAGGACATTATTGCAGGCGCGATAGATATAACCTCAGCGGCATAGAACCTGTACTGACGTAGGGAGAAGGGAAGAGCCAATCTGCGGCTTACGTCACAATACTGTAATATTTGCACACGTTTACTGTTTCTGGCGCCGTCTACTTGTACAGTCTATGCTTGCGCAGTACATGTTATCCGACCGGCGACTGGCGAGGGCCTCATAACACCACTTGTAAGAATATTTCCGGCGGGTTTAGTATATTTTTTGTTATGGTACGCTATAAATAAAATAGACAATTCATTACTTTCTGATTGAGTTCTGAACACACCCATACCTTGTAATCGTACCACTAGAAAAAGTCTTAGGCCACTGCGCCTCTGCTCTGCACGGGACTCACTCTCAATACCCAAATATCTCGTGTTATCTATATTGACAAAGCCACCGAACGTTGTCAAAAATATGGTATACGCTTGATTACCAGAAACGCGCCGCCACATACTTGCTTCGAGTCTATTGTTCTCTTGGGCACAGACGAAGGCGGTGACTAGAAGAACGAGTGAACAGAGCTCCTGCGTGAGGAGACGCGTAGTGCAGCACACGCGAGTGCGTAAGCTGTCAACAAATGAGGCTTACAATTCATCATCACTAGTTGTGCGGGTGCTGCGCCCGCCAGCTCGTGGCTCTTATGCGTATCGCCAGTACCGCGCTGTTGCCTAACCGACCGGACCGGACTCATTACTTACCCTACCAATGAAAAAAAATTTTTATATAGAGTTTTTTATAGCAGGGGGGGGACAAACGGCCAACCGAAAACATTTGGCGACGCTCAACTACAATCTCATCTCAATTATGAAGATGTATTGCCACCTTCATCTTGATTTCCCTAATGGACCCCCGGCTAGTCACGAACCACACGTAGGGCGTCAGCACAACTATTTCACAGGCGGTATCATCTGAGCGAAAGTACTTCCCCGCAGCGCCGGTATCATTACAAGTATCATCTCTTACTCAGCCCCGTCCCTCGGAGAGCACGCAAAGACGTCAGTTCTGCGCCTGGTGTCGTGTCGTATTGCCGTCTTATCGAAGTAGGGGAAGGAGAGAATGGAGAGTGTACTTGTGTCTGTGCAGACTGTAATATGTTGTGCGCAGGCGGCTGATCCCTATAGACACGGCTCTGTAGCCGCAATTCAGCCAGGAGGACATTATTATTTATAATTGTCATTTAACTATAAATGCTTTCATAGATTCCTGATGACTCAGTTCAATGCCTCAGTTTCAGGAGGAAAATCTAAAACTTATCAAAAACTGATTAATGTATTAACGTTCTAGAGTAATAAATGACATTTAAGTAAGTTGTAAAGTATTAAAACGCATAATCTAACTTCCAATAAATCGTGTTCGAATTTCGAAAGGGGCGTTGCTATTGGTCACCGGCGCGTACGCACCTGATCAAACAAAATGGCGTTGAAGCAAATTTTTTAAATATTATACACTTTTGCTACGATCATCATAAAAACTCAGATGTTATAATAATCTCCTTATTATGAATACGTCATCTACCGTGAACCGTGATTGGAAAGAAGAGGCTGCTAACTGTGTTTATATAGACTGGAAATGATCCTGCGGTTTAATGTCAATAAATTATTTGATTGCGACTGCTACTCGAGGATGACCAATTAAACTACTTCTTGATTTCTTCACATAAAATATGATTATTTTCACATGTACCTAGGTCACAAAAATTAATTTAGTTCCCATTGTTGTATAATTTGAGGGTGAGCGAAGTCGGGCGCATGTAAGTGTAAAGCGCGGGCGGCGGACGGTGCGACCTACGTGATCGCTGTTGGTTGTCGACGTCGCGCTAAATTGAATTTACATTTTTACAAAGTGATAAGGTTAATGATGCTTGTTCAGTACAGTCGCGAGCAGAACCGCTGCAGCTTTATTATTTCGGCGTTGCGCGTGTTAAAGTAGCTATGTACTTTTTACACACTTTACAGACAGCGTGTTTATTTGGAACTTTTGATGTATGAATGCCACATAGCTGCAGTTATTAATTGCATTAAACACATAGCTGTTTTTACGGTATGCGTGTATTGAAAAAAAAAAACAATACAAACTGAATGAAAAAGCGAAAATAACTAAGGAACACATAGCGAAGTTTGCACGTGCAAGGACGATTTGTGTTTTGCTAATTAATCACACGAAAAATATTATCCATTCAGACATTTAAAGTTGTAGACAGTCGATTCCACTGACTACACCTACAGTATAATTATATGAGTACACAGGCTGACCACATGGTTGCACGTGATATATATTACAAGAATTTATAATATGAGTAGAAAAAATCTTATTCAATATTGTAGCATCATTGGCTTAAAAGTGCCAGGCGCCCTCCATCTGTCCACAAGTCAAGATCCTAAATATTACTTAATTTGTTCCCTCTTTACCCTCTTTGTTACTCCGATAAAATTGCTAACATCACGTCTGACACAAATAATGGTCGCCCCCAAATACGAGGAGCCGAATTACTTTTGGATTGGAGTGTACAATAGTCATTATCGGCTCGGGTTGTCCGCTTCGGGTTTCGTACAGTCAACTGGGTTATCGCCTTTAAAAGTTATTGATACGTTTTGACCTCTCTGCATACGGACGTGTTGACATTTAATCTCGATAGCACCGGAGAAATTTGGTTGCCAAACCGTGCGATATTACTGTTTACAAATAAATATATGGACTTGATCTGGGCAATCCAGACTGGGTTCCGTAGCATCATTTTCATTAGGTCTTGGGTCTGTAGCATCAGCCAGATTAGGGTCTGTAGTAGTTGTGTGTGTAGTAGTTAGCGAACTCCATAGGTACACGACACAGGTAACAAAGTATTTGCTTTAACTAATCACATTCGACTGTTAGGAATCCCGTAGAAAATAAAATTAAGGTGAATGACGACGATTGATTATTTAAGTGATAATCATATTATCTAATAAAAAATTGCCTATATTGAAAATTGATGAAGGGGGGGGGGGGGGCTTTCGCTTTCCCGCAGAAAGGTAAAGACGCATACAGGTGGTTAGCATCGGAGTCTAACATCCATTATATGTGGTTAAGACCAAGAAGGAAGAGGTATTTCTCACTCTGATAAATGAGGCAGACGCACGATGTTGACTATGGAAGTGGCCGCTTCATCGCAGCCCCAGGAACCAACTAGGCGGGGGAGACCCTCGCGCGCCTGGCGCTGCACAAAGGGAAATAATAATCGCGTTTAGTCCAGTTTGTGCGTTACCAGTAGCTCATTGGAAGAGCGGCGATACACAGAGCAGCACGTGTGCAAGACAATTATGCGGATATTTATGGGCGTTGGTAGTCATCCAAAGAATCCAATTTTTTTCGTCACACGTTTGCCCCTTTATAGCATAAAAATGGTCTAGGTGAGCTCATGTGTATTAATTGAACGCGAGTCCTCTCTTCTTGCCCTCTCCCTGGCGAAGTGAATGCTCTTCGCATAAATAACTAATAAAATCTGACACCGCGATACATTCATTCACACGCAAGCCCATACAGCATGTTGTCGTAATTTGTGTAATAAACCCATCGAGGATACGCCGACGTAATCCTTATATTAGATAAAGCGGGTCAAAGCTAGTTAATGGTAAATTATTCGCGGGGCCTTCGGAACGTAATTTAAAACACCAATAAAACGACACTCATGCGCGTCTTGGTTGTTTTGCCATATGCAGCGCGTGTGAAAAAGTCTAGGGCCACTAAATAGTCGCGTATGTGGCCCTGGTCGTGCAGCGCCGCACACGACTGAGGACCCGGTGCCGCAGGGGCGTAAAGTACGGCAGATTTCATGTCTTATAGTAGTAGGCAGACGTGTGTCAGCGTTTCATTATATTTAACCGTTGAACAAAACCTTAGTGTTGAGAAACGCCCAGCAACATATTCAAGTGGGATAAAAATATAACATATTGTTGATGGTGGACTGAGTTTAACCTTACTTGACAATAAACCTATCTTAAATACTTTTCTCAACTAAGGTAATAATTCAGTACCAGTATACATAACCAAATTCTTCAAAAGCACACGAATCGCCATAATGTACATTATTTTCGATATAGCAGAGTTTAGACTTTAGACCATACCGAAGCTGACAAACGCACAAACATTTGGAGATGGAATCAGTAGGATGTTCTGCGCAGCGGGTTGTTGGTGTTGCGACCGTAATTGGCGAGCACAAACATTCGCGCGGTGAGTCACGGCGATAACCCGCGGGTGGAGGTGACGCCCTAATGAGAGCTGCGCACTTGTGGCATATTAAACATGCGTTTGTGTTGCTCATCCTCGTGGCCCAGCAGCCGCGAGCAGCAGCCGCGCACACCCAATATGTGGCCAATGCCACTAAATGTTTTTGTTGCGTGAATTGAATGTGATATTATTTTAATATAAACTCCGTAATATTTCACGATGGCAATCTAAATAGCCCTAAATCGGAATGTACAGTCATCAGCTCAAGTTGTTGCATGTTCGATATTACAACATGTTCTTGGATTGTATTACTTATACATAGGCTGGTGATTCAGCTCACCAGACCATATTCCACAAGAGTACCTTTTGACTTTTTATTTTTTGGCTCTAAACAAAGAAGCGTACTGCATTAAAATGGCAATGTTCATAATATTTGTCGTTATAACCTTAAGGGGACTGAGGATTGCTGAGAGACGTATCCAATGCGGGCTTCCCGTCACAGGAACGTTTACTCAAAGTCATTTGGGCCTGTTTAATTCGACGTAGGCGCTAAGAGTTCCATGTAACAGTCGTGTGACACACAATGTGACCGTTTTAAATTGTAATTGTTGTGTAGTTGTCATTCAAAGATTGAACGAATTAATCATATTTATAACAGAATATTACACAACATGTCACGATAACATTTTACTTTTGTATTTGAATCGTAAGACCATTTCATCAATTAAAAACGATTGCGCAATCAAATTTACTGATTAATGTTAGTTAAATTATATATGTTAACAAGTTTCATTACCCCCCATAATTTTAATGTTTTCATATTTTCATTAAAAATTTACTAAGTGACTTCGTTATATGACAACTATATAACTTCACTAACGGCATGTTCATTAGTTTCAAAATGGTGGCAGTTGTATACGAGGTTATTATAAATCCCTCGTGTAAGTATTCATTAAATAGCAGTCGTATTATGATGCTTGTGACACTTCAGAGCATTGTTGCACAGACATATTAGGACTAGGGGCCACTCGGGCAAATGATGAACTGATGGGGGGCCGGCCACCAAGATCTAATCAAAGGCAATAAAGAATCGATAATTTATTACAATTGAGAAAGAATTTATTCATTTGATGCGTGGCACTGCATAGTGCTTCATTATCATCATCATCATTATCAGCCCTTATCGGTCCACTGCTGGACATAGGCCTCTTTCAATTAACGCCAAGACGACCGATCACCTGCCACTCGCATCCATCCCGGATCGGCTACTGCACGGAGATCGTCTTCCCACCAAGTGAACGGTCGACCAACACTTCTTTTTCCTAAACGCGGCCTCCACTCCAGAACCTTACTGCCATTTGTTCTTCTGAGTGTGTGTGACCGGCCCACTTCAGCAAGCCTATTCGTCGCGTTATGTCGGATACTTGAGTTCTCTGCCTTATGACTTCGTTACGAATTGTGTCGAACAGAGAAACACCCAACATAGTACGTTCAATAGCCCGTTGAGCCACCGCAAACTTGTTATTATAATAAAAAGAACGCATTGTCTCTGGCGCATTTTCAACTGAAATCGTGAAAGGATTGCTGAATATGTCCAACAGAGCTTTCACTTTTGAAACTCCGAAAATCTGCCTAGAAAAAATTGAATCAAACAACTAAAATTGATCGCATTTTTGTATAATTTTTCGGACCTTTTCTTATAATTGGGAAAGTGATTGTAATTTCCAGAATTCAAAAGTGTCAGCTTGCGTTGTAATACATGAGCGTAGAGCTGGGATATCCAGTTGAATTTTGCCTTGAAGCCGTGTGTTCAAGATATCCAAATGATTTGTAATGTCAACTAAAAAAGCCAAATCACACAACCAGTCATGATTTTTAAGTTCCGGGACATCCCTTTTGTTTTCCGCCAGAAATATTCCAATTCCTTCTGTTAAATTAGAAATCGTTCCAGTGCAATCCACGACTTAGCCACGTTACTTATGACAATAAATCTCCGTATTCGCTTTCGATGTCATCAAGGAATTGTTGGAATTGTCTGTGACTGAGTCCTCGTGATTTTGTGAAATTTACAGTCGAAACTACCACTTTCATGACATTTTGAAATTCAATTTTTTTTAGAACAGAGCACATCTTGGTGTATAATGAAGTGAAACTGCATGAGATCTCCATCGTTTATGTTTTTTTCTTGCATATGCTTTTTCTGAAAAGCAACAAGCTCGGAATTGACATAATCGTCGAAAGAGCACCGTCAGTAGCAACTCCCGATAATTTCGATAAGCCCAAATCAGTTTTTGAACAGTCATCCAAAAGTACATTCATTATATCAACTCCTTTGTTTTGACCTTTAAATGAACACATTGCTAATAACTCTTCCAAGACTTCAAAATCTTGAGTACGTCATACAAATATGAGAAGTCGAGCTGTGTAACTAACATCAGGATTCGTCGAGTGCTAATGAAAAAATTCAATGATCTTAGTTTTTCCAATTAATTGTTCCGCAATATTACCTGACAGAGACATAATTCGTCTTTGGATAGTCATACGAATCAGTTGAATTTTCTCAAACTGTTTTGCTGCTTCCGGACACACTTTCTTAGCGAACTAGTATGTTGGTTATCAGCGCGCACATGCGCGTTGATAGCTACGCGTCACCAAAAAACGCTTCCTAAAAGTTCATATATTTCGGCCATCAGCGCTGACGGTGCGCGTGCCGTCGGCGTGAGACTAAAATCTGCCTTAAACTCCGCATACGAGTACGGAAACTGTCTGGCATGTACCTATTCGAGCAACTACTACTACTACTACTACTACTACTGCTACTACTGCTACTACTTCTACTCTTTTTTAAATTCATATAAAGGCGGCAAGCGATTTTACTTGACTAAGCACTTTTGGGCGCTACATTCAAATAGCGTGCGCGCGAGATTCAAATTACTTTTCGAACATTTTTTTTTGTTTTACTCTGGAATAGAATTCAATATTTTTCGAATGTACGAGAGTATTATTTGTGCTGTCGGCGGGCTACTAGTATTCGACTGGCGGGCCGTGGTCTGTGCATCCACGCTTGCTTTGTTGCAGTAGGAAAATTATTCGACGACTGCATAGTGTTATTATAACTTTCCGTCATTACTGGTGCAGTGACAAAAATATTTGTCATATAATCAAACATTTATTAACGTAGGAAAAACTTAACACAATTAAAAACCAAAATCCAGACTACTTATAATGTATTTATTGTACCCATTGTCAATTGCATTATCAGACTAACCTAAGTTACGAATGACCGCAGACGACTGAAACTTGAGGTCACGCTACGTTAAAATCCATCAAGACGTCCAGGCTGTAGTAAGAAATAGAAGTCCACATGTATGTGCATACACGGGCTCGAAAGGCATTACCCTCCTGCTGACAGGTTGGTGTAAAAATAAGACTGACAACATAAAAGTGGGAAGCAAATTCAGGCAAGGAATGATATAGAGGCTAACGGTGTCCGAGAGCGCCCTACGTTTACTTAGGAGCACAAACACTCGAGTAATTTTCGGCTCGGATGACCATCGCGCAAACATTTGCTGCCGGTGGCGACCGACGGGCCGAGGGTTAACTCGTGGCATCGTTTAATTGAGCCGTAATTCAGTTGGTGAGGTATACACATCCAGTATACATGTATTAATTGTCTTTCAGATTATTCTGAGCATGCATTACACTCTCCGGGCTTGAAATGTGCCCGAAGTGGCCATAGGCTTACCACCTATGACATCATGGGCCTCAGTACCTTGGCTAGTCGTGGGTGTGCTATTATATCTACTTGACATACGAGAGTCGTGAAGGTACTTTCTTTTTTATTTAAGTATACATGTTGTGTTTATTTTCACATTACAATTTCTTTAATCTCTGCGTAAACTCTCTTCAGTCTTTACCATAGTGTTTTGAAGTACTTTTTTTTGACTGCTCTATGCTGAAGTGTCCAGTGCAGCTTCGTCGGTTGTTATAAGACACTTCGGATGACGGACTAGATGAGACTGTGGTTGATATGGGGACGGACCCCCCCCCCTCCTTCCCGCAAATGAGAAGGATGCATCCCGATATTTATTTAGGATTAGCTAAACTAACTATTATTATTTTGGCCGAGGGGTTCGGGACCCCTCGCCCCCTCCATCGAGGGGCACAGCTCACACGCGGCAGCCTTGCATTATCGTGGCGGCTGGCAGAACTTCTTGAGCTGACCGGCGGCAAGCGTCCCCACTTCCAACAAGGACGGGTTGTAAGAATATGACTTCTAGCACAGTCTTATTCAACGAATTAAAAGTTACTATAGCTGTTGAATTTTGTGTGTGAGGTGAGGGCAGTATAATGGATTTCTCCTGAAGACACAAAATTCTTCGTAGTCAGTCGAAATGTTGAGGCTGGACAAGCGCCGCCAACCAGTAACTAGAGTATTCTTTTAGAAGGAGTAATCCTCCCTTAGAAACATACGTTCACTTGCGCTGGCGGTGTGTTGTATACGGTGTGGCACTAAAATGTCCTATCTCACGGCTGGGCAATACCTACTGCTGCTACTGCTGGGCGGTACGGAGTAATCCGCTCGCTCGCACATTTGAAGTGGGATCATAATGATCAAAAAACGTATTGTGTGTCGTTAACGACGGGTCACATTAATTACGTGTAGCGCTGCGTGTGCGCGGCGGACGGGTCGCGCGTGTCGGCGCGTGACTGCGATGTGCCCGTGCCCTGCTCTAGAGTCACTAACAGCGGCAGACGAGGAATACGACCATATCCACATTTAGGTTATTCAGATGTTTTATGTTCTTTTTGCCCATATCTCCAGTGAGCCATTGGAAAGCATGATCATGATAACTTTAGTTATATTATCAAACTTATGAATATTTTAATGACACTATAAATATAATGGTGGCCCACGGGGGGGGGGGGGGNGGGGGGTGGTTGGGTTGATAGGATGGCAATGTATCTCTGTAACAATCATGCGAATGTCCATTGGGGTAGGTAGTCATCAAAAGGCTCGTTTACCCCCTTATGCTACAAAAAACAATTGGGAAAATTAATCATAAATAATCATCATTTCATTCGAGCAATTCGGCAAATTAACATAAATAACGTTATCAAATAATTTTTATGTATCTTTAATCAAATTAAATTAGTATTAGATGTAACATTATGCCCTTAATCTTGCGCATTTCCTACGTGATCGGAAAATAATTATCATCATTAACATTCTTTTTATTATCATTTTTATGATAATCCATTATAAATTACTGTGAATGAAATTAATTAATGTGACGGTAAGTAATAGATGGAACAATAAGGATATTCCTTACCTTTGTTATCTTCTGGTACATGCCCGCGAACTGTTTAAGAGTTCGACCCACAGGAGCGCACAGTTGACGCCAAACCTTTTGCCGAAGTGCCGCTACTCGGAGGCGTACATTTTGCTAAAAACCCTGAATGACTTGGCGAATACAATGGCGCATGTGTTTCACCTCTCATGAAACTTAACATAGTTGAGTTAGTTTAATCGTATCTAGTAGTCGTGATATATCGACGGCCGCGATATGCTTTTTATAGAACGGTGTTAATTTTTAGGGGCGCTCGTAATACTCATAATGAATCCCCTCGGTTCGAGTACTTACATCATAAGTACCGTGATGAAATTATTTTTTGTTAGGACGTGGGACGCGCACACAGATGTGCAAGTATTGTCTCGGATCGTCGGCGCTCTGGAGTGCTGTCTGTCCGTCCGTGCGCACATTCTAATAGTCACGTGTCCTCTCGACTGTCGTATTTATGAAACTGGTTGCAGGGCAGGCGATCTTTGTTGCGTCCTCCCCCAGTCTAAAGATATCAGCAAATCAGGAGCTACGCACAATAGATCGTGCCAATAGAAATAATAGTGCCGCGATGATCAGTTGTTATATCGTCGCGCTAGGTCGGCGAGCATATGTCAGTGGAGTTGGCACCACACGGTGTCTCGGCCTAAGTGAAAACGTCTCCAGAACGTTAGTAAAGTGTACAGCGTCACCCTCGAGTCAGTTCACATGCTCCCATGGACTACGCTTTATTATTCACTTTAATAATAATATTCTGTTTTGTTGTTGTTATGCACCATAGAGGCGCGGCGAGATATCGGGCATTTGTGTGTATCGCCCAGATACTTATATATTCTTACTATATACCAGATACTTAGATACTTATTTTTGATTTTTTTTTGGAGTTTATGCCTAAGTCACAAAGGAACGATGCCACTAAATGATAGCTCGTGGCACAAAACAAATAATTAAAATAACAAAAATCCCTACGACTGGAGTGAAACAAGTAGTAGGCTTTTCGACAGTCGGGACCCATCATTTATCAAGTACATTTCTAACAACAAAACTACTTTTACGAATTTTATAGCGGTTTATTTAATTATTTAACTAGCCCGACATCGCAAGAATATTTTAAAAATATGTCGCGACATTCGTATTGTGTTCTTTGAATATTTTTTTTTTGTTTATATATTTGAGTTGTCTTTAAAAGAATGCTATAAGTTGTATTTTGGGACATATATTGGTATCTTCGTTTAGAAGAAGTGTGTGTCATTTGGTAAGAATAAAAGTTGGACTCCGTTAATGTGCGCCTAAAATCTGCCTTTTTTACTTTTTCAATGCACCTCTTGGCACTCATTTCATCAAGACGTATCAAACGACAGCATATAAGTGAAAATCCGTCAAGCCTTCCAGGCTGTAGCAGGGAACACAGAAGTCATACATACAAACTCGCGAAAAACATTACCCTCCTGCTGACGCAGTCGTAAAAAATGTTCTGTCGCGTTTACCACGGAAGTGTTTCGTGGTATTGTTCGTACTAATGCCTGCAGCTGAGTTTCATCTGCAGGACTTCGTACCAAAATGTCACGGCACATTTGGATATTCCCGTAGTTCGCTGCCGCGCGTTTCTATGGGTGTTGGTACAGCATTACGACAACGCGGCCTACGTGCGATATCTGCCCACCGCGGGGGGGGATGTTGCTACAGCTGCTTGATAACTGTGTTTGTAGTACCTGTTTATAATTCACACCCAAACTAACAGGATTAGATGCATTAAACAATAAAAAATAAATTAAGAAGGGATCGATCTCGACTGACGTGCGACAGTCTATGCTGCTTATGGTTGAGCCGTTGTTGTTACGATTAGAGGCTCCGAGGAATAAAATTATCCCCAATTACAAAATGGTGTAATGGAGGAGCGATGTGGGAAGAAACCTCCATGAAAATGTTTCTATTCAAAAATATAATTATAAACATTATTTTTAGAATGTCAGCAATAATAATCTACCATCGGTGCAATCCTAGGCCTATCCTGAGACGAACCAGCGAAACATACCCGGCAGGTCTGTCAGCAATGCTCAACTAATACAATATCTATAAATATACAATACCATTTACACAACTTAAACAATAACATTTCTTAATAATACCCTGGGCAGTCTCTGCCTATTTATGAACTGGTATGTGTCTAGTTTGTACCTGTTGCTAGTATTTCTATTATGATTATCACTTGTCATGTTAAACTCATTAATATTCTTATGCACGAATACTTGATAATTTCTTTTATTAACACTTCGCCGAAGCTTTTGAGACGGACACGGGTACATAGTTGCGGACAGGCGGACAGCAGCCCTGCTCCAGAGTTGTATTTACACGCCTTCTTATATAACGGATGCCACGTTCGTACTGTACACACCAAGAAATGGTTCCTGCCTTCATTCTGTAGTTAGCGAGTTGGCGCATCTGAATATGGCACAGCGCGCAGGCCAC
>JAFELO010000174.1:29710-59444 GCA_017140195.1 Eumaeus atala
AGTTAGCGAGTTGGCGCATCTGAATATGGCACAGCGCGCAGGCCACCTGCACGGCCGAGGAACACAGCGGCGCGCGGGCGGCTGGTGTCGTGCTGTACTAACGTGTTCTCTGTTTGCAGCTACAGTCACAGACAAGTCCGGATACCAGTCACCATATGGAGGGATGGAAAATGGAATGGTGAGTCCACATTATTTTGATTGCTCTTTATTACAATGCTACTAATGACGAGCTGCTGCCTGCGACTGCGTTCGCTATTCCTTCGATTAGAAAAATAAAGATAGAATACTTTTTTCTCTGAACTAGATGTTCCAGTTTACAAAACGTATTTTTACAAACCTGCATGTAGCCCAAGCTTCCATTATTTTTGGAGATTTGCGGGTACAAACGCGCATTTATTTCTTCACATTTTTTCTATACTATTGTTTCTTTATGGCTCATTATCATCCTATTGTTATTGTTATTAAAAGATAAAATGAAAAATTGTACGAACAGGACACAGTTTTGTTATGTCCCTTCTTGTACAGACCTGCAATAGCACTGACTATTGGAAATGTTACTAAACTTATTTTAAAAAACGTAAGGTCCAGTACGTCGTGACTGATCCAGATTGCAAGAAACACTGGCTGTGTGGCAGTCCGCGCTGGTTTGTTCGGTCTTACACGGTCAAGCCAATGATGGGCTCTACGACTCCGCTGTTAGATATTATATATATCATTTAAAGTATATAGAAAAAAAAATGTTCAAAATAAACATTTAAATGTTTTTGTAATTGTAATTAAATCTACTTGCGGTGCAACCCTAGGCCTCACCTGAGAAAACCGGAGAAACAAACTCAGTGGGGCTCCCCAATCAATTAAAGATTCAATTGATAATAATGACGATCAATAGTAATTACTCCAGAGGTGTGGATATCATAAACTCTTTTACCTCATCCTTTAATAACCTTATTGTATGTATTCAATGTGCGTTGTTGGTGTCACTTGCGTCGTATGGCCGTGCTGATGACGATGACACGCGGAGAAGGCTGCACGATCAAAGTTTTACGTCCTGCTGCTCGCGGTACATATTTAAAAACGCTACGTCTTGAACTCTACGCTCTCTACAAGATTTATACGAACCACTAGGGTGTACCCTCTTCTAATACGGGTTTTTTTTAATAACCTTTATTCGAGACAGTTCTCAGCACTAAGTGAGACTCTTGTGCTCGTCAGGGAAATGGCTACTCCTTTCCCGCAGATTGCCATCTGCTGCTGCAAGATTCATTCCAGTTATGTTAGCATCATTACAAACTCTTGCTTAGCGAGAATCATTTATTGGATATTTAGTTTAGATATCTTCCGGATTGGATATCAGATTTGAAAATAGACTCCTGTTGATTCATGTGGATCTAAAAGTTCTAAGCCCGACCAAGAAACTGAAAGAAAAGTGGATCTAAATTTATTTTTATTTTTCGACATAGTCTCCATCTAGTTCAACACACTTCTTCCACCTGACCTGCAACTTGTTTATTCCCTCGAAAAGAAAAGATTCCGGAAGGTTGGCGAAATAATCGTTTACTGCGATCACCTCATCTTTGGTCGAAAATTTCGAGCCACCCAAATGTTTTTTTTAAATTTGGAAATAAATGATAATCCGAGGGGGCTAAATCCGGCGAATAAGGTGGGTGGGTCAGCAATTCGTAGCCACAATCATGGATTACAGACATTGTTTCAACTGAAGTATTAACACGTGCATTGTCTTGATGAAACAAAACTTTCTTACGCAACATTCCCGGCCACTTTCTTTTATTTCTTCCCGGAGTCTTCGTAAAAGGTTACAATAATAACAAAACGACCTTAGCCTTTTTCGGTGTAGGAGAGTCTGATCTTTTCCACTGTTTGGTTTGTTGCTTTGATTCAGGAGTATGGTGGTGAACACAGCTTTCATCCATGGTAACAAATCTAGACAAAAAGTCCTCGGGATCAGTATCAAAAAGTTGCAAACAGTCTCGCGAAATTGTGTATCGAACTCGTTTTTGTTCAGCTGAAAGCAACCACGGGACCCAGCGAGCAGAAACCTTATGGAACCCCCACTCTTCCGTTATTATGTGTTGCACCCGGCCATAACTATCTATCTGTGTTTGTTATCTCAGCTATCTTACCAATGGTCAAACGTCGGTCACCCAGTACGAGATCACAAATTTTATCGATGTTTTCTTTCGTGGTAGAGGATGTAGGCCTTCCACTCCTAGGATCATCTTTAATGCTCTCACGACCGCGCTTAAACTCAGCTACCCACTTCTTGACACTGGAATACGATGGAGCAGACTCCCCCAAAGTGCTCACCATATCTTGATGGATGTCTTTTGGTGATAGGCCTTTTTTATTGAGGTACTTAATGACTGCACGGTGTTCAATTTTCTCCATTATTGAAAATTGCGTCAGATTGCTTCAAACAAGTAATCACAGAAAATTTATATTGTGCAGTATCGGAATAAAACTGCGCACAATAAATCAATATGACATACCAACAAATGACAGTAGATTTAAAAAGATGTCATAGCTCCATGTAGGTTAGGCCACGAACTTTTAGATCCACCCTCGTACGACAGTCATTTAATTATTTTATGTTGAAACCATCATGAAGTTAGTGTCGTCTATTAATCTATCGAAATAATTCAATATATAGGAACATCACTATTTGTATTCATGTCATAATATTAACATTGGAATGAGAGGAATTCACAAAGTGTGTAATAGTACACTATGTAAATTGAGGTTAGCTATGCTCGATGCAGGTTAACTATATAATGTCAGTTTGTTGGTACATTATTTATCAATCTGTTGGTACATTATTTATCAATCTGTTGCATTTGAACGTATAGGCTTAAGTTTCAGTATTCAAGTTAGTTATGTCCTGAACACATTGCATGTCTGGTCACCATAGCGCGGCCCTTTTTTACGTGGTCCAGAAATGAGATGAATCCTTATAAAACCCTTACTTGCACTTCTTGCTCCGCCCGCCCTGCAGCATGCGATAGCCTTTGTGTTATACTACTGTTAGCATAAGGGCCGTAGCCTGGCCACATTCGCCGCTGCAGACATTTGAATTATGTGCCTCCAATGAATTGTGTGTGTACGAATTGACTGTATGCGGGTACAGCGGAAATACTTTCCAGGTCAGCGACACAATGTAAAGTCAGCCCAACGGTGGCCATCAAACCTTCATATATGTCACCCTCATACCCTTACGGAAATTAGTATACACATACATGTTGCATAACTGTCAAGATATTTACAGTCTGTATTGTGATGACAGCTATGACAGCTGATGCCTGTGTTAGGCACAATATCAAGTACGACCCCGAAGACCATGAGATGAGGACACCGCAGGTGTGTACCTCAGAGATGTGTTATAGCTTGCCACAGTACACGTGATATTCCTCACCTAGAGTACATCTCTTAGGTTAGTCACACAGCCCGCCCTCCATATGTCTTCCAGACGTAACGCATAAACACTTATAATTATATAATTGCAAGTGCCCTGAAGTCATCGTTGAATGTTGCTACACTATGAGCAATGGTATGTATGGCAAATGGTAACTCTACTATATTTACATATAGACTATATTTAAATACAAGTTTTGTTTGTGTGCTCTGCAAGTTTTTTAAATTCAAAATAAGTGTTTTACAAAATATCTTTGCACGTCAACGTGCTACTTACCGCCGGCCGCCGGTCGGACTCCACTTCAGAGCACAAGGTGTATGTTGTCCTGTACGGAGTTGCACTTACTGTGTGCTCAATGTAGGTTATGCGGCTGGATGTTTCTGTATAAACTCATCGGGCATAATCCCAGCAGATAATCGCAATAAGTTCGACAGCGGCCGCGTTGGTCCGAGACACTTACATTGCAGGAGCGACACTGCCGCTTGCAGTGCGATAAGATGGCGTTATCAAAATTCTCACACACACATGCGCTATCACTCCAGTAAGTTTGCGTGTGTGCGGTGCGCGGTGCGCCCGCTAGAATGCGGACCGGATGGGCAGATGTGCTGCTACCTGTTTCTGTGAGCCGCGCGTATGCGGCGCCGGCGAGCAGACCTCGCGCCCGCTTCGCTTAGCTCAAATATCATGTCACTGGGCACAGGTCATCACTCAAACACTCAAACCTGTTCGCCACTCGATTAACGTTCATTCATAAATGTGGATGGCTGACGACTTGGCCAATACAATCATATAATTGTTTTCACGACAACAAAGACAAACAATCAGAAGTTTTTGGTGACCACCGAAAACCTATGCGTTGCCGTCCTTCATACCATCATTAGAACGCGCCACCGGACTTCCACAAACCGCTCGCACGCGACTACACCGCTTTCACATGATGTCGGTAATTGTTAAGTAAGCGATATCTTGCTGGTCATGCCGGGCTCATTTCATCCCAATGTAGCAATGACATCCTACAAGTAAAAAATTGTGCTTTACAACAAAGTCGCCGATGTGGAGCGTGGTTCCAACGGACTGGAGAGTTTATTGTCTTTAACATTAGACTAGCCTTGCTCAATAAAGTCCTGTAAATAGTCCAAGGGATAAAGTCTTAAATAGGCACATAGAAAATTCTATGTATCTGTGTTTAATTAGTGTTTAAGAACCCCCGTCCCGCGATTCCCCTCTGTGATTCCTTCAAAGACAGTCGTGACGATAAGTGTTTATCGATATTTCCGACGTTTATAATTTTGGTAATTGTTACTTTTGAGTCTTCTATGGTATTAATAACAAGTTTGGAATTTGATATAGACTAATAAACGGGGTAATATAACAATAATTGGACCATTGTCAACTTACCTTTGACATATAATCACGTTTTAATAAGTTCGGCCATTACGCTCGTTTGTGGGACTCAATTGATCAAAGATATAATAAATAGTTGATAGTATGATAGTTTCTAGTTGTGTCCCTTTACTTAAATATTTTTCACTCCAAATTATTTCTGTGAAGTTTCTAAGGTTCCATTTTAAGATCACATAAGTACCCCATGGAAGTTAACAGAAAGAAATACTTGTTTTTAAAGATGGTCAGTCTTCATAAAAGCTCTCTCTTAGGTATCGTAGAGAATCGGCGGTACTCACCAGCATAAGCCCTTTGTGAATAATGTTAAGCTGCCCTTTCGAACAAAAGTATCCACCCAGTGCCAGGAGTAAAAGGAAACATATCTAACGTATAATGATTCCTACAGCATACACAGTCTGTGGATGTGATGTGTACTCAAAATAAAATATATTAATTAGAAATACCTATTCCAATAGTGTGCGTGTCTGTACTAAAATAATTCTCTCTTCATTCAACAAAGACGAATAAGCTGGTGAATCTATTTATTTTTTTATATCGGAAACTCTAATTTGTGTCTTTAAAAATTGCCATGCATCAACGCTCGTTTAGGGCACACCGTATTATAGCATAAGAGAGGAGTGTAATTGCTGACCCGGAATCGAACTGCGCCCTAGCCGTAACGTAGAGGCGGAGCTGCTTCACTCCCATCCTGACGAACGAGACGAAAGTCAGCATATTTTTATGATGACCGGGATTTGGTAGTATTGCCCGCTTCATCCTGCATTCAGCACTTATTTCATTTACGCCTCAGACGCTAACAGTTTCTACGTCTCAGTTTCCTGTAATATATTCCAGTATTTTGTCAAAGTTCAGACACAACGGGAAGTCAAGAATTGTGCACGGGCACAATGATTGCCGTTTATGAGACATTACAGCGTGCCCTTTCACTGTTACGTGCGTACTATTGCCTCGAGAACTTCAATATATCTACTAGTTTAATACATTAGGTCGCCCCGCCCCCTGTGCCCCTGCCTACTAAGCCGACGACTGTTCATCGAATACCCGCCGCTTCTCTCATTTGTTTTCCATCTACACTTTTGTAAGTCCAAAATGTATTTTGTTTGCCATTTAACTTTGTGATAGTGTGTACATACTCGTATTTGCGATGGGTGTTTCGTGCTTAACCGTCTCTACTCACTGCCATGGCGTGTTCCAACTGGTGTGTTGAATTGAAGAGAGCTCTGCGGTGCAAATTTACAATGTATCTGTATGTGTGAGAGACGAGGCACATAAATTTAGTGGCGTAGCTAGGCGCAAGCGAAGAGGGCCCTCGCTCACGACCGACCCATAGCAGACCTCGGAGATTGCTGACTTCTAAATCATGTACATATATATCCCATCTACTTTCTGTCGGTCGGGCCTTCAATCAGGGAAGTATGCATTATGCACATTATGACAACTCTTATATTTAATAAAGGTTCGACCAAATATCGGCCGATAATATTCTGGTGTCTGCGGGGGCTCCAAAAGTGGATCGCTAGGCAAGGCTTTACATAAGCTACTTTAGAGCGGAGGAAGAGGGACGGGACCTCCCCGCGTAGTCTTGTGCGCGCTACGCCACTAGTAGTCGCCGCGTGTGTCACGTATGTTCACTGTCCCGTTTGGCCGGTAGTACGGCGTGGCGGCGCCGTCGTGCGCGGCGGCCAGCGCGCACCAGCAGCCGGAGCGGCGCCACGCACACCACCAGCACCACCAGCACGCCGACGTGCCACCACAATGGGTGAGCCTGTCTCCCGCCGCCGGCTTTACATGTCGCTTGTAGTCTGGTGTAGAAGTTCACATCGGTGTTCATTTCATAGGTATCTCCTTACACTGGCTCGCTGTCGTACAACACAACAAGTGAGGTCCCAGCCAGGCCCGGGGCATTATATTTCCGCCGTTTACGTACAACACTAGTCCTTCCGGCACAAGCCTGGGCGTGCAGTACACATTACCCTCACACACTCCGACACCGGTAGTACGGACATGTACACGCTGTCTTGAGATTCTTTTTCAACATTTAAGACGTTTTCGAGCTGAAAGTGTGAATGAAAGTTTTCAAGTATGGGTTTGCAACATTTTCCTAGGACTGTCTTTAACATAGATTCCGATTAGATGGACTACTGCACATACATACATACATATCCGGAGCCCTACCCAGACTAAGCGCCGATGAGGTCGTATGCACCTGGCTATTTCACCTTCCGTGTTTGTTGTTGTTTAGTCGCACAGATGTTTTATTTTTGCAGTCATATAATGTTTGTTGTTGTTTAGTCGCACAGATGTTTTATTTTTGCAGTCATATAATATTTGTTCTTGTTTTGTTTGCTGTTTAGTTTTTCTGTCTGCTTTGAAGTATCAGCTAAACAGAAAGTCGCTGTAGTTTCTTGTGTTGTTTGTGTTTGTGAGTGCTTGTGTCTAGTGCTGGCGAGAGTCTCCGAGATACGGGTGAGCTTAGTACTTAGTTGCAATTTAATTAACAATATTAATTTTGTGATACATTTACCATAGACATAATATTGAATGTGATTTACTTTAGATTATTATATTTTAAGTAGTACATTACCCAACATCGACAATTCTGTTCGAAGTGTTTAAAGTCCGTTTATGTGGCTAGTCGCAAGAAAATATTTTCTGTACTTTCCGTTACTAAAGGGGTGAACAGGAGTAGAAATTCATATGAATTCCCCAAGTGAAACCGCCGCCACATCATTCATCGAGTGAACTGTTACCTTGTAAGGAGAAGCTCTAAGTTATAAACAGTGGCAAGCTCAGCGTGGCACACACACAGGTCGGCGCCGGCGAGGGATTGGCGCGTGCCGCCAGGTGCTTTTCGGTCTCGGCGACTCGTTCTCGCCAGAGCCCCGAGCGCACACGTGAGCGAGGCGCCTAGCTTTTGAGCTCTCTTACGCGTACCACAACAATAAACAGCATACCTAGGAGACACTTTCAAATAAAACTTAAACGTGAATTTCTCGCTATAAAAACTTTAAACTAATAAGGTAAGGAACTGGGCCGGCACGACCGGGTAAGTACCTCTCGCTCACATGACACTGCCGCAAGGCGACATCAATGCGTCGCGTTCCGTGTGGTATGTGAGTAGCCGGTGGCCCCCTGGAGGGGAACAAGAGGGGAGGGCAATGCATCTGCTTATGCAATTATAATTTCATAACAATTTCAGTTAGTAGTAGTAGTTATCCCCGAAGAGGTAGGCAGCGGCGTATTAGTACCCCCACTACGCGTAAGCCCAGCGGATAGACTAGCACAGTGGGTGGGCACTGTTATAGTAGGCAACTAACACTAGTAGAGGGTACATACCGTGATGCAGTCGGTGTCGGGCTATGCAGCCCTAGACCCGGAGTAGGATTGTCCTGTGCGGCAGTAGGCGCTAGCGGCGCAGCCCTCAGCCCACGGCGTCCCTCGCAGGTAAACATGTCGGTTGCTTGCTGCCTTTGGACACAGCAGTGGCGTATCACAAATGATTTTGATCCTGTAATAGGTTTAATTGGTAATGTTTTCTGGACTGTCGTGATAATATATATTCACAGTTCAGTACCAATCACAAGAGTGCCGAGGGCACGCGCCCCCTCCGCCAGGACCACAAACACAGGGCCATGAAACGCTAAATATCACGTTTATAGTGGAAGTGGACTAACTTTTACATAATTATTCAAAATTTTATCATGTCTTAGTATTAAGTATGGTAATAACAATAACCTGTACCCAGGGCTCTCCGAGAGATGTATGTATTTACAAAGGCATCATGTCGAGCTCTCGGTGAATAGTTTAAGTAGTCAGTCAGAGATAAAATCAAATAGTGACTATAAATTCACCGCCAGTGAGTTTTAGTAGGCACTAGGCTCTGTGACCCCAATTCCGAGCGCGCTGGATGTGAGAGGGAGGCAACTAGAATACGTTAGTGCGCTTCACACGGGTGACGGTTGCTGCCAGTTGTACGTAACGGATGAACGAATCTCTAAGTATATGTAAATTAATGTGTAAGCTTGGCAGTAGTAACTACTTATAAAGTTATTTAAATGAAATTGTAAAGAGTGTATCTGTTCTTGCGGGAGCCTCTCTCAACTATTGTCCAAATTTATTGTATACTAGTGAATCGCCGAAATTTCGCGTTTATCTAACACAGTTTTAAAGGAATGTGTAAACCTATCACAGGCTTTGTTTCGTTTAAACTACGAGTCCATCCTCTAAATTTAGTGCTACAATTATAGAATCTTTTCGAAATAAAAAAGTTAATGTCAAAAATATTTATTGCTAGATTTGGAGCATATCAATAATAATTTGCTTTAATTTTGTTAAGATAATTGCAATCTAGAATGTAATGTTTTTCTGTACATCTGCGGCGGGGGCTCTTCAACACGATAAATAAATTACTTCTTTTAGTACTCATACACTTTTCAAAATGATTACGAACAAGCCAATTGTCCGTGGGCCCAGTCTATCGTCAGGATTTGTTCGCAACGGAACAGCTTTAGGCACTTGAATTGAGCACTTACCTGATCATCGTACATCGGTAAGTGTCCGCGTTTACTTCAGATCCCATCCATTGTCCCATAGAAAATTAAATATCGAGGTTACACATCATCAGGAAAAGTATCTAAATGTAATTTGTTTATAATGACGAATTTATATTACGCTTGGTTCATTTCTAAAGAAAAAAAGGAAGAAATCATTACGAACTCTTCATTCAGATGTTTGTCTGTATCGCACATTTTCACGTTATAAACTTCAATTATATAAATTTCAAATTCTCACAATTCAAATCGCCAAAATAATAAAAGTATGAATGTGGATTAAATAAATAAGAAAATATAAAATTAATAATGTCAATAAAAGATTATTCTGGAATACATAAACAGAAATGAAAGTCAAACTTATACCTAATATCCTAGTACCAAGGAAAAAATGTCAGACATCAATTAGATTTCAAAATAAAATAAAATATTTAAATAATCGTTCTCATTCTTTTTCAAAATTTGCTATTTTTTCGTAAAAAATGTCTGCGTTCGTTTTTGCCTGTAGATAGTTACAGTGGGCTATCATTCGATTCATGGGTGAAATTCTGACCACATTTGTGCGTCTTAAGTTATTAGAAAATACTTTTGTGACTGGAAATCTGGGACTTACTCACGACACATTTATGGATAAAAGACCGAGAGTGTCGGGTGCTGACATGATTCCATTTTCAATTTTGAACAATGTAATAGCGTCCGCATATACGCGTTGCACCTTCAATGATTGAAGCCTAAAAAAATTAAGTCAAGCGTAAGTGGACATTGCTTATCTTTGTAGGCTAAACATCTCGTAAAGCTGCGCCGTACACTTTCTAACCAAGACATGAGTTTGGTATACGGGGTTTCAAATAGGAGAGGCATATTCTATTTGCTCCGGACTAGCGTTTTGTAGAGACAGATCAACGTGCTTACGTTCTTAAATTCACAACAGTTTTATTTTATAAAACCTGCTATTTGCCAAGATTTTTTTGCTATGTTGTCAATATGTCCAATGAAGCTCAATTTGCTGTAGAAGGTAACTTCAAGATCACGTATAGCTGACACTTTGCGAGAGGAATAATAATTAACCTTATCAAAGGCACTTGAGAAATCCGTGTATATTGAATCTACTTGAAACCGCTCGTCGATACACTGGGCAAGGTAAGAGGTATAATTTATTTGAAACAGTGGATCTACTGCTATAAAAAATGTTGTTCTATTTTAATAAAGGTATGAACTAAAAACTGGATGAACGACATGTTCTAGGACCTTGAAGAATATGTTCAAAAAGAAATGGGTCTGTAATTTTGTACACTCATTTTATCAACCTTTTTATGAATTGGGACTACATTTGCATTCTACCTTAGATCGGGAAATACGGATGATTGAAAGGACTTGTTAAAGGTTACAAATAAAGGCAACGTCAGAGCATTCCTAGTTATTTTATAAATAAAGGTGTTATGCCGTCAGGCCCAGGACTGTTGTGAACACCAAAAGACTATAATATTTTATATAGACCTTATTAACTACAGTGTTACACCTCATAACGTCTTTGTAAACTGATGAGAAACTTTCCGCAAATAAATCACATCTTCTGACCAAAATTTGCCAGTTTATTGTCCAATGCCACCCAATGAGGTAAGTCGGTGGAATTGTTACGATGCTGTTTAACATAAGAATAAAATTTTCTGGGATTTTTGGGCAATTTAGTTTCGATTGAGGAAAGATAATCAGAATAACATTGTTTGATAAGTACATTTACACGTTTTCGTGCAAGTTTCAACTCGCAGATATCTCTAGGGTTATTGTACAATTAAACACTTTTTCTTAGCTTCTCTTTTTCATATTGATGTCTTAAGTTTACGCGAATATTAGTCATTACGATAAAACTACTCTTACGGATTTTATCGCGGTTTATTTAATTAATTATTTATACCGACGTTTCAGAAGCTTCACAGCAACCATGGTCATGGGTGGACTGAGATGACAGATGTCCAGATGTACCAATTTTTTAAAAGTACCCAAAGAATTATAATTTTAGTTGTTCCGATTAACGCAAACAGTACTTATTATTATTAGTAAATTGCTTACTGCTAAATCTAGAATTTTATTATTATAGTTCCTGACATTGTTAAACTGTTTCAGATCGTTGTGGGATAGAAAATCAACAAAAGAGACGTCCAAACCAGTATTATATTTGTCTGGATGTAGCTGAGAACTGATAGCGGTTTCATTCCAATTTATAAATCCCAAATTAAACTCTGGATGGATAAGAACACCATACGTATTTAATGTTTTCATCTTTGGCTAGACATCGTGTTTGCGCATGAAGGCTTTTGTAGTATCGTGAAAGGTGTTCTGAGACAAAAACGCGATTTTTATTACCACTGTAATTTAGATGAGTGTTAAGTTAAGTTTTTCGTCGGATTTCTTCTTGTTAAATTCCGTAAGGCTGTCTCTAGAATTTGTTCTCCTCAACTTAAAGATTACTGCTCGGTCTGTTAGATTTGTCGTCCATTTTTCTTACTCTCGTACAGGAAATGAGATCATTGGTATCTATAGGGCAAGCCAAAGTCTAATTTAGTCTAGCTGATAGGTCATGAACTGTACTTTGTATATTAATGTTCTCCTTTGTTAACGCAGTTTCGGTTTCTTTGGCGTTGCTCAGTTCATTTTTAATACGGCCGTAATCGTCACTCAGCTATTCCATCGTGCTTTTGAGATCCTTTAACATGAACAACTCATTTCGTAATGATTCAAATTTCTATTCAAAAGTTGATTCAAATAATGTTTTTATAGATTCTTTTATGGAACATTTATAACAGCCAAAATATTCTGGTCACTGGATGGTGTTTGGGGATCCTTCGAGTTATTCGATGCACTAGTTGACTCGGATAGTGGAGCTGCTGTGCGTTTTTTGCGCATAGAGATGTGCCTCAAC
Source organism: Eumaeus atala (assembly GCA_017140195.1). NCBI lineage: Eukaryota > Metazoa > Arthropoda > Insecta > Lepidoptera > Lycaenidae > Eumaeus > Eumaeus atala. Next base: position 42,012 of record JAFELO010000174.1, read on the forward strand.
ACTATTTACACACAAGCCCGGTTAATTCATCACTTAAGTGATCGCTATTGATAGGAGTTAGACTATTATCACTCTTTGGTATTTTCGTTTAACATGCCGGACATATCAAAGAATTTCTAGTTAGAATTTCTTGTAGTTCGTTTGACACGTAAATACCGTGCAGCTTGTACATTGGCGCACAACAAATCATAATTGCATTCTCACCTCGTACACATTCATGTTTTTTAAGACTTATTATTTTTAGTACTCATTGTATTTTATAAGGCTTGTGGACGACTTCTGAAGGGTTTGAAGACATTTAAAATTGTCCACAAAAATTTTGTCCTAAGTGGATATCGAACTCGAGTCAGCGGTCGAATTGAGTGAGTGTATCAAACCGTTGGGCCAAATTGTTAGGATACTTAAGCAACTAGTTTGAAATTTAAGTATATATCTTATGCCTTATATTTGAAGTTTGACAACGCACTATCAGTTCAGATGGTCAAAGTCGCATTGAAAACAACCAACACCGGTTTGAAAGTCATCTTTTGTACAGTTTACACTTTGTTTTAGATTCACAAGGGAATATAACAAGTAAATATCACTGTTTATTGTATTTAAATATGAAATGTTCATTTGTCAAATTATTAAAATTCCTTAGATTTTATTTCACTCAGCACTTAAGTATATTGGGTTTTTCAGTATAAGATTTTCACTCACTACTTTTATTGACAGAGACTATGTTTACGTTTACGTGTGCGGGTATTTTGAATCAGTTGGCCAGCTTTTAAACTTTTATGTGATTCGCGTAGCATCACCTACTCGCCGAGTACCTACTTCAATATACCGACAGGAGTTCATTGTCTCAGTGCTAGCTCTAATGCATTGTAAGTCATATAGAGTACATGCTTAGTTAAACTGTACAATTTTTAGCCAATTAATTTTAATATACGAACATTTCCTTCTTTAAAAGGCAATTGCGAAAACGCAGCTAAGTAACAAGTTCGTATGAATTGTTATTTCTCTACCCTCTGTATACTAGAGAGGGACAAAAACTTGTAAAGGTAGGGTGCGCGGGCGCCCCTATTTCATGCATCACGGCTTATTTATAAATACATGTAGCGCTTCGCGATGGGCGCTCTTAATACGCTTGCTCCAAGGGCTACAATTGATGGACGTAGTTTCGATATTGTTGGGGTGGAATGGATTTGTGACAATTTTTTTATCGTAGTCAATTGATTATGAAATTGAATGGCGAATTTATAGCGTAGCCGACCAGGAGTTGGTGACGTCAGTTGCGGAGCGCTTATGACTAACACTACCATAGCAAAACTACCACCTTATAACGGAGTATTTCAGTTGCCTCGACAGAGCGGCCACTCATTCGCAAAACTCTACAAGTTGTAAACTTAAGCCTATCTAAAGCTAAAATTGTCACTGCAACTTTACTTTCGTTTTCGTTTTTTTATAGCATTGCGGGACAAAAGAGCCTTTCTACGACTACCGACGCCCATGAACATCGGCATAATCACTATGCCGATGCGTATGTCTTTCTCTTCGGATTGGAAGCCACGTGGGCGCAGAAGGTCAGTGTCTCGAGATGTTGTAGTAGGATTTGTCTAGAAGTCGACCATATCTGCAGTAAATCTGGAAGGTTACTTTATTACATTTAACGGTGTTTTTAAATTGTGAGTCAGTAGGCAGAGCTAACTCAGTTGACAATTTACATCGGACGTAAATTGAGCAGGAAGTTGAAAGTAGAATTGTCTTTAGTAGACTGGCGGAGCTATGAAATGTGTATGGAAATTGGGCAAGCCGTTGTACGCTTACTATCTATTAGCGTTAGTGTCATGTTACCAGCAGACACACTGATATGGTCGTGTACGACTGGTCGCACCGGGCTCACTTGCTAGCAGCAACGAGTTGTACCTGCCCGAGCGAGACGGAGCTCCGAGCGAGCGAGACGGCACGAGGGACAGATGTTAGCCCAAAAGTGTGGGTGTTTAATAGCAGCCTCGGCTTCCTGACTGTTCGTGGGAATTCGCCGATTTTAGATGGTACGAGAAATAGGGGTATTGCGCCTGCTGACGTTCGGGACGCAGGTAGAGCCTTGACATGTCTCACTAGGCGTGTGTGTGTGTGTGTGTGTGTGTGTGTGTGTGTGTGTGTGTGTGTGTGTGTGTGTGTGTGTGTGTGTGTGTGTGTGTGTGTGTGTGTGTGTGTGTGCGCGCGTGTGTGCGCGTGTGCGTGTGTGCGCGTGTGCGCATGTGCGCGTGTGCGCATGTGCGCGTGCGCGCGCGTGTGTGTGTGGGTGCGTGTGTGCGTGTGTGCGTATGTGTGTGCGCGTGTGCGTGTGTGTGTGCGTGTGTGTGTGCGTATGTGTGTGCGCGTGTGTGCGTGCATGCGTGCGTGCGTCCGTGCGTGCATATGTGTGTGTCGATTCAACCAACACTGCCACCAAATCTTGGATATAATTCGTTCTTGTTTGTCGGTACAACTAATGATTAGTATTAATGTAATTTTTGCGATATAAATGTCGCTGTTATTATCGTGAATTATTTGTTTACTTATCGCATTTTATTTAATTTTAGATTAAAAAAGCCTTCTTCACGACCCAGTTATAGTCCTCATTATACGGACGTAGAGCTAGCGAGGTATTATACGGACGTAGAGCTAGCGAGGTATTATACGGACGTAGAGCTAGCGAGGTATTATACGGACGTAGAGCTAGCGAGATATTATACGGACGTAGAGCTAGCGAGGTATTATACGGATGTAGAGCTAGCGAGGTATTATACGGACGTAGAGCTAGCGAGGTATTGGAATGAAGAGGACAGTGACGGTGATGTGGAATCTTTTGGATGTGACACAAAGGACCAGTTAGAGAAGCAGCTGGAGCAATCGGATGAAGAAGAAGATCCTAACTGAGGGCATATCTTCCGATGTATCTAAATCTAGTTCACTAGTAATATCCGAGGACACTTTGACCACCCAGGAGAGTATAACTCAGGATAGTAACAATAATTCTTCTCGTCGTACGAATATCATTCACTTTCCCAGAGAGTTTTAAGCGGGAGAAATAGGCATGTTTGGTCATGTATAATATTGTACATATATCCCGAGGACCAACTAGTCGCTGCAGAGGTATAAAAAATGCTCTAGCAGGTCTTGAATTGTTTATAACTGATGAAATCTTAGATGAAATTTTTAAATGGCCTAACGCAGATATATTAATAAAACAAAAAACTTAAACTTAAACTAAAACAAAAATTCATCCTTCGAAGCAGTCAGCAATCCACAGACAAATGTGAGGTTAGATCACTGGTCGGGATCTTCATACTTCCAGCTATTCTCAAAGATAACCACTCGTCCACTGACGAACTTTTTGACTCATCTTTGTCTGGCACAAGACATATTTCTACAATGAATCGATGGTCTATATGCTTGTTTTATGGAATGTTAAATATAACTTTTATAAACAGCTACGTTATTTATTGTTAAAAGAAACTAAATGCCAATGAAAAACCTGTGCGGAAAACAAGTCATGAATGAATTACATATGGCCCTTGTGAATCCCTATATGGAGAGACGTCTCACTAAGCCGACATTGCATAAAAATTTTGTATTGAAGACTGGCACTAGTTCGAATGTAGCTTCTGGAGTGATAAAAGGCCGATATGTGGCTATTGGCTTTATAAAAAACATCGCATGACAAAATCTATGTGCTCAAAGCACTTCGAGCACATAGATTTGTCAATATATAATACACGCGGTGAACATAAAGTTGAAATATGTATCAACTGCAATAAAAACTAACATTTGTTTTTCTCAAGCATTTTTAAAATATTGTTATATAATATGAAAGTTTAATTATAGAGATGTTTAAGTTTCGTGTTGTTTTTTTTTTAAGTTAACGAGACTGATCTTTGGATCTCACTATAATAATTCATAAATATTGTAACTGTGTATTAATTATTAAATACTTTCAAATAAATTATTTTTCTATTTTAATTATAAGAAAATAAACCAAAAATTTCGAAAAATATATAATATATGTGTATTTATACTTTAGAACTATTATTAGGTAGGTTTATACAGATGTTAGGCGAAAGGACTAATAATTAATATTTCCATATGAAATATATGATTAGTATTTATTCTAGGGTAATTTTTGTCTACAACTGAAATCCAATGCCCAGTGCTTTTTCTCGAGACTGGCGAAAGCAATGTTTGCAGATAAATCGGGTATCTAATTAAACGTTCATATTCTCAAGTGAGCTTCAATGAAAACTTATTTTAAGCCGCCAAAGAAATTTAGTCGGTTCTTACCATCAGTGAAATGCCATGTCCCTCAGCAAGATGCAGGAGTGTGCACTGCACTGGATTGTGACTGCGGACTCTCCTATATAGGGCAAACTAAAGGGTCTATAAAAACTCGCGTTAAAGAACATATAGCCGATATGAAACACCGACGTGTTATAAAATCTGCTGTCTGTGAGCATGCTGAAATTGGCCCCTGCCATTACATTAGATTTGATAAACCGCAAAACCTCACTAGAGAACACCGATTCCTTCCAAGGATTATCCGTGAGGCTATTGAAATTAAAAACATCCAAATTTCAATAGGGAAGATGGCGGGGTTGTTCCCTCTACTTGGGATCTAGTCAACATAATCAAATCAAAAAGTAAACACAACACCTCAAGTCAGCAAGATATAATAAGTACTGTTTGCGTTAATGGGAACAAGTAAAATTATAATTCTTCGGGTACTTTTAAAACTTGGTACTTTGGTGGTTGCTGTAAAGCTTCTGAAACGTCGGGCTACATAAATAATTTAATAAACCGCGATAAAATCCGTAAAAGTAGTTTTATTGTAATAAACGTTCATGCGAACATTTTTAGCATTTAGCAAAAAATATATTTTTGTATTATTATATTATGCTAGAGCATATTACGGAGCGACGGAGTAAGGGATCCTCCTCAGGATAGGCAGTTTTAAAATCTAAAATCCGGCCTCTCATTAGGATACAAGTAGTTTAACATAGTAACTATATGCTATAGTAATAAATATCCTGTAGCATAGAAATGATCTGGACGTGTTATTGAGTTACTTGTTGGACGATGAGAAACCAGGCAATTTGTGCTGCAGTTGGTTGATTGTATGGGCTCTGCCTGCATAACCCACTAGGGGACTGGCGTGAAGATGTGTTGTTGTTGATTGGTCAATGTATGCCGTATAAAGTTGTTTGTGTTTTTGTATAGCAACAGGAGGCGAATGTGCAATAGGCAGTCTAACCACCGGTTACAGGTCCGCAGGCAATGTAGTGAACATGTGCCTCGTTCTTAAGTACGAAGCTTACAAAATACACAAAGTCACCCGCGTCGCCGGGTATGTTCGGTCCTATGCTAATGTGTAATTTGAATTCGGAAATGGAACACGATAGATGCGTGCGCGCATCCAATCTTTGAATTTTTTGTCCCGAGGGTGCACAACAATCGTATCCTGCGTCCCGCTCCGCCGCAGCGCGGTCGGTATACCTGTCTCGCACGAGGGCGTAAGGGGGTGGCGTGCGACAGATGTTCGGGTTTTTCTGTTTCGCCTCGGCCCCGGACAATGGGTACGCTTCAGATGGAGCATCTGGCTGCGTCACAGGTATAAGGATTTGGTGCGAAGAAATGGCGCGTTGTACGTGATGCGTTGGTAATATGGATGTTGGAATTTAAATTCGTCTTTGTAATGCCCTTGTGGTGTCGAAAACCAGACTGCCTTGTTGGACTGTTCAGACATCAGACTATGGAATGGTTTTATTTCTAGCCAGACTAGCTCGATGATCTACTGGCGGTCGTGTTGTGTCGAGCTGCCGCACCATAGAAGAAATAGATGATATAGATTGCGCACTTGTCGCCATAGCGATCGCCGTGGCAGCCACAATTCATGCATTGTTTCCGCTTTAAAGGACCGCACGTCGCCTTTGTCGCCGTTAAGAAAAAAGCTAAAAGGAGGTACTTTATGCACGAGCGAGCCTCCTATTAGCCCGCAACAGGATGAGCCTCCTCGGAGTACGACACCATCGACTAAACGGCAACCTTAACCGCATGAGTTCTGATGTAATAAAAGGCTTTTATAGCTTAAGGGTCTGACAACGTTCTGAGTATTGAACTTTTACATAAAGGCTCAAACACAACCGGGCTCTTACAGAACAACACGTTTCGTTTTGCAATTCACGTCAGTCACAAGTCACATGTCAGCGAGACGTCTCGCGCTGGTCGTGCCGGCCTCATTCGGGTGCAGCATGTATATTGCAGCATGTGTATGTTATAATTAGCACTTAGCAAGTAATAATTGTTGTTTCCTCCGCAGGTAAGTGTACGCAGTATGACGGTTGTGTGTCCTGCGGGCGCGGGCGGCGGAGATGCGGGTGGCGGTCGGCGCGTCCGGTGAGTGCCGCGACTGGCGACGAGCCGCGGATACTAGCTGGTGCCTGTGACGTCAATTGCGCACTATTACTAACCATTAGGAAGCAGTGGCCTGTGGCGCTCTGTAAGGGACGCCTGTGACCAGCGGTGGACGTCGTTCGGCTGATGACGATGATGATGATTAAGTAGTTACCATCAAACTCATTTTCCACCCCTTGTAACGCTCTTCCTATATTATATTTCAATTAGAATTCTTGTTTAGACACTGTATGCCTCCTATAGAGAGCATTCGCTGTGCGAACGCGCGCGCGTTATTACTGTTGGTGTTCAGCAGTTAAGTGCCCTACCGCTTGGCAAAAGTGTTCGTTGCTATAATAATTGTGTCATATTGAATTGTATTACAACGCGGATTCGTAAGCTATATTTCCTTTTCAGTTAATGTAAGCACCATGCTAAAGTTTTATTTAACTCAATGATCTACTAAAGCAAGTAACAGTGGAGCAAAGCTGTGGGGGCAGCTCGTCGGCCGGAGCTCCGCGCTCTGCGCCGAACTAGGGACCCCGGGGCCGCGCTATGAACCGTCGGTTTGGTTCCCGCATCGGAAATAGCTCGGGTCAAGCACCCGCACAACAATTTGCACACGCTACAAGTGCATCGTAGGCATGGCGTCAGTGATCACGCGACCGAGGACAGGGACCTACCTGAGGACTCCACCGAGTGCCAATCACAGACTGTGGCCTCCATGTTTCCGCCGTTCATTTGAACGATTAACTTGCCCCGGCCAGGCCGGGCCACGACTTTAAACATTTTTATAGTACAGGGGGCAAATGAGCATTCGGATATTTATGACCACTACCAACGGCCATAGACATCCTGATTTTCCTCATGCAGATGCGTTTCCTTATATTTTCTTAGTATGTTAGATAATATTATCTGAAAAATTGCTGGTGGCGTTTTCAAAATGGAAATGGAAGGCAAGTTCATGCTTCTCTTAGGGGTATAGACCAAAACGCGAATGTAGGTCTAGTCTTGTGAAAAATTTGCAATCTTAGTTTTTAATCATCAGGTCTTCAATTAACGGAGAGGATTGACCCTGTAGCACTACTATTTTACTTAACGTCTATACATAGTCTAACTTTTTTTTCTTCCTTCTTAGATGCCAAAGTTACTGGAGCTGCAAATAGACTATAGGATTCTTCAATTATCTCATTATCCAATAATTATAATATTTGTTCCGCTATATCATTCTTCTCTTCTATAGTGCATCTGTATGGTCTTTTGCAACAGTATTTATCGACTAATAAATCTATTCCTGCTTCATATCCTTTAACTGTTCCAATGCCATATTTGTCTTTTGCAATTCCTATTTATATTCTTTTATTAAATTATGTATTTATTCTCTTTTATTTTTATGTGTCAAACTTTTATCTCAAATTCCGCTTCTTTAATATGCTCATTATAAAGTATTTTATATAACAGTATCATAATCATTTCTATGGTTCTTTTTCCTTATCTTTCTCAATCTTCTTTATATTTCCTTTATTTGATTATTGTTTTTGAGTTATTTATAACTGTCATCTTGTATCAGCCTATATTTCTTTATTATGCACTATACATTATACGGTATATATACATATTACGGTATACACATGCTGCAGGTTGCGATTAGAGAATAGTACGTTTTGGGATAAGATACTTGTGTACCTAATGATATCTAGAAGTGAAAAAGTTAGTGCATAAATAATATCGAATAACAACCGACAATTATGAAACCGAAGGTAGGCGAAAAACTTTTCATTAATAGTAGACAGTCACCAAATAGACAGTTGACACATTATGTCAAATGTGCTGATAACTGACAGGTGACATTGAATAGAATTTTGTCAATATTTCCGGTGTGGCCATATCAAGAAAATTGCCCTCCCATTAATGGAAAATAATTTATTTAAAATATACTATTATTGACTATTTTTATATTATATAACTGATTATGGGAGTACAGTGTGAAGCTCGCAAGAGCAATATTAGCGTTACTCTGCGACGCATAAAATGGAAAAAATGGTCTTTTATTTACCTCTCTGAATCTGTAAATTATGGTGATACTTCGGCTTCTTCACGATACCAATGGATATGGCCAACTTGTATGTTAACACAATATGGTGAGAGAGAACACCGACGCGCCCACTCGCAGCTCGGTTGAGACAACTACGTGTCAGACTCAGCCGTCATCATCTTCGTTACGAACAAGTGCAAAAGAGATTTCTGTCGCTAAGTCGGAGAGCCCAACTGTTAACCTTCAGCCAGGACATCATATTACCTCAATTAGAGAAATTGCTTGATATGAAATTGAAATCTATTAAAGAGGAAATCATCGTAGAAATGAAAAATTCCATTGTGACCCAGGTTACAGATGAGATAATGACCGTTAAATCTCAAATAAAATTGATGGAATAATGTCACCACGCGAATCAAAGTTAACACATTGATCTTAAGCAAAATGTTGTAAACTTACAAACTGATCTTGCTGAAAAGGACGAACAAATTAAAGAATTACGTGATGTAATCAATAAACAGCAACCAAATTATTGTTTATGAAACTTTTGAAAATAACTCCTGAAGTTCGATATAATTTCTACAAATCAAATTTCTCTGAAGTACTCGACAGAAATTCATTAGAAGGATATTCTTATTGGAAATGACATAGACGATATAGTAGACATATTCTACCAGCATTTGAATATGAATAATTACTAATTATATATCATCAAACCCTAATCGATCTGGAGGTCGAATAACGCTTCGGACGAGCTCGATTGGTACCCGGTGGGCTGGGCGGAAAACTCGACCGAGGGGTAAGATCTGACGCCCGCGGGATGTAAGCCGAGGTTCCCGGTTCTTCTGTAACCGTCGCTGTCCCGCCACTCCCTGTCGCCCTGGCGACGCTGTTCTAATTATTTCTCCTGAGTCTCGTCTTCCCCCGCGGTCGCCATATCCTCCCTATGCGCGACGCCATCCCCCTCTTTCTCTCTCTACCGTGTCTCTGCTATATGTCTCTCCCATGAGGGTGCCAGACTGGATCTACTGGATCTACGTCTAAGCTGATCAATATGTTTGTCTATAATCTCCTCTACCGTATATCTTCGAGAACCCTCAGTTTTGACACCTTCCCTATATTCGCCAGTTTTGACACCTTCCCTTTATACCCATTTATCGGGACCCCTATAATTGCGACACCAAACTGCATCCCCTTAAAAAGGAATAAAACTCGGCGCTGGAGAATGGCGGTCTTTGGTCGGACACTATTTCTAGCGGTAAGCCAAAGCGCGCAAATATGGACCTCAAAACCTTGATGACCGCGGTAACTGTCGTTCGAGCCATTTCCACGACTTATAACCATTTCAACTAGCGTCTATGAGCACAAAAAATATTTTACCTTCATAGGGCCGCAGAAAAATTAAATGCAATCGACTCCACGCCTGCGGTGCTTTCGTCGCACAGGTCTCGCATGACTTACAGATCGCTTGTACATCACTATCTATGTTAGGCCACCAAACATAACTCCGTGCTATACTTTTTATTTTTACTATGCCCATGTGCCCTGCATGTAATTGTTTTAATACCTCACCTTGTGAAGCACCAGGTACAACGATGTGGTACTCCCACATGGGACAGTCCCGATCTAAATACAACTTATTCCGCCTAGCAAGTATAGTTTAAGATCGTCACTAGGGCATTTCTCCGGCCAACCCGACTGTTTGTGTGAATAAACTCTGCTTAGTATAACATCTCTGTGCGTTGCCACCCTAACGTCCTTGTTGGTCACAGGCAGGAAATTTTCCACGAAATTTACGTAAGCCACTAGCTCTTTATTAGGATCCGCGTCACTTTCACATGGTGGTTGTGGTAGCCGTGACATAGCATCTTCACAGATTTTGGCCTATGGTATGTATTCAATGCCATAATCATAGTCTGACAACAAATCGCCCAACACCCAAGTCCTCGATGCTGCCATTACCGGAATGCCTACGTTTGGTCCAAAGATGTAAGTGAGCGGCTTGTGAGCCGCCGTCCTAACTACAAACTTCCTAACACCAAAAATGATAGGCTTCCCGATCTATTTGTGGATACGCACGTTCGGCGCGAATGAGCGTGTGCGACGCGTACGCTACCGGGCGCTCACCTGCCGCCGAGATAACGGCGCCGACTCCCGTGCCGCTCGCGTCCATCGTTAGCATCAGCGCCAGATCTGGCGTGCAGTGCATCAGCACACTCACTGGACCCCAACGAACGTTTGATGCTCTCGAAAGCTGCCTGACACTCTGAGTCACAGATGATTTTCACCCCCGCTCGCAGTAGTGTATATAACGGGCACTGAGCTTACATTTTAATGAAGTTTTCGTAATACATAACCATACCGATGAAGGTCTCAGCTCCGAAACTGTTGTCGGCGCGGGAGTCTTTTGTATCATCAATCTTATCTGGGCACGTGTGGACCCCATCCTCACTGATGACATGACCTAAGTAATTTACAGATTTTGTGAAAAAGTACCATCTTTAATTACATATAACTCTTAATTTTTTTTACTAAGTTGTTATATCTAACTAGCGGTTTTATCATTCATGGTTTGACTAGCTCCTCAGTATAATATCTTAGTACTAAATTCGAGAGTTTATTTCTACATGAAGAAAAAAAATCATACAATTTATGACTAATGCATGAAACAGCACTGCCCGTGTCACATTCCATGGTTAAATGAATTCCATTTACATTTAAGGTCACTCTTATTGGAGGAAAAGACTCAACGCCAACATTATTAATGTTTATGTATTACTACCTCGTCAGAGCCGTCCTTGTCCCGTTGTTGTTCTATACCTTCGTACTCTTTCACCTCCACGATGTATTAGGGGCATATAATGGGGCAAACCCTTTTCAAGTGACCCATTTTGTTACAAACTCTGCATACATATCCTATGAATTGACGTCTTTCTGTATCGTGCAAGCCGCCACATGCCAGAAATTTACGATACTTCCGCGCCTACTGGTCTGCCTTCCTGAATGAGCCTCCGCCGACGTCGTCACGTCCCGCGCTGCCACGGGACGCCGCTGGCCACGGCGTTCTACGCGCGCGCCGCTGGAGCCCCAGCCCCGCGCCGCCGACCGCGCCCCTGGCCGTGCCCAGCCTCATCGCCTGGCATTCCGTCTCCACGCAGTTGGTCTCCAGGACGCCAGCGCGGCCTCCCAAGACCGCCGCCGCGGCCTTCACTGCCGCCTCTAAATTGATCGCCAACCTGAATGCGTTTTGGAAATCCTGATTGTCCTCCGAAAGTAGTCTTTGGCTAATCACTTTATGGCTTCCCCATTGTTCTGTTTCCGATTACGGAATTGGTAACGTTCTGCCAAAATACTCGGTTTGGGTTGTAAGTGGTCCGCGAGTATTTTAGTTAGATTATAAAATATAATAGAAATTTAGTTCGTTCATAAACTGACCAATAACTCGTAGCACTTCGCTCCGATGACTGTTATTAATGTCGGCACTTGCAAATCACTATTGATCCTACTGACGAGGAAATACTGTTCAATTCGCTCCACATACAGCTTCCTATTGTCCGTGTGAATATTAAATTCGCCTATTTTACCACTGGACAATGTATTTTGCGTTTATGAATCACTTTTACGTGCGTGAATAGTACTTAATCGTCGCCACTGTGATATCTAGACTTATAATAAGGAACTTAATAAAACGCATCCGCCATCTACAGAGATTTATTCTCGACAAAGTAACTTTTATCCTACCTTCATTATCCTAAAGCAATAACAAGAGGTACATTACAGGAAAGAGGCCTTGATTGTATCTACACATAAAACCGGACCCAGAAACCAAGTCATTAACTATGTGCCAATGTCTATCCTTAATTCCACGGGTAAAATATTTGAAAAGGCTTATAGCGCCACTTATTTATAAATCGACACCACCCGAACAACATGGTTTTAAGAAAAAACGCTCTGCTATCACAAACTTAGCGGTACTCATTAATTATACTTTAAAAGAAATGAGTCAAGATAGACGGGTAGATGTGTGGTACACTGACTTTATAAAAGCAAATGACCGCTTGGATCACATTATACTGCAAAAAAGTTACATGCGCTTGGTATCAGAGGTGACCTGTATAGCCGTTTTTGCTCTTATATTCAGAATAGGCAACAGGCAGTGGCTATAGGTGGCGCCAAAAGTGATTATATTAAAGGAACCTTTGGAGTCCCACAAGGGTCAATATTGGGAACACTGTTGTATTATGCATACCTTTATGATATGCTAGACTGTTTTAATACCACACGTTACCTAATGTATGCTGATGTAAAAAAAATATACTATAGTATCAAATCTTTAATATACTGTCAATACATACAAAATGATCTAAACAACCTGGCTCTATATTTTGTTCAAAATCACATTAGCGTCAACGCTAGCAAATGTCAAAAAATTACTTTTACTAGAAAACAAAAACCAATAAAATTTATGTACTAAATAAATAACGTATTACTCAAGGAAACAGATATAGTTCGGAACCTAGGTATTACTTTAGATTCCAAACTTTTGATGACTGAACACATTACCAGCACTTTAAATATAAACTGCATTAAAACTATACTCGGCATACGTTAGGAGCATTGTCGACTACGGCTATAGAGCCACCCTATAAAGTACATGACATGTTTCTTCTGGACGCCACCCTATAAAGTACATGACATGTTTATTTCAAGTAAACAACGCTTTACTAAAGAAATAACAAAAATTAATGATTTCATAAAATAATGTAAACAAGATAAACAAACATACATACATACAAATACACACACACTCACATAAGCAAAATCACATATACTTGTAGCATTTCAAACCGAATGTCGTTTCCTCTTTTTCGTATATTGTTAAATTATATTTTTTTATGTAGTACCTATATTGGCGCATTGTGCCCATGATATATGTATTAACTGTAATGCTGTTGGATTACCAATAAAAAAATAGAATAAAATAAATAAATAAAATATCTAATCTTATTAAAATATCATATCTAAAATTTGATTGATCAATTATGTACACGGTGACGTTTTTCTCTATTTCAATTTCTTTTAATTCCAGATTTGTCAAATCACTTTTCCTTTAGACACCATTAAATGTTATTATTTTTTTTTAATTTATTCCTTTTTGTTTTTATTTTAAATAATTTTGATTTGAGTAGTGAAACATTCGAACCGGAATGATATATTCCATATATTTCTAATGAATCATTTAATAGTAGTTTGACTTTTATTAATGTTGTCACTATTAGTTTTTGTACGATTTCATTCAACTCTGCCACAATCACTGACTTATTTACATGCCTAATACTTTTTCTATCAAATCCATTATCATCTTGAACCTCAAACCAGCATGCAGTTGGGGGATGACAACGAGGGCCTTTATTTAATCTTTCGCATGTTTTACATGGAGTACGTATGTCATTATTGTCATTTATTCCTTGATTTGTATATTTTTCCTATTGTATATCCTATTTTTATTTATGTGTTCATATTTTTTTACCTCAGTGAATGAATCTATTGTGCCCTTTCCCTATATATTTTTCTTAACATAAACCCTGGTAAACCCGCCGCAATAAGATCCACTAGTGTACCAGTGTCTATTGACCTTCTCATATCCAAAATAAATTTTTCCTTTTTTATGGCATAGTCCACCAACGAACCATCCTTGTATTTTTTTATAGGATAAGAGGCAAACGATCAGGTGGTAGGTGTGCACTCGTCAAGGGTTTGCAGTTCTCCAGATCTTACCCCGTGCGACTTCCACGTATTCTCGAATCTCAAAAATGGTTATGTGACCGAAGAGTTTCATCAAATGATTTAGCCATTGTCAGCGTAGACGAGTATTTTGAGGGCTTAAAGAAAATATTTTATCAAACTAGTCTAACGGCATTGAGGAAGCGTCGGACTAAATGAAAAATAAAAATGTTTTAAATAGATTATTAAAGTTATTCTTTGTCGTTTCAGATACTTATGAATCACCCCTCGTATGTGCCTAAGAGGATTTCGAATAAATTAGTATTCACTGCGAAATCAGAGAGCTTATGCTTTCTTATAATGTTGCAAATTATTCTTTGGAAAATGGCGGGGGCAGTTTTTAACCCAAATGGCAGGCATGTCCACTAAATTCGCCCGTCAGTGTAAGGAAAGCTGTTTTGTATTGATCGTGTTTTTTAACACAATTGACCAAACCGCTGGATTTATATAAAAAATTAAGAAATATTTAAAAAGTTCAGTTTTGATCATTAAACCTTTAATTAGTGGAAATGGTTGTGATTGTGGGACTACACTTTTTTTCAGGTCTCTGAAATCTATACATTAATATTGTCTTTCGTTCATCTTCTTTTTCATAAGCTAGTTACTGAAGCAGTAAACGGGTTATATGATTACACAATAAAATTTTTGTCTAATACTTTTGATACTTACTCTTCTATTTCTCTTCTATCTTTAGCTGTACATCAAATGGTGGTCGCTTGCAGCAGTATTTATCCACTATCAAGTCAACATGAGCTTCATAATCACGCACGGTGCCAATGTCATATTTATCTTTGGCAAAGACAGTTTTAATTTTTTGTACTTGCTTATCTATCTCCGATTGTTGCTGTTTATTTAGATAATTAGCAACCTTTTCAAATTGATCAGTCTTGATGTGTTCATTGAAGTTTGTTTCTTATTTTACCTTGTTCGTTTCGGGACTCTCTGATCAGGGATGAATTTTGTATCCTGTTAGGAATTTGTATCCTTTAGGAATACGAGGGTGGATTGAAAATTACTCGGCAGAACGCAGATTCATTCGATTCTAAAAGTCAAATCTACTCACATTAGTTCAGTTCAGACTAGTTAATGACGTGATTTTATAATTTTATTAACAAAGCAATCGGACATAGTTTCTGCAAATGGAGCAAATCGAGCAGCGTGCCATCGTAAGTACCTCCATAAGAAGGGGCTATCACCGAAAGGCATCCATGATGATGTGGTCTATACTTTAGGAGATTCTGCTCTGTCTTGTTCATCTGTCAAAAAATGGATAGCAGAATTGAAACGTGTTAGAGAGTCCACTACTGACGAAAATTGAAAAAAGTACTTGATTTAATTATGGTAAACCGCAGATTAAAGATTAGAGAGACAGCTGAGATTATACGCATCTCTTATGAACGAACTCAATACATTATATTCAACGAATTGTGTTTCCACAGAGTGTGTCTGTGAGGTGAGTTCCGAAATTGCTTTTAGTTGAACAAAAAAAGGCGCGATTGACTATTTCACGTGACCGTTTGGAGTTGTTCGCAACCGATGCAGATAATTTTTTGAATCGGTTTATTACAACGCACGAAACATGGGTTCAATACTGTACGCCAGAAACAAAACAACAATCGAAACAGTGAAATAGACCTGATTCAACATTGTCTATCAGGCGATTTTGTCGGCAAATGAGGTAGTGGCTTCAGTATTCTGCTACTCGAATGGTGTGATTATGATTGATTATCTTGAAAGGGGTCAGACTATACACTCTAATTACTACTGTAATGCAGTATTCAAATCTTTATGGCACAGGTCCCGGTGAGGGTATGTGTATATGCTTACATTCCAGATCATTTTCAACTATTTTCAATCATTTTAACTAAGATGCACTACCGAAATCCCAAGTAGTAATTTGTATTATGTTTGTATAGAACACCTAAGTATCAAACATATGCTAAGGATGCACTATTTTTCCTTACAAAACTAAATGAACTACTTAATGTACTACAAAATAAATACAAAAAGAAATAATAATTTTGTGTGGTGATTGGAACCTTAATTATAAAAAATGTTAAATACTGTAAAAGATTAAATTCTTTATTATTAAATAATAATCTTTACAATCATATATTCAAGCCCACAAGAAATATGCCATGCATCAATCTTATAACCAGTAATGTTCCAGAAGCACTCGTTAAAATACATTATCTTGTGTTGTCAGATCACGAAACTGCACAGACTCTAGAATTTAAGATATCATCAAATGTACGCAACCAGAAGACAACATCGAAGTACTAGTTTGAAAAAAAAAAGAGATATGAGTGCTGAAAATGTGACTTAATTTGTAGAGTGCATATCAGCGTTATCATTCTCAGAAGTAATAGAAGAAAGCCGCACGGAGCATAGCTTTAATGTTTTCACGATTTATTTACTCTTCTTTATGGATAACAAAAAGTCTAATAAAATGTTGTATTAAAAAAAGACAGTTATTCATTAAATAAAAATGAGTAATAATAATTTAAATTCTAGGAAACGATATAAAAAAAATGTGTACACAAATCGCAAGAAACTAATAACATAAAACATATATCAAACTCTGTAAATAAACAAAACACCCAAAATAAAATCATAGGTAGAGAAATCACAGCAATTACATATAAAATTCGACGACTTACCGAACCTCAAAAAAATAGTAAACCTTTTTAATCAATTCTTTATCGAGCGAAACAATTTAACAAATTATGTAAATGACCCAAAAATAACACACAAAATAGAAAAAAAAATATTCCATTTTTTTTACAACCTACAAGTACCTTACGAAATTGAGAAAACTATATTATCTTTAAAACACAACCGAATATGATGATATAATTACCAAAATACTTAAAAAATGTGCTCTACCTTTAGCTTTACCACTGAGCCATATTATAAACCAATGCTTTACTAATGGATATTTTGCCTCCAGACTAAAAATTCGTATAGTTAAACCTCTCTATAAAAAAGGTGATATGAGTGACCTCAACGACTATAGGCCAATAACATGGATTCCGATTATAGCCAAAGTTTTCGAGAATATCATGCATAACCGAATTAATAACTTCGTAGACAAACAAACTAATAATTCTACAACAACATGGGTTTAGAAAACATTGCTCTACCAGTCTTGCTTCTTTCAATCTAGCAAAAAATTTTACTGAAATTCTAGTTAAGGGTCC
>JAFELO010000174.1:63974-128180 GCA_017140195.1 Eumaeus atala
GACTCTATCTGCTGATGACAGTACGGTAACAATGGCTTAATTACGGTAACAATTTGGACAAAACAAAAATTACGCACTTTATTTAATCAACGGCATTTTATTTTAACAAATAATATACAATATCATTATAGTAAATTAGAGAATGTGGAAGCGACAATTTTTTAATTATTGTCTGCAAACTAAATTGGAAAGTACATGTTGAAGAACTATTAAAAAAAAAAATTAGAAGCTTTCTTTAGTTTTAAACTTGGATGCTTGTCTTGTCGCTTATCACGGTATGGTTGCGTCACTCTTTCGCTATGGCATTATATTTTGTGGCTTCTCTACAGACATTTGTTAAATATAACATTCTGTCACTTCCGCCCCTGTACATATATGAATTTTCAATATTTGTATGTACTCATTCTAATTTATGTCCAAAATTTACAGATATTGTTTCAAGTAAGAGGAGAGATAATAATAAAGTTTACGTAAATAGTTATAGGACTAAATTGCTCTTTAAAAGTGTGTTAAGCGTGGCTACAAAAAATTGTGAATATTAGGAGGTCAAGCAACGACAAATTTATTCAAACATATGTAAGACAATTTAAACTTTCAATACTATTATTTGTCAGTCCTAAATTAAGAGGTCATGTTTCGGCCCCGTACGCCATCACGGGGAGAATGCAATGGTCTTCAAGCTCTGCGGTACAGGCGACGTGAGAATGTGACGAAGCTTTCGGTATGCTACACTACCTGAATCCTTCGGTTTCCGTCCCGAAGTTCTATCTACCTCATTGCAAAAGTTGCCCCGAGGTAGACGTATTCGTCTACGACTTCGAGAATAACACCATCGACTTTGGCCGACCTGGGAGGAAAATGTTCGTTGAAGTGGACAAGACATATGTCCAAGTTTATCCTAAGGCCAACACGTCGGGAGGATTCATTTAGGCTGTGCAACATTTCCTGCGAGCTCTCCAACGATTCGGCCAACACACTGATATGGTTAATATTTATGCCGTATTCTGCCCAGTTTAAAACCTTAAAGAAAAGACATCCCCCTGTCGCACTACTCGATGCAATTGGATTGGCCTTGTTTGATCTCCAAGAATCAGAACGGACATAAAAGCAGCGTCATACAATGCTCTCAGTATTTCGACGTATCGCCAATCGACCTCACATCGTTGTAAAGCCAAAACAGCCTATGTTTCGACGAGAGTCAAGCGGTTTTTCATAGTCCACAAAGGCAAGGCGCAGCGGCTGATTGTACTCATGTGTCTTTTGTACAACTTGCCTTATGGTGAAAATGTGGTCCATGGTGCTGAATCCCCTGCAAAACCCAGCCTGGTCCGGTGGCTGGAATTCGTCAAGCTTTGTGGTGAGATGATTCGTCAAGACTCTTGATAATAACTTGTAAAAATGGCCTAAAAGTGAAATTGGTCTGTTATTTTGAAGAAGTGATTTGTCACCCTTCCTAATGAACAAAAGAACGTCACTTCCGAGAATTGCCTTGGGGGATACGCCCCGCTGAAGGACAAATTAAAAATCTCTTTTTTAGCTCTTGTAACACAGATTCGCCTCCTGCCCTAGAAGCTAGACCGTAATTCCGTCCTTCCCCGGAGTCTTTTCGACTTTAAGCTTTAGAGCTAAACTAATCTCACTCAAGATGAAAACACTCGCCTGACAAATGTCATGTCAGGCTTGCACGCGGATCGTTATTCAGGGTATCGGGATGAGAAGCGTGCGACGTATTTAACTTGCTATAGAAACCTTCGATCTCAAATAAGATAAGATGTCAGGCTCAGAAGAAACGCTAACCCCTGAATCAGTCCTAACCTTCCTCAGGTGACTTCTTTCAAGCTTCTCCACAAAAACCTTCGACCCTCTATTCTGCTCAATCGCTTCGGTAACCCGTTGCGCATATGAGTAGCAAAGGTCTCGACGTATTAGTTTGCGGATTTGCTTAGAAAGAAGCTGGACATCGGCAATTGCCGTTGTAGTTTCCGACGTATCTAGGACATCGAACCGGTTTTTTAGCTTTAGTTGGAATTTTTCGGTACCTACCGTGGTTCGCCGGAAGTTAGGTCGCAGTTTTGACTGTACCAAACGGACACGCTCGCGTCGAAAGCCTATATTCAGAGAGCCTCCAACCGATCGGTGATCACTTCCAGTTTTAAACCTGTCGATCACGGAGACATCCCTTAATATATGCTTTCGGCCCGTCATATTAAAGTCAATCTCGTTCCTTGTCACAGTATCGGCTTTGCCATGTCCACTTCCAATCTCTTCTTAAAATAAGAGTTCTTTGAGAAGAGGCCCGCTCTCTCGAGGAGGTTTACCAGCATTTATAGCTATGTGGTCCTAGACTCTACTCTATTCGACACCATTTCATACTCCTACTTTGGCATTAAAGTCCCCCATAACAACATTAAAGTCGGCCTTACAGGTGTTGTGTAAGGCCTTTGAGATATATACTCACAAGTTGCCTCCACGTCGTCATCTGACTTTGTCGAAATTGGTGCGTATACTTGTATCACTTTGAGGTTGTACCTCTCAGTGAGTTTATGTACTAGATACGCCACTCTACTCGACGTACTAGAGATTTCGACGATGTTGCCTACGAGTGATTTATTCACGAGGAATCACACGCCTCTTTGTGATGGAGTGATCCCTGAAGTGGAATAGGTGACCCGATGTCAGAGTTATTGTGTCTTCACCTTGTCTTCTGTCTTCACATAACCCCAGAACGTGCCATCGGATTTTTCGCTAAGAGGCTATTGCGCTTTGATGACTTTTACGTCACCCTGGGCTTGGCTCGAGGGTGGGGGTATTCTTGGGCTGCCACCACACAGCAACAGAAAAATACCATAGCAGAGATTAAACAGACATGCCAAAAATGTCAATTATCTATAAAAAATATATGGCCAAAATATGGTTTAATTTTAATTAATTTTTTTTTTATTAAAAAACATTTGGGATCAGCCAGCCAAACATTTGAAATCGAATCGTTTGTTGCAATTTGTGGATTTGGGGGATCGCGGTCCACTAAAAAGTAGCTATATCTTTTAGCTGAACATTTTGTTGCATATCTGTCAAGGTTTTTACATACTCTGTATTGTGATGACATCTGATGCCCGCGTTAGACACAATATCCAGTACGGCCCCAAAGGCCATGGGCTGAGGACACCTTGGGTGTGTACCTCCTACCTACCTAGACTGCCATCGTACACGTAATACTTCTCACCTAGAGTCCATCTCTTAGAGTGGTCACACAGCCCTCCATATGTCATCCTGACATAACGCATCAACACATGTATATGTGTTGAAGCTTTACGTCACACATTTCTGTAGGTATGGTTTTATTTTGAAGTCACAAGACCAAAGCTGACAATTTTATTAAACTTATTCGGAAAGTGACAGAAAATTATAAAATTGATATGATATTAACATACCAATATCCCGGTATAAGCTTCAAAAAAATTTGGGAATTCTGAAAGATAAATAGAAAAAAATAAATAAAAGAACCTTTTATTTCTTCCAGAGATGTTAATTTAAAAAATATACCGAAGTAGTATTCTATATTGTTTTTGAGGTGGCATTTAATTATAAAAGATACGGCATCTTGCAGGTGGTGTGGCCTGTATAGCAGAAAATGATTTTTTATGCTCTTCAATTTTATTTTCGATGCGTCTTGTTTCAGCTAATCCTATTTGTCATACTTAATTTCCTTGACAGCTTCGTTTAGTTCTATCAAACGTGCGTATGACGAAAGTGTTTTGGCATTGTATGTCGGAATGTAACTATTACTTACTAACTTTCCATAGATGTCGCTAGTGTCTGCTCTAATTTTTGCTACTAGCAAAAATGGGGTTTTAAATTAGGATTACGTCGTTTGTATTTTCAAAAACGATTCCCGGGTTTATATAGGTTCACAATTTACTTAAAAGTTTTCAGTCTTTCATTTTCAGTATATAAAATGGAGTACGTCTTCAGAAGCATTATACTACCAGATCACAATCGAGCTATTTTCAGTATGTATAAAGTGTTTCACCCAACGTTAGGCGTTATCCACAATGTATGGTTTAAGTCACTTAATTATTTTTTCACTTTCGTCTTTCTCACTATTTAAATGCACTTACTTTTATTTTGAGATCACTTCAAATACGGAGCCAAAGTAAACATTGACGCTGCAACTTACCCGTACCTTATATGATATAGCCCCCTCCTGCACGCGATCCACTCCAGATCGGTAGGCAGAACGCCGACCAATACTGGTAGCGCCGCACTGCTGCATGACCTGTAGGCCTTACGTGGAGACAGCGCAGACGACAGCAGAGGAATTGGGAAAAAGACGGGCCAAGTGCGAGTTGGCCTCGCGTACAGGACGCTCCGTAGCCCGTGCCAACGCNNNGGGGGGGGGGGGGGGGGGGCGATGGACTCACTTTGTATGAAATTTTTAAACTACGTAAACTTGCAATGTGCGATAATATTGTTAGGTTAATACTTTAGTTTGAATGATAAAGATTTACATATAAACTCGAAATATAATGAGTTTTTTCTTTCAAGTATGTGTAGTATCGTAGAACAAAGAAGCCTAAATAGAATTGATCTCGTGTATTAAAAGTGGACAGGAAACGTTACTACATTGTGATATCTTCATTAGTTAATAAGACGCGCTGTCGCAAGTCGCCCGTATGCTAATATCGGCCAGGTGCGCGCCTGACCCCGGACCGGTCCGCCGCGACTGCTATTACGTGCTTATGGGGCCCGCACTCCGCCGCGACGGCCGTTATGTCGCGTACACTGGGCCGCCGTAGTCACGACTCCGGCCTGGCGATACGCCCGTGAAGTGGCAGGCCAGTGACTGACTTACAATTTTCACGATTCTACCGATCCATTCAGTTCGGCCTGTATAATATTACGGAAATCTGATAATTACCTCTATTTAAACGATGTCGACTTTGAATATTCACACTAATTTATTTGCACCTGCCGGGCCATATGGCATTGCATTCGATGTTCAGTCTCAAATGTCACAAACATCGTGAACTAATCTCTGTCGAAACGAAGTTTATGGAAATGATGCTCTCCAGGCACTTCACAGGGCGCCTGTCTACCTGGCCTAAGGCGACCAACAAGTCTCAATAATGAAGCAACTGATTTACGGAGGGTAAGAACAGGTCGGGTGAGTAGTTCTCCGACTGGTATGCTCTGACAGAAAAAGTTACAAGAACAATTACGCAAACATGGCACATACATAATACGAGTGCGAGTTTTTTGCGACGTACATGGTGGCCGGGGAATCGAACAGTGGACGAGAGCGACAGGTGTGTGCAACAAATTAATAGAAACTTGTAAGAGGTCGAATCGTTTGCATTCTTGGGTCGTTAACTGGACATGTGCTGCTGGAAAACTTTTTTATAACTCGGCCATGCACACCACACTTTCCCACCGCGGCTACTCCTGTCTTCAGGATCGACAGTTGCATATGATCGCAGGCAGCTCGAGGAAATGCTAAGAATTGCCATGGGATCGAATTTAATCAGTAGAGAATAGAAGGAGTAGGAAGTGTTTCCAATTTTAATATTCCATTTTTTCCCCAACCAAAGCCAGACTGAACCTGCTAGACTTGAAGACCTTCCCTGTCGCCGGTCCAGAGCAGTAAATCTAAATTTGAAAGGAAGAAAGGTGAACCAGAATAAGGACGAATATAACTGTATCTTAATTATTAATATTAAAATAGAGTTCTATTCTTAAGATGAAGAACAGCAGTTTTATTGCTAATTCTTCGCTGGAAGTCTGAAACAGTAGTGCAATACGAGATGGTTTTGCTTTACAAAACTTAAAAGCGTGGACCCATATTCGTCAGCAATGCGTCTTTGATGAAGTCCCATGTACCCCAATACCCATGTAGGCAATAGTGAGAAAATACTAGTATGCTTAATTGTGTGGCAGAACAGCAAAATACAAGTTACAACCTAATATAATATGCGAAACGTGAATAGAACAGGAATGTCTCTGACCTTCGTATGTCACACGGAAAGTATCTACCGTTTGTATGGAAAATGGATTTTTGTGATAATATAGTTTGATTTACACACCTTGAATTGACAGCTATGACGTCATAGTGTGGCAGTAATTTCTATTATTATAGCATTGTAACTCTTGTAACTCGTTTGCACACTTAGATTTTCTATACGATTGATCTTTCAAGGACGCACCAGCTAGTAAATATTGTGTGTCGTCAAACGCGGCGCAAACTCTAGAAGATATAAAAGTTTAAGTTTTCGCGAATGTTGTTCGTTACAATAAAACTACTTTTACGAATTTAATCGCGGTATATTTCATTATTTAACTAGTCCAACGTTTCAGTAGCTTTATAGTACTCATGGTCACGGGTGGTATGAGATGGTTGCGTTAATGGGAACAAGTAAATAATTATAATTCTTCGGGTACTTTTTAATACTGTGGGTGGATAGAGATATCAGATGTCCAGATGTCACACATCTGGACATCTGATATCTCTATCCACCCGTGACCGCGATTGCTGTAAAGCCCAGTTAAACATTAAAAAAAACTCTACTCTCTTACTCTAGAATTTATTTGAGATTAGACGATGAATAGTGATTGTGGCGGTTTGTCCTTGAAAGTCATATCAAGGGTAAAGTCATCACAATCACCATTACGTAATGTAAAAAAATTGAGCCAAGCAAGTGGCTCGCACGTGTCTAGTAATACTCCTCCCTTTTTTTTGTCGAAGTACCCTAAAATATTGTAGTTCGGAACCCTTTACTAATTCAACATTCAATCGACTGCTAAACTTTACCAGCACATGGAATGAACATTGATTAATAATACGCTCACACGAATCACGTACGATCCGATACGTCGATGGCATGGCACAGAGCTTAAATTACAGTGCAGCTGTTTAAAAAGATGTTATTATGACGTACCCTTGTTCTATCGAATTAACATATTAAGTATTCGAAATGTGTTTTATTATTTTTTTGATTTTTGTTAACATGTTTAGTTATCGTTGTAACTGGATTAAAACATGTGAAGAAGGTAATAAGAAAGTAATTATTTCATATTTCATATTCAGTTCAATTTTATCTATGGAGTTTTTCTCTTATGAAACAAGTTGCCGATATATGGTGAAAACAAAAACGGCCCTGATATACTGCCTTGTGGAAAACCATGTTTATTTTAAGTAACAATGGACGTCCGTGTTAAGTACTTCTTACATTTGCCCGAATTATAATGGAAAATAATGTAATCTATTAACTTATTTAGAAATCGTAGTGAGAGCGGAAAAAGAATACAATTTCCGCGATGCTGTAGCTGGAACGGGAAGTGGATTCCTAATGACTCTTAAGTAAAATGAATTCTTCATAATGATTGCAATAATTTATCATGTTTTTGATTTTACAACATCGGCCACGGGTAACGATCGAGGTACATGGAACAAAGACCACGATTAATAGTGATTTATGTGATAACGGAAACAAATGATTTATTTAAATACTGCAAATCGAAAAGCAAGCACGCACCAAAAGCGAAGGGAAGCAAATAATAGCACTTGATTATCCTGCTATCGGAACCCTAAAAATGGGTTTTATCCCATCAAAAAGACAAGTTGAACGACCGGAGCAAAAAAAGGCTAAACTCGGGGGGATTTTGAATAGCGGACCTCTGTCCGGGACGTGGGGTGGGGCCGCCGTGTCGCTTGCCATTGTGTTCGTGCGAGGTAAAAATGCGCGCGCGCACGACTCGCGGGCGCGCTGGTGTCTCGACGCGCGAGTATAGGTCGCGCCGTGAGCTTTGAGCGCTCGATGAAAGTGCTGTGAATGAACATATCACTGATGGGTGTACCAGTACGTCAGCGCAGGCCCCTTTCACGAGTCTAATAAAATACTACCGTGCATGTAAAGTAATTCAGAATTAGAGGTGCAGACTATTATACATCGAATCTGTGTGTAAACGTCTCGTATCTGCCATTAGCAACTATTTACTTAATATAATACGGCCCACGTGTGTAAATATTATTATTTTTTCACAAACCCCAGTCCCCGCGAACGCGTTATCTACGGGCTGCGGTCATCGGACTGGTCGCCGACCAACAAACGTGGTTATCTACCCCATGGCTCGCCCACCTGCGCGCTGCGCGGGACACGTATATACGTATCTCCTTTGGTTTTACGCTTATTGATGTATATACACTGCCAGTTTTTTTATATTGCGTGTGTAACGCGTACGTTACAGGGCTTGCACATATATCGCTATTGCGAACTACTCGCTCTGGCACATTTGTACTAGGCTTGGCTTACCACGTAATATGTGCTTTTTATTACGGGAATTTTACATTTGAACCACGACACCACTTTAGGGAAGGAGGAAATATAGGGACATGTCGCTAGTGAGCTAGGCAGCAGCAGAGTTGATACTGTAGGGTGCGGTGCCTGCTAATTGTTGCTCCTATACTATGTCAGCCGGGTGCTGCGGCTCGTCGAGGAGGGGGGAGCGGTCTGGAGTGATATGGAGTATAGCAGTAGTAGTTCTGGGCAGTGGCACGTGGCTGCGAGCGGCGGGCGGCTCGCACCTGTTACACTAGAACTGGTTCGCGGGCGACCCGTGACCATCTCCAAACTCATTTCACTTACGACTCACTACGGCTTTGTGCGTGTGGGCCCAGTACAAGCCGACCTACAAGGGGCCCGCGTGTCACACGCCACTGCGCCCTTGTTCTTGTGCTGTTTGTTTTCTACAAGGGTGGCGCTATTAAACGTTCGTTAGAACTTGATGTATATTTATGTACAAGGTATCGTATCTATGTATTCATTTTATATATGTGTGTGTATTCAAAGTATTTATATTTCTGATGTCACGAACATTTGCGGATTTAACAAGGAAAACATTTCCTAACATTACAAGTTGTGCATTCGGCCTTAGGCGAAATGAACGACCCATGTTATTACGAGGAACAAACGAAAGTGGTTTACTGTAGAGTATCCGCTCCTGTCGCCAGCTCAGAGGGCGTAGGCTGTGAGGCCAGCAGCAGCCGTCGGGCCGAACAGCGCCCGTCGCATGTGGCTCAGGCCTCCTCGTCTTCAACAGAAATTTCTCGCAAACAGTTTTGTGACCGATAAACGGTAAACGCTACGAATACGCGCGCCACCTGCATCTGAACTGATCATTTAGATTTATAATTATTATTATATTAAATTCCCAAACACACTCTTTTTTCTCCCGGTAACCAGTAGTAGGTCCTTACCCACTACTGGTTGGCGGCGCTATCGCTCCCGCCTCTACAGTTCATCGGACTAGCGAAGATTTTTGTGTCTTCTGGTTTAGGGAGACGGCAGGGGACAGACCCCCTCTTTTCAAGCACACGTTATGTAGGCCTCCATTAAAGGCGCGCGGCGAGGGTCGTAGCTCGCGTGTCACCATACGAACACGTTTGAAGATATTCTGTCTTGTAACAAGTTGGATGTTTTTAAACGAAACATGCAAATAAAATGGCGTCATTTAAATGTTTAAAAAGTAATGGCGAACATAGCACCTGCGTAAATCCGTCGCGTACGAGCACAGGTCGCTGCGCACGCGCCGGCGACAGATGTGCCGCCTCGGCCGTCTTCGGCGGTCTTCGGTTGCGTTCGGGCGGCGCGTTAAGGCGGGGCCAAGAGCTTTTTAAAGTTGCTTTTGTGTTCAGTTGCGTTCTTTATTAGATCAGGCATGTTGTTTGTGGCTCCTCTAAAACATCTAGCCTGCTTCGCAACTGATTTACCATTTGTTCAAACTCTCCATCTATAGTAGTGCAATTTTATGTATAAATCAACAAAGAGTTGCTTTCCTTAAATAGACTTGTCCACTTTAAGCAAAGAATTAGAGAATGAACTTAGACGATATCAAACCACGACCACACAAATTAAGCCGCATTAAGGTTCTATCACATCGTACGTAAAATCGTAAACGTACATCAAATCACCACAGTAAAAAGACACGATAAACTTTTAAAAATTTGAACATTTTATGTAACAACTGTGTCTTACATTTCAGCTGATCGGTCGTACATCATGTGTGACCAGATGCTCCAGATTTTTAATGTTTAGATGTTATCATAAACTGCTTATCATCCTGAACTATAAGGCGTATATTTTATATTTCTTATGGTTTCCCTTGCTTAGATAAATTGTGGATACGCAATCATTGTGGACCTGTGCGTGGTCATTGGTGTAACATTAAAAATATAAACGTATCGACTGGAGAAGCTCGTTCGTTTTTTCTGCGATTCGAATGTTGTACTCGACGCTTCGTCTCTCGACTCGGCGATTTTTCTCTCGACTCGGCGCTTTTTCTCTCGACTCGGCGCTTCGTCTCTCGACTCGGCGCTTCGCCTTGTGAGGCGTGCAGTTCATCGCCGTTACATTATTGAGTAGTTCTATAACAGCGAGTGAACTATACCTGAGGTAGGGCAGTGCGAGCCCTTAACTAACTACAGACGTTGAACCTCCGCGGTAACTCCTCCTGCGGCCGCTACCTATCCGCGGCAGCACTTGTTACGCGGTAGTGCTTGACTCAGTACGCTGGTTTTTATGATTGCTCTATGTTGTTATTTTTAATTAGGTATTTTAAATATATAATTACACGCAGATCCATGTTCCATAGAGTTTACAAATATTCATCATCATCATTATTGTCAGCCCTCACCGGTCCGCTGCTGGCCGCGGGCCTCTCTCAATGAACGCCAAGACGGCCGATCTCCTGCTACTAGTGTCCATCCCGGACCAGCTAAAAAAAATGAAAATACAAATACAAATATTAATCTATACTAATAGTATAAAGCTGAAGAGTATGTTTGTTTGAACGTATTAATCTCAGACTCTACTGGCCCAAATTGAAAAAAAGATTAACTAAAGTAACTATTGTTACCTTGACCGAGGGGACTTTACCGGCTCATACGCAGCAGCTAAAGTTGGCCGTAAGAGCTCGTTGAGCTACTATCATAACATAGGAAACCCTCTCGCTTTCTTTTATTTTATGTTACAATTGTAGTGATTTGAAGCGCTGCGTGGGCTGAGTCGCAGTACGACACAGCGCGGTGCCGTCCGCGCTCTGCTGGGGACCTGTGCTCTTTCCTTTTCGAGTTTAATACTACTGCTATATCTACATGCAAACAACATTTTTTATTTTACAGTATGTGACCACTCACTTATGTATGCCAAAGCTTTTGTGTCTGTGTTGTGCATGTGTGCCCACCGTGATTCATGCCTTGTCGTGGCGGTGGGGCCCAATAGCCCAAGGTCAGCCCGCACATCTGGTACGAAACCAATTAAACGAGGTGGATCTCCGTTGTGCCTTTCCTCTATGAGCAGGAGATGGAGACGCTTTCGCGTACGGGACCAAGGGCAATAATGACAACTTCATCCCGTCATTAAGATGGTAGATCTGTTCTGTGGCATGGGCCCTCCCTCTCCAGCCGTCTAGGTACCCTGACGACTATTAGGCCAGTCAATATATTACAGTGTGTCGCGTTAGGCGCCCACTGCCCACCAACAAGCTGTTTGATAATAACTGGCAAGATCGGAACGTTCCTACTGCTCTAAATCAAACTAAATGCTCCTAGTTGGAGTAATAGAGCGTAACAAGAAGTCTCCTTCGCTCCATCGGGCGATGCGTTTGCACATCACGCTGGGTAATCACGACCTGGCTCTCAGTTTCTGCTGAAACCGAAACTCACGTGTTCGTATTTTATTACGTAACAAGACTTTGTTACACTAGATTTCATTGTCCAATAATTTCACTTATTAAGTAACTTATCTGTTATTTTTGGTTCTAGTTCATTCAGTTCAGCTCTAGCAGGAGGTAGTGCCATGTTGCATTAGAGAGGATTTGGGCCAGCACGACCGGGGAGATACATCTCGGTCACACGGTACTGCTATAAAGTGACAACTTCAGTGTCGCGTTTCACGGTGTTTGTGAGCAGTCAGTGCTCCATTGGAGGGGAGGAGCAAAGGAGGGCAACGAATTGGCTTAGTAATTGTGTGGATATTTATGGGCAAGATGGAAGGGCTTATGCTATTAAATTGACACAGGCCTTTTTTAGTACAGTTACACCACTTACAATGGTCGACCAGTAACGCTCTATCTTCACGACACTTCTCGCTGCCATGGTACGGCGAGAGGTACTTCCCCAGTCGTGCTGGCCCATTTCAGCCAAATTTAGATGCAATGCAGCATGGTAGTACCGCACCATCCATTTCATAAAAAAATGGTCACTACAGCCATACTTTACTCTAAAAGTCAAGTACAACACCAGTAAGGTACTGCTACTACTCCTATTCCACCGTAGCGAGAGTTTGGGAACGAACACAAGTTCAGGTCAATGCGATAATTCCAGTAGGCAGCGCTCGACTTGCTAAGGCTAAATATCTGTTAAGGATACAGTTGACTGAACTGAACGGAGCACTACAACGACGACGACTTCGTGGCCGGCTGTGAACTGCTGTGCGCAGTAGTGGGGCGGCGGCACCGCTGCCTCCGCCGCCTCTCGCCGCGCACCCCCGGGCCGGACTAGTAATGACTTGCACTTGTAGCACAGAATGAAGGTGACATTCTGGGTGAAGTCGGCTGTCGCTCAGTTGTGCACACAACATGGGTAAAGGACACTGTGCGCATTATACATGTCCTCTGTCAATGTGGTTGTAGCTCCCTATAATAATAATAATAATAATAATAATAATAATAATCGCTTATTTTCAGAAAAAAAAAAATCCATAGTTTTATATATGTAAACAGAAAAATAAATATAACACAAATGACAAATTTTATATCGCTACACTTAGGTTAATAATATATAATATATTTTGTTATCACAATCATTTAACACACAAATTAACGCGTCGTCATGCGAAACCAACATTAAGTAGCTCTGCACACCCAATATCTGCAGGTGTCAGTGTTATAGATGCGACGCGGGCGTGCAGTTCTTCTATAATGGCGTTCTCACACGTACCAGTCCAGTACCAGAAGGATGCAATACTCTTCTTACTACCGTGGTGGAGGATTCCACTCCCGTAGGCACTAACACTCCCGAGGCGCCGCAACTTCGTTTCAAACCCGTCGGTTGCCGAAACGTGTTGTTATATTGTACTCTCAGTATATGATGCGAGCTTTTTGAGTATATAGACCAAAGTTGGCGCGCGAAAAAGGTTCGACAAAATGTTTTGAAAAGTAGCCCTTTAACGTCTTTAGCACATTTATAGACATTGACAAGGCCCTTCGTTGTCTTTCCATGTCAGTGTCATCTCGTAGTGATGGTGTGATAATGTGGCCAAGGTACTTAAAGCTGCCAACAATTTTTATTTGCTGGCCGTTCAAGTGCAATGTACGGATGAATGCGGGCCCCATTTCCAACCAAAATATCATTATTTTACTTTTTTATTATTATATATTAAGTTATTAGAAGAAGCAAATCGCTCGCAAATAGAAGTTAGTTTCCGCAACCCTCTGGTCGAGTCTGTCAGCAGCGTAGCTCCATTTGTTGACAAAGTTGTCACCCAACTTGAGACCAACCCCAAAGCTGCTCAGCTCCTCGACAAGACCAAAGACCATTGACACACAGATGAAACAGATCAGGAGAGGTGAGCCCACCTCGCCTAACACCGCACCCAGGTCTAAAAGTTGAGCGCCACTTATTTTTAGTTTACAGTTTAAGGTTATTTTGTATAACTCTCTCATACGCCTTGGCCACAATCGCTGCCAGAGAAATCCTTCTCAAAATATCCATAACACTTGCCGGTGAAGCATAACAAGTTTCCGTACTACCATAGCGTTGATACAAAAGTCAATTATCCGCAGGGATGTCAATAGGCCGCAAGGATAATTAAAGAATATTACAGATATTTTTAAGATCTCTCTCTCTCCTTAAATACAAAGTGGTAAGGAACTTTTATACTTTAGTTTCTTGTATCTCTCCAAAATTTGATAAATTATCGGTATCCCTTATGTTTTGTTAATTAAACTATACTAATTTGTCAAAGTGATTGGAAATATGATAAGTTGATGTGAACTGTAAAGTGTGGAGGTAGTTAATATGAACCCCGTACTTGACCAGGCGCAGCGGAGCCCCGGTCGTGCGGTCCTGCAAAACAGCAGGTCATCGCTACATTGCAGCTTACCAAACATTGTCGCTCTAGGCTACAGTTCTACGTCTAAGGCCGCGTACGCCTAAGTTCAGAAGTAGTTTACTTGCGAGTTTGTCATCGACACTTGTTGCAGTTGGGGCTGATCTTGATAAGTTAACTCGGGAATCCCCTATTCCGAGCGTCGTCCCTCTCACACGCGTGCCTCCCGCTCGCTCGCAGCGCGAACGACGACGCCGCGTCAAGTCCCTCTGATAGTTTAAGTTACAAGTTATAGTGACAAGTCAGCACCTAACAAGAGCTAGCCCACATCGGCGACACAACGTCGATGCCACTGATCTTTGAACTATCTTGACGTTCTTATCCCAGGGGTTCTCTAATCTCTACGACAATGATGTAAAGCTGTTTTTCCGTAGTTCTATAAATTTACACGGCTAGGCGGCTCAGTGCCAGTTGTTCTGGATTTGTATCCACCTCTCTTGTATTAATCGACACAGTACTGCAGGCCGCTAACGGATTATGTTTTCTTAATAGGTAAGGAGTAGCGAACAACGTTCATGTCAAATTCATATCGCGATATCACCGCGGTGTCCTTTACTCGGACGAAACCGTGTGGCTCTGCTAGTTTCCTATAATAACCTGCCAGTTCATCTTTGGATGTCGTAAAGTTTATCTGTGCGATTTGTTCATTAGTTGTTACGCTACGTGCTCGAACCGCCTGACCCTTGCAGTGTCCTGCTGATATCGTAGGGCCGATAGTTTGTATGTATGTTTGTTACTCTTTCACGCAGAAACTACCGAAGTAATTTGGTAATAATATGGTTTTACTTTTATCCCGTAAAATCGTCCCTCGAGCTTGGCACATCTAGTAGCTTGCGAGCAGTAGGAGATGGTCATTTGCAGAATGTCGATATTCGATTGTACTAGAATAACATTGTATAGCTGGCATAACATACATAAAGAACGCGTCTGAGCAACGGTGCGGATCGGGGCGCAGGCGCTGCCCGGTGGCTGACAGGCCGCGGGTGGAAACTACGACCACCGACTGCGGGCGCCCGCGAGTTGCGGCGTGCGTGTGAACCTCTCGTACGGCCTGCTAGAGGGTATACTGTTACTGACTAATGTACGTTCGCTTCACGCGACGAGCTTACTGTTACTGGTCTCGGTTCGCGGTTGTGTACTGTACGGACTAGACACTTGTGTACTGTAGAGACACTAGAGCAAGTCGTCCACAGCGCTCGCCATCAGACAACTAGCCCGTCGAATAAGCTATTATACACACGCTGCTGTGATTACGGACACTAGAGCGAGTCGTCCACAGCGCTCGCCATCAGACAACTAGCCCGTCGAATAAGCTATCATACACACGCTGCTGTGATTACGGACACTAGAGCAAGTCGTCCACAGCGCTCGCCATCAGACAACTAGCCCGTCGAATAAGCTATTATACACACGCTGCTGTGATTATTTTAACTGTATGAAAATGTTACTCATTACAATATAACTTTGAGTGATCTTATAGCGTTCTGTATACATATTTTACAATGCCGAAGTCGCGGTTACTTTACATTAACGTTTTAGTCACGGAAGTGGTGGCAGAGAGGGTTTGAGTAAAAAGTACACCGCTGTAATTTAATTCCTAGTTTGCTTTAGCTGCTATAGTTTACCAGACGGCATATTTTACAAATATGGCAAAAAGGATAAGTTTCTAGATGGAAGGTCTGCCGGGACAGCCAGTTGTCAATAGTTTCTAGATGGAACGTCTGCCGGGACAGCCAGTTGTCAATAGTTTCTAGATGGAACGTCTGCCGGGACAGCCAGTTGACAATAATTTCTAGATGGAAGGTCTGCCGGGACAGCCAGTTGTCAATAGTTTCTAGATGGAACGTCTGCCGGGACAGCCAGTTGTCAATAGTTTCTAGATGGAACGTCTGCTGGGACAGCCAGTTGTCAATAATTTCTGCAGCTATATAAGGATTTATTTTGATATCTTTTTAACAATTTTGATTACAGTATTGAAGTTTTCATAATGATGTATAAAGTTTCTCGAACGTTGTAGTAGCTCAAGCGCACGATGTGTTTTGTTAATAAGTCTAAAAATCCTGAACTCACGGGGCACATTTGAACATCTGGTAACCCTTAGGTATTTATACTGTAAACGGGACTTATTATATCACTACTTTAACCAAAGTTTTTACCTCGACTCGACGTTTCAGCCGTGATGCAACGGCCGTGGTCACGAGTAGATTGCAGTCTATTTGTGTTTACAGTATCAAAATGTGAATACAAATCGTGAATGCTTAAAACAATCCAACCCCCAGTTACCAATAGTGTGACACATATCAGTAGAAACAGTAAACCGTACAGCTCTCATTTCTGTTCATCATTCAGTTTGACTATTTTCTGATCCCAAGGAGGCGCCGTAACATTAATAAGGCTAAGTTACCTAAGTGCATACAGGTATTAATGTCTGTCTTGAAGGAAAGTGTATTCTACAAATGAGGGTAGTAGGTAGTATGAATTTTGAAGGTCTTATAAAATATTTAATCGTCCGTTCCGTGTCGCGTGATTTTATCACAGATTTCTTTTATCGGTATTAATACGAACTGCGTAATATAATAATACTACATATGTGTTAGACACACACACACGTTCCCATGGTACGAACTATCAACGATAAAGTGCTGCGAGGGCGCGAAACAGTTTTATCACTAGACCAGAGCTAGTGCCTGGTAGGTGTCGGTAGGTGTCGGACAAAGAGTCCATATCGCTATAGTATGACGTCACGCGTGTACACATTACACGAGCGGCGCCGCCCCTCGCAGCAATAAAAGAAGTTGGCCGGCTAATGACGCCGTATCCCCCCAACTTGGGCAACTCGCTGAAAATAAAAAAAAAACTTTATAAACTTTAACCTCATTATTGTTACGCTCGCTGTTACGCGCTAGAAGTGCGGCAACGTCGCTTCGCCTCAGGGCTGCTAGCCGATAAAAGCTTCCAGACCCATTTTGTAAGGAAATAATATAATACTCTACAAACAGAAGGCGCAGTTTTACAAGGAGATGATATATAACATATTGAACATGAATAAATATAAATTTCCATGTTAAAGCCCAAACCGAAAGATTTGATAGTGTTTCCTGTAAAGTGTAGTACCATAAAATGATGGGATAGTGATCGCCATAATTACATATAATATAAACGTTCAAATTATTGAAATACAAGTTATATGTGTAGGATTGTATGAGTAATAATATTTTAAAAATATATTTTAAATCTCATACGTATCAACAACACAAATTACAAAACAATTTAATAAAACTAGGAGTGAGCTCGGGGAGATCGTGCGCCCTGGGGTGGCCACACCGACAAGTGAACGGCAGTCGGCCGTGACTACGCCACCGCGCCGGTCGCGAACGCTCCGCGTACAATCGCATCTACGGTGCACGTAAAAGTTTTCTTATATGACCAAGTGCAGTGCAGTGTTGATATAAAAAAACTCATTGTCTCGCTGTGTTTACGTTCACGTGCTGATTGTTCCCCAGCTCCTAACGTTGTGTGTATTGTTGTGTTAATATTTCCGCACAAAGGATTCATGAGCCGCCGATGCTATCGGTAACTACGACCTAACTCCTTGCCGTTGCATGTCGTTCCCGGTTCTCGTCCGGTTCATGTAGAGGCAAATTTATTTCAAGTGCGACTCCCACACTGATCATTATAATGATTGTGAATATTATTTATCGTCCGTCCATCGCAGCGGACACTTTGATTTTCTAATTATGTGATAAGCGTATAAGTGACAAGAAAGTTATAGTTTATATTTGCGTTGTTTTCCTTAAACTGAAGTCTCGCATATTTATAAACCCAAGGCTGGCCGCTGGATTCATCCAGACTTGACGGACCCGTGCACGCTGGAGCTGATCGCACTTGCACCGCATGGACCCTCGTCTTATAGCAGCAATGTTAACTAATGTAAAGTAATTCTAACATTATAAGTGCGCATGTGTGTCTGTTACACGCAAGTTCTATAGATCTTCTATTGATCGGTAGTCTAGTGATTACCCATCTATAGATGACTGTAGTGAGACTACGTTCCATTTCCGCGGATGGAACCGCGGCACACAGCTAGACCACACATATTTTTGGTAAAAGCGGGGGTGATGATGATGAGTATACCGTAGCGAAAACAGAATTTTCGCCTCAAAATAATGTATGTACCGCAGCAGAAGCGCGGATAGAATACTTTATTCAAATGCCGCCTAGGAAGTGTTTAACGTATTCTAGACCCAGTTCAGCCTCGGAAACACTCGGACTCGCTAATGTACGCGGCCCTACACGGGTCTCAGTAGCCATCAGCATCAGCAACGTGTATCAGCGCACCGCCTCTTATGCGTTACACTAGTTAAACACTGCCGACAGACCAAATGTTGGTAGGCCAGCACAACCGGGGAGAGCTTCTCGCTTACATGAAACCGCCGTAAAGTGACTATAACTTCGGTGTCGCGTTTCGTATCATTGGAGGGCAGGAGGAAACAAAAACTTCGACTGCTCGCTTGTCCCCCTATTTGGGGCGTTGTACAAGGTACACTGAACAGTGTTTGTTATCTATCGATGACGTCAGCTATTAGTGTTTTTAGTTGCTGGTGATGTTACTAGGAGCGCATGGTGAATACAGGAGTGACCTTGTAGTGGGACTGGCTCGTGTGCTCCCGACTCGCCCGTCAGTCCCGACTCCGCTCAGCCGGGGCCCGGGAGGAACCCTCGAGCACTCTCTGCTATAATGGTTAGGTTCGCCTTTATGTTCGCATGGAAATATTGTTAGAGCCAATAGTTGTCCTTCCGATAAAAAGGGTTATAACGAAGCGGTGCTACCGTTTCATCCGTGGCAGTTATGAGACGAGTACGAGATATGTATAAAAATAAACTAAAATCTCTATGGAATAGTGAAAATTCAAGTAAAATTAAATAAATGTTTCTATTTGGAAGGGTTTCAAAATTTCCACCCACGGCAGCATATTTGAGTAGAGGGGTGCGAGGGATAAAGTATAGTCCATTCATCCAACCGTCCATCTTTCCATACATCCATACATCCGTCCGTCTATCCATCCATTCATCCATCCATCCATCCATCCATCCATCCATCCATCCATCCATCCATCCATCCATCCATCCATCCATCCATCCCTTCCCACAAGTCTCTTCCCACAACTGTACCATACATTTGTGGGAAGAGACATTTTTATACCTTTCGAGGAAACTATAAATTTTAATATTCCGCTAGCACTATTCGTTGGGAACAAGCTTCAGAGAAAAAAAAAAGTAACGAAGCACGGTAATCGACTTCGTGATCTCGAGATGCCGGATAAAAGACGAGATTTTTTCTATTCTACTGTACTGTGTTCTACTGTACTCCAGGAACAAAACCCGACGTTCCCTTCAGATAAAGTGCCCGCTGTTTTTGGGTCGTCCATGGTTTTCCATAATGTTTCAAGAAAACACTATAAGAGGTAGTGCCATGCTGCATAGGGGGAGGTAGTGCCATGCATGGTGTATGACACTACACCTTTCTATGTAACGGAATTGGGCCCGGCCGGGGTAGTACCTCTAGCTCACTTGATACCGTAAAGTACGACTTACGTAAAGTACTTGATCTACGGTATTGATGTCTTAAGTTTACGCGAATGTTAGACATTATAATAATGTCCACTCGTGACCATGGTTGCTGTAAAGCTTTTGAAACGTCGGGCTAGATAAATAATTCAATAAGCCGCGATAAAATATAGTAACGCGCGTAAAAGTAGTTTTATTGTAATGACATCTACGGTGTCGCGTTTCGTGTGGTTTGTGACTAGCCGGTGGCCCATTGAGAGAGCGAGGTGAAAAGGAAGGCAACGCATCGGCATTATTGTGTTGATGTTCATGGGCGTCGGTAGTCGTAGAAGGGCACCGATTGCTCGCTTGTCCCTCCATATTATAAAGAAAGTTATAACGCAGGTAACTGTTATAACGTAGGTAACTGTTATAACGTAGGTAACTGTTACAGCATTGTAGCATCATGATCGATACGGCTGTATCGACTGACATAATGAAAAGGTTTACGTCTGGCGGCTAATAATTACTGGTAATGATGGATTTATTCGCAAGCCGATCAAGTATTCACGGCTGACGTGGCCGCGGCTCCTCGGTGCACGTCGCTGCCACTCCCACCCCCCACTGTCCCACTACCGCGGCATCACCACCGTCACCGCCGACACCACCCCTGCTCATTTAAAATGCCCCATGAATAATACAGCGTAACAAACATTTTATTTTGTGTCGTGAATTATAAATGTAAGTTGTCAGTGAACTGAACTACGGCCATATGTGTCACGCGGACACTGATCTCCGCGACAGCAGCGGGGCGTTCACATAACAGCAGGACTGGTACTGCAGGAGCGGGTCGCGTCGAGAACCCAGTCCCAGTAGCAGGGGATAGGCGTGTTGGCGCTCATTGACTAAGCGGTCTCTAGCGGGATGAAAGTGGAACCGAGTTACGCGTACACCGGTGCAGCTAGAGCGGCCCGGAACAAAGAGGCGGCTAATGAATGCAAAGCGAATTCGTATCGCCCAGCAGTTCGCTCACAGTTTGCAGCACGTTAAGTTAGGCACATGTGCGGCGTGACGTCACGCGCTGAACCTTGGTGCGTTACGGCATATTGTCGACTGCTGAGCGAGGCGGTGACGGCCAAATTCTTTTCCTCCAATAGATCGGCTCTGTTACAGTCGGAATCTTTACTGTGTTTAAGTTCTACTTGTGCCATGTCCATGTGACGAGAGTGAAAATCAAACCCAAGGAACCATTTTCTTTGTTGAAATAGAAAGTAGCCTAAAGATTGTGAACGCTATATCTGTCCAATTAGATTATTATATTGTATACAAATTCATTCAGCAATTTTCCAACAAACTTTGGCAGTTATAATATTAGTAGGACGAATAGACGTATAGGATTTGGGATACCCAGAGTGAAGAGCGCTGCTATTGTAGACGGTGTGACAGTTGTCTCCAGGAGCTGAGCGCGGAGTGTCGCACGCAGACGACATGTCGCCTAGCTGACTGTGCAGGCTGTTACTAGCTTACTGCTGAGGCTGCGCTCTGTATACCACTGCGGTTGTGTGGCAGTGTGTGTGTGACGTAGCTCTCCATACGCACAATGAATATTTATTAGACAAGTATTTGTAGGACACTATAATGGGTATCGGCACGTATCGCGGCCGAGGAGGTTATTAATAAAGGGGCTCGCGACGGGCATTGGCGAGTCGGCCACACTGCGCGATACACTTGGCCAAATTTCGGCTACGGCGGCCATCTCAACATTAGGCAACTGCGCAGCACATATTAAAATGCACAATTAGTGTGTCCACATACGCAACATCTCTATTCTATCATTCCCCTACTCCGATTGGACGGCAGTCCGACGCGACCGGAGTTAAATTGCGCACAGGACTGGCGGCCGAAGTCACTACTTCGGACTTTCAAAATATATAGAAAATATCCCACTAACACTTTTGATCCGATCCGGGATTTGGGTTCAACAAGCTCATCATTAGGGCGCCGGCATCAAGCAGCAGGCGTCGCGGCCGGTTGACGCCGGGCCGGCCCTAATCCGGCTGCAGTGCTCCTATATCATTAAGTGCCTCTTACAAAACACTTCACCCCTCTAAAGTATTTACTTATAAAGTTCCCCAAGGGATTCTCCGGCGGGTATTGGGTGCGAGGCGGGTGCGACAGCTAAGACGCCGCTTCCGCTCTCCATCCGCTCGCATCCGGTTGTCATTGCCGCTTGTGATTTTATTTTACGTTAGTATCGTATAACTTCTGTCGGTCGCCTGGGACTTGATATCATGCGATATACCGTATCGGCAAGCAGTTTTACTCTGTTTAGGGGCAAAGTGCAACACAAGTCCAGCTGGCTCAGTTGGTACGGTGGCGGTTTGACCGCGTGCTACGCCCGAGGTCGCGGGTTCGAATCCCTATATATTTGTAGTACCTGTAACTCAAGTGCTTACTGTACTTACTACAGGAGCAGGTTCACGTAGTGTTTTAAGTACACAGATATTATTATTAAGACCCCGACGTCTCTCAGGAAGTAGCGATGCCCTTTTACCCCATTGTTTAGGTAACGTCGATGTGGTGGAGCTGCTATAATTAGCTCCAGGAGAGCATTACTTAGGAGCGCACATGTTGTATATGTTTGCATATTTACCGTGTACTATGTAGATGCGCGGCCTGTTGTAGTCAATTAGTATTCAATTATGCGAGAGAGCATCGGATTGTCCCGCTGACTTGACTTACCTACCGACTCCACTAGTCGGTAGGTAAGTCTACTAAACTGCCACTCACCACATCTGGATTAAAAGCAATCGGTTGTTTGTATTTTATAGCAGTAGGGTGCAAACGAGCAGTCTGCGCATTCTTTGATGACCACTGATGTCCGTACGCAGGCACGTCCTGCCGGGGGGATATACTTCAACCGTATACTCGTATGAGAATAGTGCTATGTAGTATATCAGAGAAACTGTACATAACAAATAATGATTATAATAATTGGCGGCGTCCTTGATATTATCAAGGCAGCTTCCGAGTTTTGTGATAATGAATCAACATATTTCTGGAAAGATATGAGATGATTTTTTTATTGATACTACAATTTTATCCATTTGATGTACGTCGGTCTTGTCTCTGTCGGCGGTGATCGAACAGGTACAGGTAATGAAATGCAGACTCGCGCCGGACCGACGCACCGGCGACCGGCCGTCTGGCTGGCTGTGAGGCGGCCTGCGCACGCGCAGCGCACCTACGTGGCGTGAGTCGACGCCACACGACGGGTACATACAACATCATCGCGCCGCGGTACCAGGGCAGTTGTACGCACGTGTGCTGTGCGTGCTTCATTCGGTGCCCGGTCCCGTCATTAGCTGAGCGCCCTATACTCGCCTGTCCTCTCCAGGCCGACAGAGCTCATGAACTCTGTCGTTGTTCATGTATCGCTAACTGTACCCAGATCGTTGCCGGGCTCTCGTGCGACGCGCAGATGGTACCCTGAGGTGTAAGGTGACCGTCCCCTCTCGCGACAGAGGTCGCGGCCCACGAGGCCGACGCGTGTGTCGGCGCTCTTACGCCGGCGCGCGTGTGTTGTGTTGAGCACCGCTGACACACTACACAGTCCACAATCTCATGAGAATACTTCTGGCGCAGATGCTCGGCGTACTCCGGCTTAGTCCTTGTGGACTTCAAATCTGAGATTAATTAATTTAATAAAACTACTTCTACGTTTTATCTATTAGTAAGGTCTTCCTATAGGTAAAACGCTGAAGTCGCTTATATCCATCGTATGAAATTTTGATAATTTTAAAGTCAACCACGGTCGGTTCTCCCATGATGGAATTGTGAAATAGAATGGTTTTTATGTTAGCAAAAAGTCCAAAGAAAAAACGACTCTACTATTGTTCAAGAACACATCGTCAACCACACGCGTTACTGAAGACCGCCATCAGTGGAGACAACAATTTTACGACATTTAGATCACACTCAAATACCTCTTCCTATGCCTATTCATAAGAAGGTCAAATATTTGATCCGAAATCTCGATTGTCAGCAGAGCAGGCGGAGTGAGGTACTTTTGAGCGTGGACCAGTCGCACACTCGTGTCACTAAACATTTACTAATCCAAAAGTGAATCACTTTTGAGATAGTGTTCTGTGTAGTACGTGTTGTATCGCGCGCCGGGACACGCGGTGTGTATGCACTGGTGGGCGTGATAAGCCACGTGCGCAGGTGCCGGGCTGCGCGCCCGGAGGTCAGGGTCGCGACCCATCGTTAGACTGGCGGGAAGATAGAGAATGACACTTGCTGGCGTAGTTGTCGCGGTTTATTTTGATACTTTACAATCCCAGCAATCGAATTTATATAAAGTCCTTCGTAGTTATATTCGAATAATCACATTAACGATGCCTATTAACGTATGTATGTGCATCTTGAAAATGCTAGAGAAACTGACAGATTAAAATTCGTGATTTGTATAAACAAATACGTTTGTAACGTCCACCACGTTGTCCGCATTGAACCTGCGACCCACGCGACTCCGTGTAATCCGGGTCAGGCCGGCGACGGAACCGGTCGCGCGCAGCTGGCGGCAGGTGCTCCGCGCCGGCAAATCACAACCGACCTCGGACATGTGCTGCCGAGTCATTCTGGCCGGCACGACCCGATGACACCTCCAGCGACAGGCGTCAACTAGTGCGAATATATATGTGCGTCTGATTGCCCTTCGACGCTCTGACTGCTATCAATATGATATCAATTAGATTTAATCTCCAACTAGTATCGCTATTACGTCATATTCATAGTATACAAAAAAATCATACTTTCAGCATCTTGGTCTGAATAAAATAACTGTGGGATCCCTAGGGCTCCCTGCGATGAAATTATCTAAGAGTACTAGACTAGTAACTAATATGTGGGTACCGCTATCAACCACCGAGATAGGGCTAGCAGCGGGGAGGACTGGTGGTTGGCGTGGGGGTGCTGACTCATACATTTCATATCTTTTAGCAGAAGCTTTTCCTTACAATATTGCTCACAATATAAAATCCCTAGTTTTTAATATATCGTGCTCATATTCGGTCGGTTTATATGAGCCACGGTGTTGACATCGGGTAGCTCGGCTGGATCGTAGAGGTGGTGAGTTCCACCTCGCTTGCGGCCCACGCACCAGCACCGCGCTGGTTGGTGCGTAAATGCAATCGATATCCCTACGAAAAAAAGTGTTATTACTTATCTCTTAATAGCAGCGGCCCGCGATTGCTTCCGCGTTACTCCGGTCCTTTTGGCCGTAGTTATAATATATATCCTCGTGAATATAGCTCGCATATACAAAAATATTTTTTCAAGTCCTATATGTAGTTCCAGAGATAAGCGTGTTCAAAGAAACATACATACTCTTCAGCTTTATTATATTAGTGTAGGAATGTGGGTGTACGCAACGTGGGTAATCGTTATCTCTCACAAACGCGCTATTACAAAAACATGTACAACATTAAAGAAATCGAAGTTCCCAAGATCATCGTAAGTTGTTACACCGCCAGCAGTGCGCGCCAGCTGCCACTCGGCCGAGTGCGGGTGCCGAGGTGCGCACTGCGCGGAGTTCCCACGTGTAAGCGGAGGCCGTGCGACCTGCGGTGTCGGGTGACGCCTCGCCGGTGGTCCACGCCTCGCTCCTCCGCCCGGCTGCAGACGCGCTGTGCTCGAAGTACACACCTCACCTGGACACTAGCTATGCTCAACATATTCACTCCAGAGGTCTAAATCTTATATAAAATATTTTCGTGTCACAACGTTAGTTACCTTATTACTCCGAAACGGATTTATTTATTTTTACATGCGTATTCAACAGGTCTGAGAATCGGCTGCCATGTATTTTTCATACCCCTAAGTGACAGTGCCTAGAAATAATTTACATGGCAAAGCAACGTTTGCTGGGTCAGCTAGTATAATACATCTAATTGTAGATGGACTCGTAACTGGCCAACAAATT
The DNA here is from genome assembly GCA_017140195.1 of Eumaeus atala. Classification (NCBI taxonomy): domain Eukaryota; kingdom Metazoa; phylum Arthropoda; class Insecta; order Lepidoptera; family Lycaenidae; genus Eumaeus; species Eumaeus atala. The sequence goes on from JAFELO010000174.1 coordinate 89,667, forward strand.
GGAACAACTTTTTTATATAGAATTTTAGTTATTTTGTTATCACAGGGTTTTTCTCTAATTTATCTTAGATTCTGCAATATGCAAATATTTGAAAGTAGCAGAAAATCGAAAACGTTTTCAGTGCATTTGGAAGTGATAAAATGTATCAGTGTGAAAATAATAGCATTTTAACAAAACACCTCGTTTGCAAAGTGCAATGTTTGCTCTTAAAGAAGTCTTGACAACGTACATAATTTGATATTGGAGTGAATGTTGAAAACCTTATGATGTAGTTTCGCTTTTTGCGTAGTCACCGGGTGGATGATTTGTTCGTGTGTACACATTAACGCATTAGTTAGCAGAATGTGCTCATGTGTACCGCCATATGAGATCTACTGACACCACGTTCACACACAACTACGCGCGTTCGCGAGGAGTCCTCGCTGGAGCCTAACATGGTCTGACTTTACCAACGGACAGTACTCTAGCTACAGCATACTAGAGGGTTACTTGTTTCTTGTTCCACCTTTCACTGACATTGAAACGCAAATATATCGAGTATCTGTTCACACTACGTCATGCATAACTTAATCCTTCACTAGTAGTACAGAAATAGGTCGATCTGTCTCGGGTGTCAGTCGGCAGACAGCGGTATGATGACGGTTGAAACACTCGCCGGCTCAGATTGCCTGTGCAACTGTCATCTGCGGTAAACTCTTTGAATATGTAGCGAGCAATAATAGTTGATTATTACTAATGCGGTGATATAATAGTACGAAATGTGACTGCCGCGTACCTGCCGGCGTACCTGCTTTCACTTTGTGTTTGTTCCTCGTCGTACAAGTCAGCTGCGGACTGCTCCCGCGGGGCGCAAGGTGTTCGCCGCATCTCTGTTACAATGCCAATTGGATGAGTACGGTTGTGGGAGCAGATGCGCGTACCCAGCAGGTCCTCACAGCCGCACCGGTCGCGAGTGGTAGAGTTAGAAAGTACACATCAAACATATTTCAAATAACGAGTGATTGTATACAGGTACTTGATAATACTTTACAAACACTGAATATTTTTGCCTCAAACATGTAGTGTATAAGACCGAGTGTACCAAAATGAGTGAGTCGCGGTGATTCGATATGGGACATTCAAAGACATTGAAATGAGGAGACATAAGTGAGCGAAGATGGCTATGGACTCCCACCTCCTGCCGGCCGACCCGGCGCCGGGCCAGTACGCGCCCAAGGATCTAGCCTCGGAATACTTCAACACCTTCAGCCAGGTCTGCGACAACTATCGCTCCGAGGAACTGAACCTGCGCCACACGTCCGATTCGCTGCGCCTCACCTCTCAGATCCTGGAGGGGCGGGAGGAGTTCATCAGCACCGACTTCCTCAGGAATCGGGAGCAGTACGAGGAGGAGAAACTTCTTCCGAGTAGCAGGGAGGAGCAGATATTCCAGTTCGGCCAACCCGACGCGTCGGCGCTGCTGAGGCACCGAGCGCGCAGAAGATACAACGAGGAACACGGGCTGCCGGCCGCCACCAGCCAGGAGAGCGGGGTGAGTGATGCGCCCTCACGCATCGTCGGTAGATAATATGGTAGTGTTCCTGGCCGAAGTTCCCGGTCTTGCATCACAGGCGCAGGTGCATAGGCTGGCACGAGTGCACTCTCTATTGTCTCCTGCTACGACGTGACGGTAGCCCGACGCGACCGGAGAGAAATTAACGTGGGACGACTTGGCGAGCTCTAGGCAATTTATAACAACTGTATGTAATGTAACCATATCACATGCAGTTATTAAAAATTCCGTTTTGCCCGGCCTGACTCGCCCCTACGCTTGCCACTTTACAGCGCCGGCTACACGGCGGCGCCTGCTCGGCGCCCGCGGCGCAGTGCGCAGTCTCCGCACAGCCGGTGCTGCCGAGCTCTAATAATACTTCATACCTCGGCGCGATGGCGCGACACTGCACTTATGTAACTGCTGGCCGTTGTGTATGTAGTCCCCTATGCCACCGTCTAGTCGAGTTCCATCACCGACCGTTTAAACTCATCTCTAGAAGCCGTTTTTGTTTCCTTTATAGAATACGGGGGGCAAACGGGAGCCTGTTTACGACTACCGAAGCCCATGAACATCCACATAATTACGACGCCGATGCGTTGTCCTCCTCTCCTTCCCCCCAATGGGCCATCGGCTACTCACAAACCGCACGAAAGGCGACACTGAAGATGTCATTTTACGGCGGTATTATGTGAGCGGGAGGTTGCATAGGATTGATTGCCGTGGTTGATTTGTTTGAGTTGTTTATGAGCCACTTTACGTGTTTCAATTGCACCTAGTATAGCAATATTTGACTATTTCGCCAACGTTCACAATAACGGCTACTAGTAATATTATACATGACACGGAGCAGCCCCGCCCGTGCGGTCTCAATGTTCGGTCCCAGGGCGGACCCTAATGTCCTTCGACCGGTGTCATGTTATTTGTTACATTATTTTTTTATTATTTATCTTCACTTCACTGTAGCGCTCGAGTTTCGGCGGCCGGGGCAACTGCACACTACTGGCACACGAAGCTACACTTTTAGCCCCCCGATTAGATGATGTTCTAACAATCTTCACTAAATGTAAAAGTACAATTACGATTCGTCCGCCGACGAGCTCTCTCCTCGCTGCCGGGGCATCGATTACTGACCGAAATATAACATAACGTACTGTTGCAAAATGGCGACATGCACCACATGAAATACATGTAGGCATCACGTAGGTAATAATACCCCGCAGTGAAATACATGTAGGCATCACGTAGGTAATAATACCCCGCAGTGAAATACATGTAGGCATCATAATACCCCGCAGTGAAATACATGTAGGCATCACGTAGGTAATAATACCCCGCAGTGAAATACATGTAGGCATCACGTAGGTAATAATACCCCGCAGTGAATTCAACATGATATTCCACTGATATTAAAGTAGAATTTTTAAATATTTTAAACCAAGAGTTTTTTTTATCTTTTCTTATTGGCACTTGAAGGTCGTGTCCCATCCGATCCGTTTCCGTAATCAAATTTCAAAATCAGAAGATTTTGAAATTTGATTACGGAACCCTAAAAATAAAAAGTGTTATCTTGGGATAGATTTTGCGCAAAGTTATGACACCGCGGTGTACAGCTAGTAATACACACACATTGTTGAAGTTTGCTACACAATGTAAGTGTGCGTTACAATTCCTTAAATTACAAATACGCACAAAGTTTTGATAAAAAGTTGAATCGTATGAGGCGCCCGCCCCCCACCCCGCGCCGTCGGAAGCCGTTTAATCATCGTCTGTATGTTCGCGATACTCGTGCGGCGGGCCCGGAGCACGAGCGCCGGCCGGCTCGACGAGGCGCGCCCGACCCGCTCGGTCAACGTCAACTAGTCCCCACTCCGACAACTGGACAGAGTCACGAGTAGCTGTCTCAAATACAGTAAGCACATAATCATAATTACAAGGCACTAGCTGTACCTCGGTTTCGCCCGCATATATTTTATCTCAAGAGAACATTCCAGGCTGCAATTTGGATATGTATTTTTCATTAAACTATAACATGAGAACAGTGCATCTGTTCTCATTTTAGTAGTAAGAGTTTGATTTAAAGTCTTGATTTCAGTATTTGGCAGTAGCTCTAAGTGCAATGACATGCCACTTGAGTCAAAGCGCCATAATAATCTAATTACATCTAAACCTGATTTTTCTTCTGAGGGTTGGTGTGCTGATGAAAATTTGATGAATAGCAACGAAGGAGATTCGCGTTTTTTTAACTAACTGTAACTACTTACTAATGTAAAACTAATGTAAAACTAATGTAAAACTAATGTAAAACTAATGTTAAACTAATGTAAAACTAATGTTAAACTAATGTAAAACTAATGTTAAACTAATGTATTTGATTACTAAAGACTCAGGTTGCGGTTTACTGGCACACCTGGTGGTTTAAATGAGTGTTGCGAGTCGCGGGACTATGAGCGTGGGCCATGATTTGTGCTTAATCAAAATTGTTTTGAATGATAGGATACATTTTTTTATTTTATGAATGTGGTGTAGTTAATCGATATTTGAGAAACTGCAAAAGTAGCATATGCTGCGGGGCTCGTGCCTACACCATAGACTTACACCATCTGGGTACACGGGGTCTGTAGGCAATAGCGATCTGTGTCACGTAATACTCAAAAGAATAACAAATAAGGGGGCGCTTGAATAGAATCAGGTGCATATTAGCGACGCTGGTAAATGTTTTGATCCTGAGGCGTTTAGTTGTAGACAAATATTTGATCTAGCCGGGTTTAGTTTTGTTAGCAATTTCTTATTTCGTTTATCTGTAGGAAATTGTTCACGCTTCCGCCGCTAGCTTGATACATTTGAGCAGGAAATAAAGGAGTGTATGGGAGGAGTCGGGGTGGGGCCGAGTGGTGTGGGTGCGTCGACGGGTTGAGGAGACGATGGAACAATGAGCTGTAGGTGATGATTACAAGTGTTCAGCGTACGACAGTTTTGCTGTTCTTTTGTGTCGTCAGAAGCTAATGTTGTTAGAAACTACTCCATTCGATGCATATTCCGCCTCAATAAAATAACAAAATACAATGTCTCAAAACATTTTTATCTTTTCAACTACAAGCAAGTAACACAAGTGTTGTGTCATGATGGACCTAGTAATAAGGCGGAGAAGGACGGAGCAGCTGTGTTGGATGGAGCAGAAAGAGAGCCACCGCCCGTGAGGGCATCGACGTAACATATCAATAGGATATTGAGATGAAGCGACCGCGCAGCTAACAATAGCGCCTGACTCACGGAGGAATCCGCCGTCTGTGCGCACACGCACGCACGCGCACGCACACACGCACGTACGCTCGGTAACAGCTAAGCGAAGCAAGCGCGAGGCAGAGTAGCGCAGATGTGGCCAGCATGCGCTGGATCGCCCGCGCTTTCGCCCGAGGCCCAGGAGCCTGAATTTTCTGCGTCCATGTCGCTATTTCACAAGATGGTTATAAAATCTCCTGATAAGTAATAGAGCACAATAATTACTCTCGCCATGTATGTTCCAGTAGTAAGTAAGTAAGTTATCCTCGAAGAGGTAGGCAGAGTGTGCTAGTACATCCATAACTCGTAAATCCAGTGGATATACCAGAACATCCACGATCAGCGAAGGTACTGAGGCCCATAATGTCATAGGTGGCAAGCCCATGGTCACTTCGGGTACATTCCAATCCCGGACAATGTAATGCTGCTCAGAATAATCTGAGAAACATTTTTAATAATAATTGCCCGACCTGGGGATCGAACCCAGGACCCCACGCGGCTAACGGTCTTAACAGGCGATAGGCGCACCGTTACACCACAGACACGATTCTAGTAGTAATTGACTTAATGAAATAACTTTTGATTAGATAGAGCCGATTAAAACACAATTCATAATATGTCATATCTGTGGCAGTGCCTGTGTGAACAGACAGTAACAATCACATTATGTTTTATTCAACATAGTTTGGTTCTGATCGCAGATTTGGTTCTGGTTAAAAACCAAAATGTTAAAGTGACAGATAAGTTCAGTTTGACCTCGCGGCGCTTGACCTGTTCCCCGGACATTCATAGCTTTTGTAACAGGACGGGCTATGGCTATAGGTAAATTGCGCGCGTATCTTCTATAATTAGCACATATCTCACGTCAACCATTAAAGTGTGCCCTAGGTAGATGTGCAGGCAGTATGGTTGTAGCAGTAGCAATGCACACTGTACATCTCTCTTCCAACTCCCCCTACACATCTGGCATGAGTACACATGAGACACACACTTAAACAAGGCGCCAACTAACACACTTGCTTAGCGCTGTCTTTAACTAGCAAAAATTTGGAATTAGGCTCTGAATACACGTTTTGTAAAACTCACACGATCCGCCGTGGAAAACACTGAATAGCGAAAAATACGTAAGCATAGTGTTGGTCATTATTGCAACAGCAGGTTTTATATTATTTTTAATATTGATTTTATATTATATAGATTATTTTTACGCAATGAATAACCGAATTATTGAACTACAGCTCATTCTGTTCTCATTATTCGTTTTTGTTATTGACGCGTACACGATTTAGTGATGACACACAGGTGCGAACGAGAAAGCGTTATCACAACGGGTAATAGTGTAAGAGAGATAGCGCATATCAGATACTTTTCTTCAGTTTGAAATTTTGCTTATTAGCTAAATAAAGTGAACTTTATTCTGTTGTGTAAAGAATTAAAATTCATTTCATTAATTATTTCTTTTTTCATTTATCGATTTCAGTCCTTTACTCAACGTCATAGAGTTCATGTATATTTTTTATATTTTCTTGTTGCCTGCTGTCACATTGTAGTAACGATTTTACACTTTATGGAATATTGGCGATTTTATTACAGCGCGATATTATACGAAGGAAATATTTGTTACGCTTTTATTGTTATTAATTAGTGTTAAACAAGTAAGTAAATGATTCCCTATATAGCCTTTTTAGTGTTCATAAGCGATTTATGAAATACCTAGTCAAAATGCCGAAACTAGATAGTGCGGTGTAATTCACAACTGCTCATGGTTAGTAGGTACTGTTTTGAAATTAAATCTTACTGACACGGAAGCAAAGAAAGTAAATGTTGTAAATAACATTGTTGGAAAATGTTATTTATAATTAATAGTTATAAAAAAAGTAATAGTTATAATTCATTAAAACATTCCAAAATAACACAATAACAAGATAATGAATTAATAATAACCACTTTGAACAACAGGATCACGGGACTACAGTCCACGATAATTATTGTTCAAAAATGACACGACAGTATATTTCGTTATTGCCATCTTTATATAAGCCCGTGCCTCTCAGACCCGTTCAAGCAGGAACCTTATCGACAATTTGTTTTGACACACCCTGTGTTCACCCGAAGGTAGGTCTTATACATTTCGCAATGTCTCGCTTAGCCAACAATTGCGAGTAGAGATCACCGCGGCCCGCACTTAGCGGAGCGTTGTACCGACATCTCCTAATGTGGCGGACGAAGAGGCGACCTGCGGCACGCGCTCGGTCGCCGCAGGGCATTGTATTGCGCCGCGTATCCGCACGATCCATTAAAGTCTAAAAATACTGAACTAGTTCTTCCGATACCTACCAAGAGTTATGGAATTCAAACATCGACACCGTGACACCAGATTTTTATTTGCATTATGTTAGAAATTAATTCAGCGTGTACAGAAAACACTTGGGTATCTGTTCGAAACACGAGAATTAGTGAAGCGATGATATATTTTTGAACTAATAGAGTTTGATTTTTATAATCAAATTGACTTATAACTTGTTTATTGCTATTTTTAAGTTTTCATAGTTGCGTTTACTTATTTTATTTATCCTTAGGATATCTGTGGCTCTCACTCGACTGCTCCACGCATGTCGCATGTCACACGCCTAAAGTGTTGTGTTGTTAATTTACAGTACGGCAGCGATGAGTTCGGCCACGACTCGCCGAGCCGGTACGCGTCGCCGAAGGGCGCTGGCGCAGGCGCCGCCTACCAGGAGCCCTACTACGGCGAGTGGGCCGCAGGTTACTACCAGCCGCCGCCGCCCTACCACCACGACCCCTATGCCACGTCTCCGGGTAACACCATTCCCCCCCCACACACACATACACGGAGACATGAACAGATCTAGGTTTTATTGCTTAAACAGCAGCTCCAATAAAAAAGGAGCGTCGAATCAAAAACAAAATTAAATGTTTCGCCGTTTCAGTAGTTTTAGCTATGGAATCGGAATGCGAACAGCCGGCTTCAATATGGGTTATGTTGCTTATTTCCTTTCATTGTCATAACACAGAACTATTGAAAGTATCTATTAGTAAAGTACCTACTTACTTTCCATGTTGCAGTGGTCAGTTTATTTGGCCCTGTGATCGGGACAGGACAGCAGACCGAGGGGCTCTGTCACATAGCAACACTTCTTTATAACCAAAATGGAGACTGGCAGGGCGGGAGTCTGTAATATAGCCACAGCTAAACAGCTTAAAGTAATGTAGCGGGCTGACATCAATGTTACCTAACATTTGCGCCGCCACCTCACGGGACGCATGTGTCGCCACGTGAACGCTCCCGGTCGCCGAGCGCTCGCTGCCGCGCTCTGTCGACTATAACACTGCGAACTGTAGGCCAGTGCTACACCGTCGTTGAATTACTTTCTAAATGCCCTCTGTAGCAGCTCACCAATAGTTTGTATACTGTAAGAGATCGAGACAATAAGTACATACAATGTGATGTGGCCGAGAGCTATGACCCGCTCCGCAGCTGAGTCTTGCGTATGCAACAGGCAACTGAGCCATTTACGACTAACGTTTATTATAATTTTGCACACAAAGCGGGAAGAAGGACTGCAATCCGGTGCCCATAGACACCGGTATAATTGAGTCATTCTTTAGATGTGCTATTATCTGGTCCCAAGCACGAAGTGTAATATACACCAGTCACTTACAAGGTCGTTTCGGACCGGTTCTGCTGCAGAACTGAAATAGACACTTCATGCAAGAGTCCCTCTATTATCTGGTCCCAAACACGAAGTGTAATACATACCAGTCATTTACAAGGCTGATTTGGACCGGTTCTGCTGCAGAATTGAAATGGACACTTCAAACAAGAGTCCCTCTTACAAATGTAATAATATTAGTAGGGGGCTGTAGGGGGGCTTCGCCAGTAGGCAGCCGGATCGGACTGACAGAGCTGGCACGGAGACGATGGACGCAGATGCATCCCAGCTCTGGACTGATGTTCATTTGCCAAGGAGTTAAAAAAAGGCGCCGATTGCACTGTCTGGTCCCAGGTGGTATAAAAGGTGTATGCAGTGACTGTGAACGCCAATCATCAATTTCAGGTATAGCAGGAGCGCCTGCCACAGAGACCGGAGCCCCGGGCGGGGCGGAGCTCCCGCTGCCCCCCATGTCGTCGTTCAGGGCGGCGGCGCCAGTGCACTCGCCCACAGACCCCATGATCGTCGCCAAGCCGCCGATGCAGCCGGTGTGTACCCACAGACCTATGACCACATGATCCTATCCAAGCCGCGGGTGCAAGCCAAGCGCCGGCGTCATAATGACCCCGAACAATTGTTTGAAGCAGACGTCAGAGCCCGATGATACGATTACGGTAGCGATCCCTGCGCCTCGGATACCGTACAACACAGAGGCATCCAGCAACGTCCAGGCCCGACTTTTGTAATGTTTGTTTTAGTGTCATGCATCATTTTTGGTGCACGACACTACATCCACCTATGCAATGGAATTGGACCGGCACGACCGGGGAAGTACCTCTCGCTCACTTGACACCGGCGTAGCGTCGCTGTCGCGTTTCGTGCGGTTTGTGAGTAGCCAGTGGCCCATTGGGAGTGGGGGGGGGGATAGGAAGGCATCGCATCTGCGTAATAATCCTGCAAATGTCCATGGGCGTCGGTAGTCATCGAAGGGCTCCGATTTCCCGTTTGCCCCCTATGCTATAAAAAAAGGAAACGGGTCGGGTGGATCGTCTGACGGAGACGAGGAGGATTCCCTTGTGATTCGCATCCAATCTTCCCTTAAAAATACTCTTATAACACACTCGCACTATTTACGGAGATTTGGTATTATTTGGGAGAACATGTCACGCCACGGACGGGTGACGAGTGTCCTCTCGCCAGAACGGCGACCAATAGTCGGTGTCGGCGGTGCACCTACTACTTATATTCGTCAGCAAAATATTCCGACTGCTCACTTGACTTCTTGTAGTATAAGAAAGAGGATGAGACTGTATATAATATACTTACATTAACACGGTTGAGGGTTTGATACATTGACGTGACTGTTGTGTGTATAGATGTACGCCGGGGGCGCGAGCACGCCGAGCGCGGGCGGCGCGGGCGCGGCGGGTGCGGGGGAAGCGGGCAGCCTGTCCTCGTACGGCTCGTCGCCGTCCACGCCCGTGCACTCGCCGCCGCCGCTGCACGCGCGCCTGTACCCGCCGCACAAGCACTCGCCGCACCACCCCCACCATCCCCATCACAACGGACAGGTAGCACATCCTTCTCCACGATGCCACTACATGGTACATTATAGTATAGAATGCAATATAGTGTAAAAGCTGCTCAATTTTGGCCTAATTGTCTAGGGCTTACAATTAAGTTGTGAAAATATAAACCCAAACGCAAAGTCGGCAAACTGGTTAAATGCTAACGTCACTATTTCAGCAAGCGAACTGGGTGTCGTCGGGGGTTTCTTCGCCGCCCAACTCGTCGACGCCGCACGCACCGCTCGCCAACGTCCTGCCCAACGGACACCAGCATGTAGCGGTCTTCCCACCGGCCGTTATGGTGAGTACACATTTACACACTTACAGAAAAACACACACGCGCACACGTACACACGCGTGCTCGCCAACATCCTGCCAAACGGACACCAGCATGTTGCGGTATTCCCACCGGCCGTCATGGTGAGTGCACACAAACACACACGCACGCACGTACGCACGCACTCACACACACGCACACGCACGCACGCACGCACACACACGCACGCAAGCACACACACGCACGCAAGCACACACACGCACGCACGCACACACACATGCACAAACAGGCACACACGCACGCACACACACGCACACACATGCACGCACGCACACGAACTCACACACGCACACGAACTCACATACACGCACACGCACACACACACACACACACGCGCGCACGCACACACACACACACACACACACACACGCGCGCACGCACACACACACACGCGCGCACGCACACACACACGCACGCGCACACACACACACACACACACACGCACGCTCGCGTCTTTTCGGGACTTGTTTAACAATACTCTATCAGAGCGAGAAAAGGAGATAAAGCACTCCTATAAATAGATCTCATACGCACTGAGTGGTGAGCCGCCGCCCCTGACCGGTTGACCTGGATAACGCCTTAGAACATCATTACTTGTTGGTCTCCACGACGGCTCGGAACCGCCTAGTGCGTGCGATGATCGCTGTGCGTCGAACATTGGCAACGTCGCATCAGTACAAACGTGATATCCACGTCCTTTGGATATGTACATTACGAAATACTGTACTGTCATGTTTTGTACATACAACTTGTTTGTGCAATGACAGCGCAGTATTTCAAAAAAGTCCAAAACATCAACAAACGAACATACAGTCACGTGCAAAGGAGCAAATTGTTGATAACGGTATCGCACAATACAAGTCTAATTGATCAATATTAACAGTCGGTTTACTTGTTGCATGTGACTGTTTGTAATAATTGATTATTTCGTGGCATGCCCTCTCGCATGAATGTAACTAACTCAATTTGACTATTGATGACGATTTTCGTTTTCGCCTACTCTTATCATTGAACATTTGTTGAACATTATTTTGAAGTGCTACAATGTAATCGGCTCATTTATATCTCTGTCACAATAGTGCTTTTAAATAAAAAATAAAACACATTAATCCTAAGAATTTGAGCGATGTAATGATATCCTAAAAATTAAATTAGTAATAAACACATCGGTGTTGCGCTGACGTAGCACTGCTACGAGTATTCGTGCCGCTACGTACACCGCTACGATACCTTTCTAACAAGAGTCTCAACAGATGTACAGTGCACTGTTACGCTGAATTGCTACCCTTTTTATAATTTTCTACTTTACTTTTTGTTTTACATTATTTGATGTGGTAGTGCATTCAAAATCTTCATGGATTTGTAATGAAATATGTATTCACTGTTTGTAAATAAAAAAACATTAATATCTACGCTATACAAGTAGATATGTTTTTGAGTATATTACCACATTTATTTGTTATTGATGTTGTTTTTTTTTTATTTTTAAACCAGCGAGCGGCGTTGAGCTAATAGCCCATACGATATTTGGTAGCGTTAGATTGTAAATAAAATGTAGACGTAGTGTGTAGATAAAGGATTTATTTTGTTTTTTTAATACTAAAATTTGTTATTATTATAAATTAAATTTGTTGTGTTTTTTCCCGTAAAATATAAGTTTAATTACTTTTGATTGAGCGAACACATGCCCGTAAATATTAGTAACTCAAAATTTGTTATACAATGAGAAATTAATATCAAATAATATAAATTCTCATATGGAGTTGAGGATTTTTATCAACTCTCCAGCAGACATTCTTGTCGATGTGGGTCTTCCTAGTGATCTACAAAACATCTAAAGAAAAAACGAGTCGTTGCACTCGATATCCGCTACCGGGCGGTTAGCTCGCGACCGCCGCTGACCGATCACTTGGGCAGGGCGCGCCGGCGGAGCAGCGGCAGCTGGACGAAGCCATGGTGTTCCTCCGCGAGCACTCCGATGTGGGGGTGAGTACCGCCGCCCGCCCACACGCGCGCACGCGTCCGCGCACATACACACCCGGGCATGTCTGTAGGGTGTTGCCCCGTGTTCACTAGGAGTTTGCCGCGTGTTCGCTAGTGACCACGAGGGTTGATAGAGTGTAGAAATATAGAAGGAGCGCCGACAAGTACGTGACAAGTGTCACTGGGCGGCGCCACTGATGGTAACACCTTCAGTGTAGTCAGTACACTGCACCAGTGCCACTGGTGAGCGCGTGGTAGGTGCTCCTTCTCTATCCGCTACACTTCACAATTCGCTGTGACCCGCGTCACTGAGGAAGTGTTCAGAAGTGGAGTCGACGCTCTCGGCTAGCGCTTTCAATGTTTCTTTATTGACATCTTTGACGATTTAACATTAGTTTATTTGTATATACGTATCTATATGAGTTCGCATGACAAACGTGTGCAAGTATAATGAGTTTGTGTGTATGTAGTGAATAGACATGTAAAGTTGTTTCTGTCGCTTAAGTTACTCATCAGTAAAGATTGAAGGCAAGTTTACAAGTTCGATTCATATTTTGCTTCTGTAATAAGATCATCTAAATTTGAACGAAATAAAACTTATTGAGGTATCTCTACGGTGGTGTGGCTTGAGAGAGCCCGAAGATCCGTAGGATATTTAGCTAAGGAGGTATTATAATTTCCCATTCTGCTGTACAATACGTACGAGGATACGATAGAGAACAGTCGAAGTCACGAGCAGCACTGAGCTGGGCGGTCGTGACGTTGCAGGGCGCGCGCCTGGAGGAGAGGCTGGACGACGCCATCAACGTGCTGCGCAACCATGCCGAGGCGCCCGAGCTGTACCCGCAGGAGCACCAGCACCAGCACCATCAGCACCAGCCGCACCAGCCACCGCCAGGTACGCGCCCCCACTCGATGTATCAGCATTGCTACAGTACAATACGACACGTATATTATATTTCCTTATGTTAGACCACGATTTTACAGAATAGACCAATTATGATAACTTGTAACGGATGGAAATAAATACGAAACTTTTTAGAAGTTTACTTTTTGTTTCTTATCTGTGTGAAAGTTTAATTATATTAGACATTCATAAAAGAAACCATTGTCTTGAAAGATTAAAATACAAGAGTGTTTATAATATGTACTTGTTGTACAATGAAAATGGGAATTATTGCTGCTATCGGAGGAGAAATAGTAGCGCAGCTACACGTTTGTTTGTGCGGCATTGTGCCAACAGCTACGCCACGATTACGTTATTGGCACCGCTACAATCTCCTCGATACTAGTCGTAGCGGTGATAATCAGTGGCTACGAGACAGGCGAACGTGTGTGCTGCGGTATTGCTGATATCGGCTACGACATATCGGTGCGCTTGCACTATTTAACACATGCCCTTGATAAGTCGCACTCTACATTCACCTCATGAAGGCCTGGTTCGGTGCTGTTATCGACTTGTTGGGTCACAGCGCGCGTGACGTCACGCAACACGTGTGAGGTCACGGCTGCACCGGGGCCACAGACGCATTACCCGACCTTACTAATCTGATGTCCATATAGTTTACCTAATTGGTACATCGCGAGTCACACGCGTAATGTAGCCGGAGCTAACGAAAGTATTTAGTGAAACGATTTTTATAGTATTAGGGGGCAAACATAAGTACATAGCGGTTATGTAAGGGTTGCCCTCTTTTCCCCACCCACTAAACTCGATAGCAAAGCCCCATTCACGCCAAAACCATGCACCTTCCCGCTCGTGCCAGCCCAATTCGGCGGCAAAGTAAATATTGCACCTCTCATCTGTCTGCTCAGCCACGATCTGTCCGCTGGTGGCTACATAATGGGCCTCTCCTCCTTTTTCAATAAATTCCTGGTAATGTCCACCGCGCCGCTGGCCTGTTCACCGAGCGATAGCCTTCCCTTGGCCTGCGATGCTGCCTTCGCGCACCTGCCGTCTTACGGTACAAGTGCATTTTTTGCATTACAGTGTCGCGGCTAGGCGTCGCGGGTACTCTGCCCCCGCACCTCCACAGCGAGCCCCCGGTCAAGATGGAACGACATCTGCTGCCCAATACCAGTGAGTACACGGCACCGCCCCGCGGGCGCGGCCCCGCTGGAGTCGGTCTGGGGCTACAGCGGGCGCGCCGTGTAAGCCACGTGCTGTCTGTCTCGTGACCGCTCTTTAGCCCGAAACACTAAACTCCCTCGTGTTCCGTTTTGAAAACGACATCTCTTGTAGTGGATGTATAGAATTGTACCGTTCTCAACATGTTCTGCCACTTCCTACTAAACCTAAATCTACTAACCTTCCTACTAAACTAACTCCTACTACTACTAAATGTAATTGAATATCTTAATTCTGTACGTCACTATTATATAAATTATTTCGTGGGTATTATTATTTTAGGGTGCAATTAAACTTTACTTTAATGTTTGAGAAAGTGACAGTTGACCAATCAGCCCGGTGGCCTCTTTCTAGAGAAACGCAAGGAGCCACCGGACTCCGGGCTGGACTCGAAGCCGTCGTCCTCGGGCTCCACCGACGCGCTCGCCAAATCCGGCGGCAAGCGCTCCCGCAGATAGTGAGTACTCACGCACGCGCCGACGCGCACGCGCACTGAGCTGTAGCCTGCGCTCGTGTCCGGCCGCCCGTGCCGCAGCGCTGCTTGTGGTGTAATTATAAAATTCTAGTCTGCAGACTATGGGGCTACCGTAAATATATACTGTGCTCTACTATATCCACGACCATCTGTAAATATTATTTACAGGTACATTATTCTTAAATGGTAGTAGATAGTATTTTTTTGTGTGAAATTAATTTGATTCTTTGACTTGCTAGGTATTGTCGCGTATGATCTCTATTTTCTCCATCAAATCTATATGTGAAATGACGTTATTTTTAAATAATATTTATTTATATTGATTTTACTGAATGAAAAGATTTATTTTAATTTAAATTCTTAATTTATTTATAAATTGTAACTAACCAATGCGCCAAATTAGCCGACTGGCACTAAATGGTAAATGCTTTGTTTGTAAAGTGTGAACTACCATTGTTTGCGGTCGGCATATTCTGTACACCAGCAGGTGTACAGAATGTGTCTTGTTAATGAAGTCCATTCGGCTCTGTTCGTTTTAGTGATATGTGATAGTTGTGTTTACGTGAGTGCAATGTACACACACAAACAATACGCGTGCGCACGCAATACAACATTCGTAGCCAAACGGACTTCAGCGGGGGATTCACTTAACCATACAGCATGTAGTGTAACTGACATACGGACGAGTGCGTAGGCTCGTGCAGGTAGCAACCTGCTGTGTCAGTACGTTACGTGCACGGCTACGTGAGAACTCCTGTTCAACATGTTTACCTGGGTGTGTGTATGATTGCGGTGTGTTTGTATCGTATAGTGTGAGTAACGTATCTGTGGTGCGCCCCAGCTGCTCGTCCGCCGACGAAGACGACCTGGACCCCGACGCGAAGGCAGCTCGCGAGAGAGAGCGCCGCCAGGCCAACAACGTGCGGGAGAGGTAACACACGAGAGCACGCTAATGTACACGCACAAGCATACGTACGCTGCGTACGCGTACAAGCTCTCACACACAAGGTCAAACTTGCACACTTATGCATACCATATGATATATAAACATCACACAACGAACTACTAAAACTATATACATAGTCTTCATTCTCATTCCCTTCTAATGATATCCGTTAGTTATTAGTTACTTCTCACATACTTCTTAGGAACTAGTTCCTAATTAATTTAAAATCACTCTTGTTTCACTTCTATCACAAATTATCTTATCAAACTGTAACTAACAAGAAGTTCAATGCCTTAGCAATTTTTCTATTCAAAAGAAAGGATATTTAGAAAAACGAAATGTTAGTTTAAAGTAAATTATAACTGGTGCTTATTAACATAAATACTTATCACTTCTAATTTAACTCCTCAATTTACCTCCACATTTAATTTATCTCCTAATTTTTCACGTTAACATAATTTATTGTAATATACATAAACGCGTGCCGCAACCTTGTCCCATGCGCTCAAAGCGTCGTCTGGCCCCGGGCCTGCCGAGTTCCATGGAAAAATTGTTCCTTATAGACATGTCTATGGAAGAGAATGGTTAAACCGGTAGACGTAAATACTGAATATTTCTATCGCTGTGAAGTTCGCTATAACTTTATTACAACACAACACAATGATCATAATATATTTGTTTACGTACCTAATGCATGTGTGTATGTATATGTATTTGTATATAAGGAAAATATATATTCCTTACTATTAAATATACTTGTCGTTCATGCCAACATGGAATGAGGATTTGATTGAATCTATGGATTGTTCGATCGATAGGCGAACCTCATACATGTCAATGTGTCAAAAGAATTATATTTTTTTCCATATTTTTTCTCGTGAAAACCACGTGATAACAATATAAATATTGTGTAATTGTATCAACAGAATCGGCGCTAAATACTTTAAATGTCGTTTCTTATTATTTTACAGAAACTCAATTACTGTGTTTAACTCCATAAAAATAAAGCCTTATAAAACGACATTTATTGTCAAATTAAAATGGAGAAATTACGATTGAGATTCCAAATCAAAGCTACAGAAAACAGAAAGTCAAATTTTATGGCTATAACCTCAGTATGCACCCAGGATGATTTTTCATCCTGGGTGCTTTTGTCTACATGGTGCCAGAGGATCTCCAGAACGTGTCCATACACAAGCCTGTACAGACCTCAAACATTTTCTCTACGTTAAAAAATACATTAAAAAAGACACCAGATTAGAACACGCTTCTGATCTGGTGTCTTTTTTAATGTATTATTTATTTATTATGATTATGATTATTATGATTAAAGTTAACGGGGATATATTATTATTTTGATGAAGTGGGTAATATTGTTTTTCGAAACCAATTTCTCGAAGAAATTTCCCAAGAAGAATTGTATAGAAAACAGATTGTAGAAGATCCTATTGTAAAAGTATTAGAAAGATTAATCGAAGACTATCACAATAAAGAAAGACAAAATTTCAAAACATTGACAGAAAGATTTGTTATTGAAAGATTTGAGGGAAGAAGTAGTGCTTCAATGGATGGAAATATTTGAGAAAGAATGTTTAAGGTTTGATATTATCAATAACATGAGAAAATAGAAATATTGAGATTATTTCTTGACAAATCATGCGGTGATTGGAATTCGTCAATGATGATGAAATATGTTTTACAATCTGAATGGTAACAAGGGGTGGTCTTTATGCAAGTATATACATTGCAAATATCAGGCAGGACCTTTATTGGAATATGCCATCAAAAAAGAAAAACTTTTATTAGAAATGAGGAAAACAGTTGATCCAGGAACTTTGGTTGATATGATTGCTGCAGGTTTACCAGACTACATAACGGACAGAGTAAACAAAAATGATATTGTACACATTAAAGGTTTATTTAGTGAACTCGGCAAGATGGAACATTTGGTCACATAGAAGAAATTTATCAAGAAGAAAGATGATACTAAGATGAATAAGGAAAATTGCAACGTATGTGAAAAGCTAAATAAGGGTACTCGTTTCCATTCGGAGGAATCATGTTGGTTCAAAACTAAAGTTGATGGTGAAAAAGAAAAAATAAGAGTCGTTAACAATTCTGAATTAGAATGCGAACTAAAACATGCAAATCAAAGAAACTAATAGTGCCGCCATCAGTTAAAGTAAAATTATTAATTAATAAAAAAATTGAAATATTTGGTGTATATGACTCTGGAGCTAATGTCTCCTTAATAAATTTCAAATTACGAAAAACTAACAATGAAGAATTAAGTGGTTCTAGTACCACTAATCTAAGAACAGTTAATGGCGTTAAAAAGACAAATGGCATCATAACACTTGACGTAACTATTTTCAATGTTGAAAAGAGAGTGAATGTTTTCGTGATTGACAAGGAAAACTTTGACTATGACTTTTTAATTGGCCTGGACATAATAAAATACTTTTATTTACTTCATAATGAAAATTTTGAATATACTCAGAAAGTTCCCAAACAAAGTAGTGATTATATAGTTTCAAATAGACTAATTATGGATATTTCTAAGGAAATACATGATAATTTAGTAAACTACAATGAGGACTTAAATGAAGACAACTCTTGAAATTTGTATGAATCATCTTGTCTATCAACAGCAAGTTGTAATAGATGAATTAAAAATGAAAAATGAATATGTATTTGCAAAGGATAAATATGATATCGGAACAGTGAAAGATTATGAAGCACGCATTGATCTGTTAATGGAGAAATATTGTTATAAAAGACCATATCGGTGTACAATTGAAGACAAAAAGGAAATTGAAAATCAAGTAGCAAAATTATTACAGATAAATATAATTGAAGATTCATACAGTCCCTTTGCAGCGCCAGTTACATTAGCATCTAAAAGAGAGGAAAATAGAAAGTCCAGACTTTGCATAGGTTTTCGAGAACTGAATAAAATTTTGGTACCACAAACGCAGCCATTTCCACTTATTGTGGACCTCATAATGAAAACAATAGATTCAGCGTTGTAGTCAATACCCTTGAGGATAAGTGACAGACACAAAACTGCATTCGTGACACAGGAAAGTCATTACCAATGGACTTGTCTGCCGTTTGGCTTAAAGACGTCCTCAGGTATCTTTCAAAAAATAATATGTAACATCATACGGAAACATAAACTTGGAGAGTTCACAACTTTTTATATCGATGACATATTATACTCAAAATCATTCTTTGAACACGTCGGTCACCTGACCCAGCTATTTGAAGCTATCAAAAATAAAAAAAATGAGGTTTTCAAAATTCACACTTGCAGCTGACTCAGTTAAATACTTAGGACACATTATACAGAACAATGCAGTTAGACCTCTGAAAGACAATCTAAAACTTCTACCATAAATATGTGCCACAAATAGCTATAAAATTGGAACCACTACACAGACTCTTAAGAAAAGGTTATAGTCCATTCAAAGGGTTTACCCTTTGAATGGACTATAGAATGTCAAGAATCATTCAATGAAATGAAAGAAATTTAAGTTCCCAACCAATACTGACCATCTTTAATCCAAACCTACCTATCTACATATACACAGACGCCAGCATACTCCGTGTAGGCGCAGTTCTAAAACAGCCACAAGAAAACAATGAAGAAAAACCTGTAGCATACTTCTTAAAGAAACTGAAAGAAGTGCAAAAAAAGAAGAAGGCTATATATTTAGAATGCTTGGCAATTAAACAGTGTGTAAAGTATTGGCAACATATGTTAATGGGTAAAAAATTTGCTTGTCTTTTCAGATCATAAACCCTAGGAACATGAATATAAAATTGCGAACAGATAAAGAGCTGGGAGATCTAGCATTCTATTTATCACGGTATGATTTCCAAATTAAATATTCTCCTGGTAAATACAATGTTAAAGCCGATTGTCTTAGCAGAAATACAGTCCTAGAGTCGGATGAAAACCAAGAAGAACAATTAAGAACGGTGAACATAACAAAACTAGATAATATTTTACAAATTGTGTTTACTAGTTACAAATTGTGCTGAAATACATGATATTGGTGTTATTCTCTCTCTGATCAATATCCTGGTATCAATTCTAGATAATTCAAAACATTCCTGAATGAGAAGAATACTTCTATAATTTTTACCGCTGCCAGTTCACTCTTCTCAAATGGATTAAACGAAAGGCTCAATCAAACACTAGTCAATAAAGTCAGATGCAGGTTCATAGTACAAAAAAGCATGGGCCACTATAGCAAGAGATTGTGTGAACAACTACAATGAAACGGGAGCACACTGTTACAGGATATGTCTCAAAATATTTGCTTTACGGTACAGATGTTGCAGTTTTGCCGAACGAGTTGAGCCCAAAAAAGACTGAGTTTGATTTAATTCAAGATAGGAAAAATATTATATGGTGACATCGTCTTTGTGGAAAATGGAAACAAACTTAGTAGAAAAAGCTCGACGAATTAAGAATTGGACCTTATGAAGTTGAAGAAAGAATATCAAACACAATTTAAAAGATAAAGACAGGCCATAAAAAGGCAAAGTCGAAGTTGTTCCACATATCGAAGTTGATACCAGCTCCTGAACTATTCTCTCCAGGAGGTGAGATATAAGGAAAATGTAATATATATTTTCCTTACTATCAAATATACTTGTCGTTCAAACCAACATGGAATGAGGATTTAATTGAATCTATGGATTGTTCGATCGATAGGCGAACCTCATACATGTCAATGTGTCAAAAGCATTATATTTTTTCCATAATTTTTTCTCGTGAAAACCACGCGATAACAATATAAATATTGTGTAATTGTATCAACAGAATCGGCGTTAAATACTTTAAATGTCGTTTCTTATTATTTTAAAGAAACTCAATTACTGTGTTTAACTCCATAAAACTGAATGAAGCCTTATATGTATATAATATGATATGCATATAATGCTTCAGTTTTATATTGATTTTGTAATGCCACGAAATATTTGAACGTGTCAGTTGTCATTACCTTCCGTCTTATCCCTGGGAGGTCACTGAAAATCGGTGGCGGTGAATCTAAATTCTTCGTCGTATGCCGAGTGACATCCCGTTTAATGCTCCTCACACAGCATTGCTGTGCAGATAACAATTAATTATATCTAAGGGCCTACTGTATTTTTTTTTATATTTTGTATAGTATGTTTGTTGGAGCATTTCCGGGTTCATAATTAAGTAGTCGTATTTCTCACGTTAATTATTTGTTTATTCCACTGATTGAATCACTTGTTACATACATATTACAAACTTTAAATAATTTATACAATATTTTAACAAAAATAATTTAATAACTCAGAAACGTTATTTCATAACGCTGGAGCGTTCCATCCTCTATGACAATTCGCTCACCTCTGAGCTCGAGAGCGTCGAACATCATTTAAGTTATCACTGTCACACGTCCACTGCCGCAATAGAGAAAAACGAATAATGTTGTTTACGAAGCAGGTGGCTGACGTTTCGTCACGTGCGCCCTACAAGGCCATACTGTCCCCGACGCGTCTCTGCGTCTGAAAAAAAAAGAACTTCGCGTAATATGTAAATTTTTGGCCTCTACGTCTTATACTATCATTAACTCGTGATGTCAACAACCAATCCTCGACGCTGGTGTTCACAATCTCACAATCTGACGTACTTTTATAAACAACCAAGCCTCAATGCTGCCTCGATGCATTCATACTCCAAAGAACCAAGCCTCGACGCTGGTGTCTAGTATTAAGGCCTTGATGCCATCAATGCCAAACAATCCTGTCTCGACACTAGCGTTCACAAAGAAAGGTCTCAATGATAATTAGGACAAAAAGTAATCTACCACATCTCACATCCTCATTACTTCCCGCCTCCAGACACTCCTCTTCCGCCGACACGGCAGCTTCACTTAGTTTCCCGAAATCAGGAGCCGCTCGAAATTTTCATAAACCACTCTTCGCGGCCGTCCACGTGGACTTCTTCTTGAACTCATAACGATCAATTGGTAACACCTCCTTTACTAAATATGGACCGTCGCACCCTTAATTGAGCTTGACACCCAGACGGACAGACGCGCCTCCACCAAAACATATTGTTCTTTTTCAAATCTCTCCATTCCCGCCCCTGTTCCATCGAATCTTGTTCCAGGCCCAACAGACTGCTCGGACCCTTCGTAAACAATCTTCTGTAAACATCCTGGATTCATTCATGCATTCTATTTGTCTATAATTGAAATACACACCCGTTTCTTCCTGTGAGAAGCCCAATCGGTGCCCTTCCAGTCGCTTCCCATGTTGTGCAGTTAAAATTAAGTCGTAAGGCCCCCAAAGCGGACTCCCAGTGGTCCCCCTGAATATTGCTAATCACGGTGAGTCCGTCCCCCGCATTAATGTCTCTGCTTGACCATCAGCTCTACTGGTGTAGGCAACGGTGTGATGCAGCTCAATGCCATACTGCTCACAATAACCTTCACACCGCGACACCAACGCTCCATCGCCAATAACAATCATCCTTCTTGCTGCGCCAAAGAGGAATACCACATCTATAAGATGTTACAGCGCAGACTCTTGGTCTTATTCAGAGTTAAGATCACGAACCAAAAGTGCTCTTTGACTTTTTGAAAAGCTTCCTCCCAACCGAATTTTTTGAAAGCTTCATGGCAGTGACCTACCATACTCCATTGATAAGATTGTGACTCTATCTTTAGAATCTTAGTTCTTCCATCTTCTATTTTAATTCCCTGGCATAGAATATCGTCTTTAATAAGTAAATCAGTTTCCTTTTTGTCGCCTTCGAAGGATCTGGTCTCACTCGTCCATTGGCAATTACATATACCTGATACTTTATGGATCTCTTCAAGAACGAACATTTTTTCAGATTTATTGCAAACCCTGAGTGACTTAATGCTAGTACCAAGTCCAACCTTTGCAACGTTTCAGGAAACATTTTCCCTGATATGAGAACGTCATCCATGTAAACTTCGATACACAGTTGGGCGTTAGTCAGGCCGAATGGCATAATTAAATACTCATACTGGCCATCACGAGTATTGAAAGCGGTCTTCTCATAGAGTCTTGAGCCATAGAAATTTGGTGGAATCCGGCAGCCATATCAAGTGAACTGAAGTATTTTGCGTCAGCGAGCTGATCCAGTTGATCGACCGGCATAAGCAGTGGCAATGAACGTTGATCTCGAACTGTGTTGGCAAAGTAAGCACGCACGGCCGGTATTGTCCGTAGTCCCACCGGCATTACTGGGCTTGCAGATGGAGAGCTGATCACCCTGATGATTCCTTTATCGAGAAGATCCTGTATAATTACTTTTACCTTTCGTCTTTCAACTGGAGCCACTCGGTAAGGTCGTCTTTTCACAATTTTATTTGTATTTTTCAGCATGTTGATGCACGTCTAATATTTTCATAAAATCGTTGTGTTCATCTTCATTTGAATCAGTTCCACTGTTGACTTCACTGGTATTAAATTGAACAATAACAGCATCTTCATCTTATCACGGCTTACAACCGTGCCTTGATTTCGTAAATGTGTTGTAATCCCTGGAATTTTGAGAAGATCATTGCCAATCAATATTTCGACAGGTAGCTGATGATCCAGCAACACACAAAATTCCATCTTGACTGCAATGTTATCAATTTTGCAGCTTGGTGTTATTAGTGTGTGGGAGTAAATTGGAACTGTACCAATTACTTTCAGAAATTTTGAAATGTTCTTTCACTGCCCGGGAATACACATTGCTACAGATCATAAATTAAAGAGCAGTCTGACCCACTGTCAAATATGCATTTAGCTGAATGTTGTCCAATTTGAAGCTTAACATATTCAGCTGTTGGGCATATCTGTTTTGACATTAATTAATTGTCTTCCTGCGTTGTTCATCTGCTGTCTCTGCAATAGCCATTAACTCGGGGACCGCATGTGATCTACTAGCACCATTTAGCAGTTCCGTCCGATTATTTCATCATTAATGCTTCCGATGACATTCTACTGATCTTGCTTCGTTGGATTGGGTTTGACTGTCCTTTTAAACGTTCGCCAAACATTGGAGATAAATTCTTGAAGATTATCCGCAGCATCGATTCCATAATTTTTATAGCGTAGAACACCAGCAAAGCACTTCGATTCAGGCTCTAGAGTAAGTAACCATACCATCGCGCATCTCTGTCCAAGTCGTAGTTCTAAGAAGGCTAAAATCAGCCCACGTTTCTGCACACCCTTTTAGTACACGAAGCAGGTGGCTGACGTTTCGTACACGTTTGTCTGTGGTGTCGTGAAGCAGAGAATAACACATAAAACGTCAACCGAGGGTCGTGCTCGCCCGCTGTCACCGCAGCAGCTACGAAACTCTCGAAATCAATGTCTTGTCCTATTGCCATTTTTTGTTGTTTCCTTCCATGGGTGAATGGATGGTGCGATCGATTGTATTTGGCGTTCATGCTGGGTGAGTGATCCTGAAACGGTATTCTATGCGATGTTTCCAAAATTTTGGAGTACAAGTTAGATTATAATATATTAAGAAAATAATAAAAAAAGTACTCTGAAAGTATGAACACTGTCAGAGAAATACTGTAATTGTCCATCAGTAACCATAACGCTAGGTAGGAACCGATAATGGCTACCGCTCGAATTCCGGCCGTCGACGCACTCGAACGCGCGCCGCCGCCATTTTATGTGTGGTCGTCTTATCAAAGTGTTTATTATAGCTGAAGATAAGGTGAGGTGTGGCTTAACGTATTAAACTTAACCTTACGTAATAAATCATATGTTACAAAATAAGTTAGGCTCGAGACAAGGTTTTTCGACCACACCTTACGACTATAGCGCGATAGCAGCAGGAGGCTGAGAGTGGCACTTTGATGCTAGTTGTTCGTCGGTCGACGAGGGCGCCGAGCAGGACCACACGGACCCGCAGACCGCTGCGGTGCGAGACAAGCGGAGGCGACGGGCGAACAACGCGAGGGAAAGGTAACGCGGCGAGTAGAACGTGTGTCACTCGGACGTTTATGCATCCCACAACCATGTTAACGAGTAAATTGAAGTCGCTTGTCGGCGCTGACTCACAGGTGTTGCGTATAGCATTTCAGTAGCTCGCCACCAGAGGCGAGTAGCTCACGCTACAGCAGGTCGTGTTCAGGTAGTCCAGCGGGGTCGCAGTCCACTCATGTACTTGTTTCCACAGTAGTGAGAGTTTCTTTCATGAGTCCTTCGTTACCCAGTAACGTCTATTATCTTTGTTTCTAGTGATGGTAGTTAATGTGTAGCACTAGAGCGTATGCTGTAGATACATGCATTCGTGTTCGCAACCTTCCGCTGCAGAATCGCTCAGCCAGCGTCAGTCTCTTCAGGATGTGTGGCTTGTTTAGTTGTCTAGGAACTGACAGACATTGATTACAGCGAACACCTTTTGAGTATCTAGAATCAATCGCTATGATTACTGTTGTCAATGTGCATTCCTCATGTTGATAGTAGCATTTCTGGCCGACTGGGTGCTCCATGAGAACTAGCCAACAACCAGTAATAAGTGACACGTTGCAGTTACTACTACTGGCGGCTGGCTGTTCTGATATGCGGCAGTCTATCACACCGCTATCATAACGTCTCAGTGGGATGGGGTGTGACACTACGATCTACCGGACTCCGGACCGTTATTAGATAATATTACCTGTCAGAAGTGACCATCTGCTTTATGACACATCAGGCGAAAGATGAGGTGTAGTACTCGACTCCTTTCTTGAGCCGTAAAGAGTGATTGTTATATTAATAACATGTAATAATACAGGATACGGATACGAGATATCAACGAGGCGCTGAAGGAGCTGGGCCGCATGTGCATGACTCACCTCAAGAGCGACAAGCCGCAGACCAAGCTCGGTATACTCAATATGGCCGTAGAAGTCATCATGACGCTGGAGCAACAAGTGCGAGGTGAGTGTGTCCCCTGGAGCCCAGGTCGAGGGTGACATCTATCGCAGAACAAATGTTTTTGGCGTTAAATGAATGACGCCCATGCATTAATGATGATGAAGATCAATATACTATGTATAAGTATTCCCTTACGCCACTACTCCCTAACACGCTTGGCGCAGTCACCTGTAGCGCCGATATGATGTCATCGACACCAGGTGCAACGACCCTTGTAGCGATTTGTATCAAGAGACTGACCCGGCGAGAGTGTGGTGTAGTATGTGAGACTCCTCGCTTAAACATTGCCACCGGCCGTTCGCTGCACATCTTACATGGAGCGCCGGTATGACGTCACCCACGCCGGTCGCACAGCTTGTAATGACTATTGGTTGTGTTTTGTTTCAGAACGAAATCTGAACCCGAAGGCGGCGTGCCTAAAGCGGCGCGAGGAAGAGAAGGCGGAGGACGCGCCCAAGCTGCTCGCCGCGCCGCTGCAGCACTACCAGCACATGCCCGTGAGTGTAGCTGTCCGTACACGTACACGCACCACACACGCACAAATATGTGTTCTACACGGAGCTTGCATGAATATGTATAAAGATATTATACGCAGTTTGCATGCAGCAAACTGCATATAACAACTTTACATTTATACAACAAGTGTGTTACTAAGATAATAATTGTGAATATTTCTGTAAACTGATGACAATAACATACGTAAGTATATTTTGTGTGTTACAGGGTATGGGCCAGTTGCCAGGCCAGCCGCCGACGGGCCCGCAATAGCAGCGCCCGCACACGCTCTGCGCACGCAACTAGCCGACTGCGCCCGCTGCCCCTAGCCGGTTCTAGGGGCTACCAGTGCCGGTTCTCTTCTACACACTATTCACTAAATACACTATAGCTATATATATAACAAGTGTAAATATATCTTATAGACTAGTATCGCTCACATAGCCACTTCCGGTCTAGGAGTAGTATTAATGTCGTATGCTAACCTATTATTACTGTCCCTATCGTTGCCGAGTAAACATGTGTCTCGCTCGCACGCAATACTCGAGATTAACTCATTAACGTTTCCTCGAAAACGAAATGATACAATAGTAATAACAAGTTAGCCTAGGATATTCTGTCTGCTTCGCGCCCGGGTTACATATTCAGTTCGCGATATGTCGTGTCCGCCGGCCCGCAACCCATGAAGTGTTACAAACGATTTGCTCGGTTGCAGTCCGACAAACCGTGTGGACGCCACTACATCCATAACGTGAACAGATTGTCATATCGAAAATATTTTTGTACGGCTAGGTTTTATATTACTTTTATGTTTTCAGTTTAACATATCTTTTTATGTAATATTATTGTACTATTGTTTTACCTTTAATTTAATTTATTGTTTGGTTTTGTAATAGTTACCTAGTGTAAAGTGTAAAAGGAAGTCGTGTCAGTATTAGGAGTGTTGGGAGTGGAAGAGAATCGACAACGTGTGAGTATCCCAGTGACGGCCCAGTGCACAGTGTACGGTGCACGGTGTACAGTGTGCAGACAGACCCGAACTCTAGTGTAAGTGTGTATATTATAGCCGTAGGACCCAGTGTTAACTCGGCCGGAGACGGAGCGCTCCCGGGAGACTGTATAGCCTAGCTCATATAGGGAAACTAGATGATAAAAAAAGATATTTTAATTACGATTATAAATTTGCTGCCATAAGCGTAGGTCGTAAGGTCCGGAGTCCATTTTTATGGCAACATCGCTCCGTTTTGTAAAACTCACCCACGTTAAAGCTTGACAATAATATGGAAAATGGACTTTGGAAGAAGCGAGCGGGCGCCGCGCCCCTCGGGCGGCCGGCGGCGTGCCTGTGCCTTAGTCACCAGATCGCAGCAGGCGAGACGCACGCCCGCACGTCGCGGGTACGGTACATTTTTTTCAAAGATAAAGATTTTATATGGCGTAAAATTATTGTCATGTTTGATAAATTTGCTATAAATTTGTCATATTTTGAACGTATAACGTTTGCAATAGCACTATGTGTTGTATGAAGAAGCTGTATTTGCTAATCAAACTCTTTGAAATATGTGAAAATTAAACACTCTTTGAAAAAAGAAAAATGTAGTATACATCCGGACTAGCCACACGCTACTGTGTCAGCTGAGTGGTATTACATGCGTGTAGTACAGCCACCAGGAACATCACAAGGTCACATGGCAGGCTGTGTGATAGTAAGCGCCGCACAGTGTGGTAGCGAAGAAAGTAACTCCTTCTGCATGCACTGAGGTTTACTGGAGCGCTATACTACTCAGATTACAATGAAACATTCGACGATGCACGCGCCCGCCCCCGACGCGCGCCGCGTCCGCTCGCCAGTACGAGGGCCTCGTGTCGTCTGCCATATTGAATACGTGGCTGCTAACTTACACTTGTACTTATGTTATTATTTTAACTCCAGTGAAATTATTTTGGACGTTTTTACAGCGCCTACGTTATTGCGTAGATTATTTTTTACATTTATTTAATTCGGTAGCTACTCGTTGTACTTACAGGCGGCGGCCGCCGGGCGGGGTACAGCGGACGGAATGAGTTGATTGTGCACGTTATCTTCTACAGTTTGTTTGATTTTGAATGAATTATGTGGATCCGCCCGCCGGCCGCCGCCCTCGCCTGTTGATATATTTTAATATAACTTTATTTTATTATTTTTTATTTTGTAATATTTATGAAGTGAATTGAAATCGATAGATAACGGTCATCAGTCAGAATGAATAGCTTTAAGCTAGCCAAAAGATTATCAGTATTTGTAAGAAGAGAATACCTCTCTTAACGTCACCCGAGCCGCCTTAGCACGCGGCTTGCCATTCGACGCTCAATAAGTTCATTTGTTTGTAGTTGCATTTCGTTAGCGGGGGCGGGGCTCCGGCGCGTACGTAAGTGGCACCGCCACGAGCGGGTACGCCGCCGGCAGCCTGCCGTCCGCTGCCCGCATGTATAGGTTTAGGTTTCGTTTCGCCATCGATTGGCGGCCCGCTCGAGTGCGAGAAAGTTCAAAATGTTCGGTTAGTATATCGTTAGACGTAAGACACTTATTTCGCTTAGTTTAGTTGACATTTTCTTCCATTTAGCGTTATATTTAAGTTCTGTTTTTATAATTTGTGGCGCCCACCGCCGGCCCTCGAGGCCCAAGGCCGCGCCGCTTGTACAGCGTCTGACTTCAACAAAGGCATAGAGTAAATGATCGATGATTATGTGAAGATTATAATTATAAAAATGGATAATATTAATTAAATATAAATGTGCCATTCATTTTGCTAACGTTGCGTTTTATTTGTGTATACGTACTCCCTACCTACGCTTTGATTCCCTGGGACAGCGTACGCGACTCGGCGGTGAGTGACGTGGCTAGACCTATATAAATATTTTTGGCCTGTCACACTCCGCTCTCTAATAAACCGCGTCATTTGATTTTCGTAGCATAACGACCGCTGTAGGGCCGCTATCATAGTAAAACAAAGTTAGACATTGGCGTGGACTGGTCAATAGAAATAAAAACAGAATAGGGCGGCCAGAGACGCCTTTGCCAGCGAGTGTCCGTGTGGGTTAATAGAGAAAGAAGATAAGAAGTACATTACTATCCTTGTTTTTAATCTCTCAAGCGCATTACGGTGAGAAATACTTATGGCACGCTTTATAGTTTATCCGTTTTAAACATTGTAATGTTTGTCAACAGATCATTTATTTGGAATTAATTAGAGCTATCTTGCAACGCCTTTAAAATAGTTTCCTGCGAATTGCCATAGGCTGTCCCTTGTGCATTCACACATTGACATGACATGGAGGCCTGAGCTCCCCACTATCATCTCCCCACCCATCTTAGTTCTCTTGTCTAGAAAACAGTAGACAACAATCCCAACAGCGTTACAAACTTAGGCCGTCGAAGTTGTCGTAGACACAACGACGATGACAATTGTAACAACGAAATGTTTCCAAAAGAAAAGGTAAACAGATACAACGCCACAGCCACGGTGCAGGTACACTACACCCCGTATGGGGGTAAGGGATGAGGGCGCGGACTACACAATTCAATCCACAATCACCACATCATGACATACAACAGCACACACTTTCCACTCCGAATAGTCAGAACGAAGATGTTAGTGCAGTCATTGCAGATAATTCCAGTAACTTGCGCGATTTGACAACGAGCTCAAATCAAACCGCCGTAACGGTTCGACCGCGCGCGAATTATTCCACCCGCCCGAGATGGAAGNGGGGGGGGGGGGGGTCTATAACTCAACGAGCTCTTCCAGCAACCACGATAATGCAAGCCCCACCTTAGCTGCCGCGTGTGAGCCGGTCCCCTCGTTAGAGGGGGTGGTGAGGGGATCCAATCCCCTCCGCAAAATAATAATAGTTACATTATTACATAAGATAACTATCGGGATGCGTACTTCCCACCTACGGCTAAGGAGGGGGATTTGTCTCCCTATCGACCGCAATCTCACCTAGGCCGTCGCCCAACGTTTCTCATAGTAACCGATGAAGCTGCACTGGACACTTCCGTCAGCAAAGAGCAGACAAAAAAAAGAGCTATTGACGCTTGATGCCGTACTACCAACCTACTGGTTGGTTACACTTCTGACCTGGTTTCCCTGGTTCCGTCGAAATAACAGGAACGAAATTAAAAAAAAAAGTTGGGTTAAGATGTCATAACCACATGCAGTCAAGACCTGAAAAAACGCGAATTGATGATGTGCCAGGGATTTATTAAGTTAAAAGTTATATAATTAATTTTGGCAAAAAAATTGAAGGAAATGATATTAAAAATCTTATAAATGAATTAGTATTTTTTACTGTACTTGTAGGTTAATTAAATACTTGTCAGAATTACCCGCGCTAGATGTATACATACGGATTTTCCATTGCTTCTTTGGCGGACAAAAACAGACAAATCCTTGATATTATTAATTTTAATGTTAAGAAAAATAACAATAATATTATATTTTAAACAATTATTATAATGTGTGCTTAGTTCTAGTATGGCACATGTATTAAAATGTCATAATAATAGATGATAAATAACGTAAATTATAATATAATGCTCAATCCACGTGGGCGGTGGGCGAGACAACATTATTCTATGAGAGGCAACATTATTCTATGAGCCATGGCACCCTGGCAACTGGGCCGATCGAGAAGGATCCACTGGGTTACATAATACCTACCGCCTATCGGCGTGAAGACACAGTTATTATGTCGCGTTTCGTGAGGTTTGGGGGAATGGGCATAATGAGCTCGGACGTGTTTGTATAACTTACATGTGTTGTGCCGATCTTTACGGGCGTCATTGGTCTCCAATAGGCTCCGGTTGATCGTCAGTCCCTTATGCTGTAGTAAAAATTTATCCGACAGTCTTTGCAAGGACTTAAGGCAGGCACGGCGAGGGTCCTTTAAGTGTGAGGCCCAGAACGCAGAGTGCAGGCCCGCTATCCTAGGCCAGGTCTTTGCTTCGGAATCTTTATGAATGTTCCTAACCTGTCTGCAGGAGACACTATCGTTGTCACACAGTTACATTGATTAGTCGACTTTATCCTGATCTCGCCGCCGCCGCTTGTGGACGAGCCTGTTAATGGGATGCTGGATGATATAGAATACGTAGGAAGATGAGGAGCAGACGAGCTGATAGAGGCAGATCTGCCAGAAACTCATCACCTTGAAGAACTCGTACAGCCAAAGTCCGTCCGTCAAGTATATACCGTAGACCCTGAAACAGTTAAATTTGTACTGTAGCATAGGCTAGCTAACGAACACTCAGGCGTTTGGTGAATACCAACGCTTACTCATTTGGTTATGCAGATGCAGAGATTGGGGCACCCATTCCCCACCATGGTCCAAGACTTGTCGTGGCGGCGGGGCCTGGGGCGAACACAGACAACTTGGGCGAAGTCAATTGAATCGAGGGGGCAGCTCTTTGTATTCTTATAAGAAGAATGGACAAAAGAGTAAGAGTCTCTTGCTCCTTGTTTGGTTAAAAACCCAAGGGGCAAGAATAAGAACCTCACCCCATTGAACTGTCCCGAAGTTGACGGGCTTGTCTTGTGGTGTGGGACAAACCCATCTGTGGAGGTGGTGTCGGTCCCTTAGGGGGCTGACCAGCCGTCGAGGTGTAGTGATGATTTGTAGTTTAAACATAATGCTATATAATAGTCTAGTAAAGAGTATACTGGAGTACCGCACTCAGGTATGGAGACCGCGTTACGCAACTCATACTCTCCGGTCGGAGCGAATACATAAAGGGTTTTTGTCCCACCTAGCGCTTTCTGTTGGCAAAGCTAAGTGCCGTATATTCTTTTTATTTAAGATTATAAGAAATAAAATTTCGTTTCCGCAAATTCTAAAAATGATTGGTTTTAGATTTCCTATCAGATATCCAAGAACGCCTATAACGCCCCTGTACTGCCAACCTAAAAAAACCGTTCAGGCGCCAACTCTCCTTTATCTACGATGATTAGAATTATTAACTCCTGCAGCAAAGTCGTAGATTCACACTTTGATTCCCTTATTTCGCAAGTACACATTGGATTACTAAAATCTGAAAAATGTGTCTCATTAGACACATTTTTGTTACATTAACATTCATTACAAAATTCTTATAATCATTAGCCTATTCAGATTTTTTTATTAATTTAATAATGTAATATTTAAATAATGTTTTGTTTTACTAATTATTAAGTTGTTGGTCTTTCTCTGTATTGTATTCATTTTTAATTTTAATTCATATTTTGACTTTTCGGAGATTTATTTGACATTCATTGACTCTTTGTTAATCTTGTATATTTAATTATTTTTATTTTTCTAATTAACATTAACAATCTGTCTAGTAGCTGTGTATTTATTGATGTCATAAGTTTACGCGAATGTTAGTCATTACAATAAAACTACTGTTACGGATTTTATCGCGGTTTATTTCATTATTTATGTACGTTTCAGAAGCTTTACAACAACCATCGTCACGGGTGGACTGAGATGACAGATGTCCTGATGTACCAAGTTTTAAAAGTACCCGAAGGATTATAATTTTAGTTGTTCCGATTAATGCAAACGGTACTTAGTATATCTGTCTTGAGGTGTTATGTTTACTTTTTGATTTGATAATGTTCACCACTGCAGCAGAGGGAAGAACCCAGCCATCTTCTCTATTGAAATCTGGATGTTTTTTTAATTTCAATAGCCTCATCATCTTTGTCACTTTTTTTTTAGTTTTCGTTTTTTTTTCATTATTAAAAATTGCACGCTGAGTTTATCTGTAAGTGGTTATCATGCGATTAACTAGCTTTTACTTTGTGCTTTAAATAGAATTATACTACGTGCAATAATTGTTTATGAACCTTATAATAAATATAATAGTTCCAGGGCCCTTGAGGGACTGGTCACGGTTCCTCCGTGTTATGTGTGTACATTGTGGCAGTATTTGCCTATGTTCAGTTACGAAATCAATGCGTGTTGGTTATGAAGATGTTTAACGTCTTGTGTGGGTATACAGAATGTCAATAGTAGTGTAATTACAAACAACTGAATTATACAATGAAAAAAATCGTGAAGACAGGTCTTCGCAAATCGTATTTTTTTTTAATAATATTAATCAAAAAGTTGCAGGAATGAAACAAATTTTTTTTACATATTCAATGCACTTTACATATTTTGTTATTTGTTGTAATTTTCATTCATTAGTTTTGAAAAATACATTTCAACAACAATCGCTCACGAATTTTGATTTCAAGTACAAAAGATTTGCTATCCTTTGCAAATTCCGTGCGTCGGCAGTGACGGCTAGTCCGTCATGTGTGGTTTTCCGACCAGAACGCCTAATTGACTACTAAGAGCAGCCACCTGCTGGGTTCAATTGGCTTCGCCCAATGTGTCTCGGATCACTCCAGGCTACCGAGCCCCACCGCCACGACAAGGCTAGAACCATGCTGGGGATTTATTGATTACTATTCTTTTTTAACAAAGTTTGCGTATTAATTGTGAATATCGTTTTAAGATGAAGTTATTATTTCTTGTGTGTTTATGTACGTTATTCTTTTTGATAGTGTTCAAGTGTGTGTTTATAAACCCTGATACTGAAATGTTTCTTTATGTAATATAATAATTATATTTTATGTTCATGTAAGAGAAAAAAAAAGGAAAATGGTTTGCCTATCTGGTAGTATCTGTACGTTATTTTTGTTTCTTTGTATAAAACTTGTGACGCAACTAAACAAACTCGTAATCGATGCCACATAATATGGTTCAATCCCTGCATCAAAATTATATTTTCTTCAAAATATTATTTTTATGTATAGTATAATGAGGCAAATGAGCAGACTGCCTCTTTTCATAACTACATTGTATATATAAGGTCACTTTCATAACTTTCTTTTGAACGCTGTTATGTACTACCGGCTATCGGCCGCGCGCGAGCCGGCGCGCTGCTCGGGTTGTATGTGACAGTGCTCTGTCCTACCTACTGTCCTACCTACTGTCCTACCTACTGTCCTACCTACTGTCCTACCTACTGGTAACTAGTGTCATCAGCGACAGTTAGCGCACAAATTGTAACCGCAATATCTTTGCCGCAATTTATTTAACATTTCCTGAGGACCAAAGGGTTGTCTTAGCTTATTTCATACAAATCTGAAATAAGCTAAGACAAGTAAAGACTGTGTTGAGTTATTGTAGGATAATAATTGTACCTATTGATAAAATAAGGACATTTACAATATAAATGTTTACGCAAAAATCTTAAATTTATTTCAATGAATAATTCGAAATAGGTATAAAATATTATAGGAATAAAAAGGTAACTAAAAATTGTAAATTTATACATATTATGCACAGGCGCGAGAGTTCCTTCGCTTGAATTCTTCGAGAATTTCGAAAATCCACTCAACGACTATCAACTGTTTTCTTTTCGGACCTGAACCTTTGCTGTGGAATCGAAGAGAAGCCTCATCGGATTGCTATGAGTGAGTGAGTGAGAGAGGCAGGTTTGGGGTGGAAAGAAGGACCGACTCCACTCACTCCCGCAAATGGGAGATAGCACCACGATATGAGAGTGTTTATAACAATTAACTTAACTATTATTATCACAGCCAGAGGGACCGAGAGGTCCGTCCTCCCCCCGAGTCCGACGTCCCCCCCCCCCAGCTCGTGCGCGGTACCTAAAATGGTATCGGCGCTGTAAGTCAAGGTTGCGCACTTACCATGGACAGCCGGTGGCTATACGCAGGAAGAGATCTGGGACATTCTGCAAATTCTCTATGTGAGAGGAACTTGCGTGAGCGAATACTTCACTGGAATATGACAATATCGGGCGGATACAGACTTTGTATAGTGTGAGCTTATGTCTGAGAGACATCTTACTTCTAGCATTTATTAAATAATAAAGCTTGTGTAAGACGCACCGCGCTTTATTGCTGACTTCGGTTATGTGCTCTTTGAACGTGAGAGGAGAGCACGATCAAGACTGACTCCGAGATATTTCACAGAGTTTATTCGGGGAATTTCACTGCCGTAGAGGGTTAAGGGGGACATGGACGCCTAGGATTGCTATGCCGATCATCACCGATGGCGGCGCCGCCGAAGCATGTTGCATTACTCTTTTCAGATTTGAGTTCAATTCTCCATCGTGCGAACCAGTCGCCGAGCGACGTGACGGCCCGCTGGAGATTGGCGTGGGATACCCTGACGTACCTTAAACTCGTATGCAAGGCGGTGGCTGGGATGGTGCGGGATATCGCTCGTTTACAGATTATACAGTGTTGAGGATAATGCAGAGCCCTGGGGGAGTCCGGCTCTGAGGGGGCGCGAAGAGGATACTGTGCCCTCTACCCGGTATCTAAGGGGTCTGTCAGATATGTAGTCCTTAACGATAAGTGAGATGGCCGTGCCTCCTTTTTGGGATTGCAAAGTGTCATTCCGAATAATTGCGGATTTTCGGATCTCTATTACACGGTTTCAAAAACGTCACCTGCGATGGTAGGATGTCGGCATTGTGTTTCTCTAAGAAAGCACAAATATCGAAATTTTTATTTCGGATGCCGTTCGTATTGAAAGTAGCTATCCTGAGGGAATGGGGTTTAACTTTGGCTGTGGTAGCCACTTAAACGGCGTTGCGGGCTTGCCTGATCCTGCTGACCAGGATAAACGATAGGACAGGACGATAAGGGTGATCGTGCGAACGACTTCGTTCCCATAGTGAAGGATGTGACCTAGGGCGTTTATTGCCTCTTGTAAATGAGCTCAGCGTTTGCTCTGACGTCATTAATACGAGGAGCGTTCAGGCTAGGGTTGTATCCTTGACGGTGTGCCGCTGGTGGCCCTGTTCATGTGCACATGTGGTTGTATTGTTCAATTTCGCCGCATATCATCACGGCTATCCATTTTTAAAAATAGGGCCGTCGCGTTTAGTGGCGGCCTAATGATTCGCCAGACTGAGACGTTCCTCCATATATTGGTTGACGTCTAGCCCCATCGAATCTCTTGGTTTTAGGCAGTGACAGCGATCGATACAAGTATGAAATTTGACCTAGTGTTTTGGGTGCAAATAAAAAAAATATCTCAACCAAGAAAGTTTATTGGGAAGCTACGCCACCGCTTGAACCTCGGACCTCTCTGGGAACAGCGTTTTTTAATTCTCTGTATTTGACAGTCGACGCAATCGTTGTTGTCATACCAAGCTACGCTGCGAGTGTTAAAATTAGGCACTAAAACTGTGTCAAAAAAAAGGCGGATAATGATTCACTTTATATAACATATATATAAGGCTAGCTTTATTTAATCCGGCTAATCGTTCGCGTTTCCTTAAATTAAAAAATATAACGGCCGTTTTCGAAAATGGCTAGCCGTACTGATTTTAGACAATCCAAATGCAAGACGTATACCACGAATACGACAAACGGAAAACAACGAGCACGCACAACGACACATAAAGTTAGTACGACCGGCGCCGAGCGTGATTCGGGTACCTCGGATATAATGTAGCCGTACACTAAGTGGCTTTACTAAAAACTGATCAGGTAACGAGTCATGATGTTAATATATCAATTCAAAGAAACATTTAACTACGTACGAAACACCAAAATCTCTCCACGTGTTTGGTCAGCATACTGCCTCGAAGGACATACATACAGATATAGACTCAATGTACATACATTCATTCATACATACAAATATACATACATTTTGGAAGAGGTTGCTGCATAGGAGGATGTAGTGCAATGCCTAGTGCTACATCCTCCCATGCAACGGAATTGGGCCGGCACGACCGGGGCGGTACCTCTCGCTCACATAATACCGCCGTAAAGTGACATCTTCAGTGTCACGTTTCGTGCGGTTTGTAAGTATCCGGTGGCCCATTGAGAGCGGGGGAGGGGGGGAATGAGGGCAATGCATCGGCATAGTGATTATGTGGAAGTTCATGGGCGTCTGTAGTCGTAAAAAAGGCTCCGACTTCTCGTTTGTCCCTCTATTCTGTAAAAAAATACATACATTCATGTATACATTCATACATACATACATACATTTATACATATAATAGGACGGCCACGTATCTGCGTAACACTCATGCGAATTTCCATGGGCGTCGGTAATCATCTAAAGGCTTCGATTTCTCGTTTGCCCCACGATACCCCACGGGACGTCATTCGGTGATTTTCCCTTTTTTTAAAGTAGTTTGTATGTTTGAAGTTATCTCTGGATCTACTGAACCGAATTTAAAAATTCTTTCACTCATACAAAGATACGAGTACAGGAGTTATCCTGGCCGCATCAGGCTCTATCTACAACAAGAGAATACATTCCGACCAGACCCTCAGTTCTGGCCGGAATGTATTCTCTAAGTACAAGTACTTCCGTGCAAAACCGGGCATGTAGGTGGGTAGATACATACACAACAGCGTATCCGTTTGCAAAGAAGGAACTCAGGAACAACTCCAAGCGTCGGTCGGTAGGCGATCTTCTCTCCTGGAGCAGCGTCTCCAGCACCAGCACGGCGAGGATGTTCGCGTGGACACAGAAGTTCAGCCACCAGGGGACCATTTCCTCGTAGAGCGTGGGGAAGATCAGCTGGCGGTCCATGGAGTACAGCACCCAGAAGATCGCGGAGACGAACTGAAACGTACGTATTCACTATATGTACTCAGATAACGTTATGTTTAATGCTTTTGAAAAGTAAAATCACACGTTGGAGTCCGCCTCGCCAGTGACTGAAAGAGTCGAGACGCGAAACACGTTTGGTCGAACGTTTCTAAAAAAAAGGTTGCTTATTGATTTGAAGATATTTCATGTCTTTTTTAGGGTTCTGTGACTGAATGGCATAAAACGGAACCTTTAAAGTTTCGCCATGTCAGTCTGTTCGTCCGTACGTCACAGACGCCTCACTGGGTGATCATGAGCACAATATCTTTGAAATTGAGCAGGTAGGTGTTGTATAAACCGCTACACAATGATGTACAATTTATAAACCGCTACATAATGATGTACAATTTATAAACCGATACATAATGATGTACAATTTATAAACCGCTACACAATGATGTACAATTTATAAACCGCTACACAATGATGTACAATTTATAAACCGCTACACAATGATGTACAATTTATAAACTGCTACATAATGACGTACAA
>JAFELO010000174.1:128437-145049 GCA_017140195.1 Eumaeus atala
TTTATAAACCGCTACACAATGATGTACAATTTATAAACCGCTACACAATGATGCACAATTTATAAACCGCTACACAATGATGCACAATTTATAAACCGCTACACAATGATGTACAATTTACAAACCGCTACTCAATGATGTACAGTTTTGTATGCATGTCATGGTAACGGAAGGATAATTTTTTGAGGGTATATTTATATAGGCCTTATTAAATGCTTTAGACATTTTTAACTATTTTTATTGATTAACTTTCCGAGGTATTTTTTTTACATTAGGTTCTAAAGTGGTAGAAAGTGTTCCCCGTTCCTGTAAACGTTTAAACTAGTTTAAATTAGTTCAATAAAAACTGCAAACCTAAATTGATTTGAACAAAATCGATTTGCCAAGAGATATGCACACTTTCTTATCTGCTCTTCAAGACCGAGCCTTGCCCTTGGCCGGTTTTACATTAATTTCGTATTTAACATTCCTCAAAAAAGATAGATACTACTCCGAATATACTCTTCCGAATAAAACAGGGCGTTCTTTTGCAGCATAAGGGGCAAACGAGCAGTTGAGATACTTTCGAGTAAGTGATCACCAATAATAATAAGCGTTTCGATTGGTCCAGTTGAACACAATTTATACAGGGTCCACATTCCGGTGTCGAAGCCGAATTGGGTCGGCAGGATCTAGCTCAAATGATATCGCCTTATGAGTTATACCAAGGTTATCGCGTAGCGAGTACACGTTGGTCCTTTGGGATAGGGTCAAGAAGACCAAGGCATTTGCACAAACACTAAGCAATGCGGATGTTAATGGGCGTCACTAAGTGGACGGATTTGTCACTTGTCCCCCTGTGCCATATATACACAGCACACCACCCACAGGTAACAGGAGCACAGCCGTCACCGGCACAACGACCGCAGTGGTTTCCCGGAGCCGGGGGTGTGTTCCAGTTCCATCTGCGCTGAGCTCTTCCAGCTCAGCGCAGATGACACTGAGCACACGGCACACAGCTTTTGCCCTCGTATTGTTACTGACTCTGAACAGAAACACGTGTCGATGATGGCGGGGCGCACCACGTCGTTGAGTATCCATGAGTATTTCCTATTTATTTGTACTTAGATAGATACCTATAAGTACATACATTAACAAGTATTACGTGAGTCTTCAACAGATGGCGGTGTACATGAGTTACATCGCGCTATAGCTTTTATGAGGTAAAATGTACGTATAATTTTAGTACATTTCTAACTGGACGAACCTAATCAGGTTTCCTCACGATGTTTTTTAATTTTTATAGCAGGCGGCTAAGTGTTAGTGCGTCTCATTCAGGTGGTTAGCTTAATATATTAAAGCTGTTATTATTTAATAGGTTTATAAAATTATCACTTATTTTGTATAGTACATATATTTTTTGCTTATTAGTTAATAGTAAGCACAATAACGTATCAACTATCAAGATAATTATTAGATATTATAATAACAACGTTGAGGTATATACTTAAATTTGTTTTTTTTTTTAATATTATCAAGATGGGGTCAACACTCAATGTAAAGTTAAATTTAAATTTGTGGGGTCGCAACCGTAGTTGTGCTGCGATCCCGGGGGCTATGGATGGTTTTATCTCGTATCTGACAAACTATTAGTCACTCAGATTAATCTTGCAGGCATTTTTTATTTTAAATAATTTTTTTACAATTCTGATGAATGACTTTATATGTGTACTAACATTAGTTTTAAGGTATTTATAATAATAATAATTTGAATCTTTGCTGATGATGCATTTTTTGACTTGAATCTTTGCTGATTAAAGTTATA
The DNA here is from genome assembly GCA_017140195.1 of Eumaeus atala. Lineage (NCBI taxonomy): Eukaryota > Metazoa > Arthropoda > Insecta > Lepidoptera > Lycaenidae > Eumaeus > Eumaeus atala. The sequence continues at coordinate 130,242 of JAFELO010000174.1, forward strand.
TAACGATGTTTCTAAATGTGTATAACCAATAAAAAGATATTTTAAGAGTCTCTCAAGCACCTCAAAAAGAAACCAAAGAATGCTCGGTGGTTTTTGCATAAAATACTTGAGAGAACCTCGTGTGCAAAGGGAACAAAATACTATATCGTACTAGAAAGTCGGCTAAATTATTTTACTTGATTTCAGCGTTACGCGGTGTGTAGCTGTCGCTGCTTCGGAGCCTTCCGGGTCATGTCCTTTTTTAGATCTAACGTGTCGATTCCAGAGACCTCTTATGAAAACTATTATTTGCGTGCCAATCATTGGCATTTACGAATATTAGTCCTTCTTTTTCCATATTAATAGGTTATTTTACTATCTTAATTATTTCTGTTTTAAGGAATATCGAATATATCGATACAAAAGGACTCGATAATATCGTGTACCGATGCAAATATAAATATATTTTTTGGCATCCCTCAAGTAGAGATTTAGTCGATAATACATAGAAGCTTAGAGCACAGAAAGTCGCAAGCACATTGACGAGTGGTAGTGCCCTGTTTCATAGTGGGCTACATGCCACATATAGCACCGCGCCGGCTAACCTCGTCAAGCTAGTGCACTCACCAACGTAAACGGCACCACCAGCGCGCCGTACAGTACGTCCCGCCAGTAGCGCACGCGGCTCCCGCCGGGCCCGCGGTGGGTGTCCTGCCACTCCAGCAGGTCGTGCGCCAGGGACAGGCTCAGGAATATCACTTGAAACATCTGGATAGAACAAGTGGTAGTGTACCGGCTACGTTCAAAGATATGTGTACTAATATTATGCTAACTTAGTTTCCTATAAAACATAAAAGTATTTTTATTGCCTTAGCTATCGCTCGAGCAGAGGTACCTCCGCGACTGCAACTGTCTTGCCAGATGTGACGCCATGCTCGGTCCACAGTCCACGGGGCGCGTGTCCGCGTGCAGCGTCCCTCTTGCGTAAGTCTCCGCAGACGGGCTTATCGCCAGCTGACCTTTACCCTTTGACAGCAGCAACACGCGAGTAGAATGTATATCCAATCGGCTACGAGCTCCGAGGAACCTACAGTGGGTTTGACAGCGTCTGAGTGTGTTCGTACTGTGTGTATTTACGCCCAACCTACGGCCGACAGACGCATTTGTACTTTAACATAGCGCAAGCGCAACACCGCCGGGACGGCGCTCATTACACTGAGCCGTGAATGGGTCCCCGGACTCCTCCATGCAAATAAAAATGCGACAACATAATTAAGTAGATAGTATGTGACTATGGCTGTGTGGATGTTTACGGGCGTCGCTAGTTAGTAAAAAGGCTTCAGCTATTGCCTACTATGTTTAAAACTATTATTTAAAAGTGAAAATAAGGAAACACAAAGTAAACGGAATCAACTTCATTAACATGTTCCACTTCATGTTGGTGTACTTCTTTATTATTAACCGCGCCAAGTATTTCATAGCACTTTAATTGCATCATTCTTGTAATATAATAATTGATTTACAAAATAGTATAGTTCAGTAAATTTCTTGCATTTTACTTTATTATATTTAGATTGTTTTGGCTATTATCACTCATACATTTGTATGTACAAGGGTAGCAATATGAACCCTAACTAACTTATTTTCCCGGTGAAACTTTGTCCTAAACAGTTTGTAATTCATTAAAGTAATTTCTAAGACAAATTAATGCCTTTGCATTTATTATTTACATACATCCCCATTTAACATAAGATGCGAAGTTTTCGAGTTGTCTTTAACTTCACTGAAGTAAATAAACTGGTCTCAAGTCTAGGCATACTTATGGTATAGGTGTGCCTCATATTCTCCTTAGACCGATTGTGCTTTAGACTGCCTCAACAGGTACCCAATACATGAGCAGGCGAGCCCCGGGGATTAATATGCTTTGTATCGGACAGAAAAACAACAAACACATACAAACATCATGTTTGTAATAGCAGTAGTATTTTAAGTTTACACATCAGTTAGGATCACAGACTACAGAAACTTATCTGAAGGTATGAGGGAAATGAATTTGAATAGAACAAGGAACGCACAAAAAATTGGCAACAAACCGTTTGCGTCTATAAACAAGTTTAGTGTAGCAAAGACGTAAACAACTTACCATGTTCCAAACGGTTAAAAAGGCGATCTTATATTTGTACATGCTGATGAAGATGGGGTTCTCGTAGTGTTCCATATCGATGCTGCACGTGTACGCGCCGACGCCGGCGTGGTGCAGTATGCACAGCGCGTGTGTCACAGTCCGCCAGCATAGAGAGGGGTTGTCGCGCACGCCCCGTCGGGCCCTGTTCACTAACTTGCAGTACTTTGTGTCGCCCCGGCCCTCCATGGCGAACATGGCGTGGCGGACTACACATCGACTGCGCGGTTGTCGCGAGATGAACTGCGTGCTTATCTGTCCTCTGTGTGGCCAGCCAAATGTATTGTAATCTCCATTACAATACATTCATTATCAACTGCGTAAAATACGTCTCACTTGGGCTTGTGACGTCTTGTACGGTGAGCACAGCGCGTAGTCCGCTTACAAACAAGTCCTGGCGCCACGTCACAAAGATCCGATAAATAAGATCATTACAATTCGTAAAGTCATTCCTATGGTCACGAAATGGTCGTAACTGGTAATTCTAAATATGGACAGTTCTGCTGGCGGCGCACCTAAGGAATATTTACAGGAATTGGTCAAAACGAGTACATTTGGTTAGCCTGTCTCCCATATCTACAGTGCTGTAGAGGACATACAATTTGGTTAGCCTGTCTCCCATACCTACAGTGCTTTAGAGGACATACAATTTGGTTAGCCTGTCTCCCATACCTACAGTGCTGTAGAGGACATACAATTTCAATGCTTATGTCGTTCACTCATATTTATTATAACTGGACACAAGTTGATTGTAACTGGTCAGCATCACGCATTTATAGGTCAACGTTACTGCCTTTTTTTTTTGGTGACGCGGGGAAACGCATTTACGCGCCGTCACCGGCCCTGGGTGGGGTCCAGTGGTGTGTGGGACTCGCAGCACATGGTAGTGCCGAATACCCACAAAAACCACCGCGAGTGCCATCAGTGCCGCCTTTGGTAAGGTGCCCCGGAACAACAATCATCAGGGCACCTCGACGGCGAGTTAGCCCCCTGAGGGACCAACTCCACCTCCACAGATGGGGTTGCCCAGCACTACAGGACAACCCCACCGACTTTGGGACAGTGAAATGGGGGTGAGGTTCCCATCCTCTCCCCTTGCCCCGTGCGCAGAAGCGCCACCACCTGTTGCTCTTAGGTCCCCTCTTCTTATAAGAGGGGTACCGATAACGATTCCTCCTACTGATCTTGAAGCCCCCTCTTCTTATAAGAGGGGTGCAAAGATCCCCCTCGGTTCAATTGGCTTCGCCTGGGTTCACCCCAGTCTACTAAGCCCCACCGCCACGACAAGGCTTGAACCATGGTGGGGAACGTTACTGGGCCTACAGCAAGCCGATGGTATCCAAAAAGCTATGAACTTTAAGTCCCTTGCGAAAATTACGGACCTCAATATTGTTTATAAATAATTCATTTAATTTTATTATTGATACGCATTCGGCACCTGCAACCCTTAGTCATTTGGGTGTTTGTCAATACCTGAGCCATGGAACAGTGCTTCACGTACTGATAATCATATCTGTACGAGAACATCCTCAAGATACCATTGGAGCTGACCCGTACCCTACGTGACAGGGACGTGTATCGCCTACGCATGATCGTATAGAAACAATCAACTCCAGTGCTCGCGAACATCCCCGACGCGTTGCAGTGACAAGGCAGCCCCATCAGCACCCGGAGGGCATTATTGTACTGGACGTGAAAAGCGCTGTACTATTTCCGCGTGTTTTCTAGCCACAGGCTGCACGTGTAGAAGGAGGAACAAAACGCTCTAAAAAGAGTAACTTTGACCTCCGTCGAACATCTTGCGAACCTGCGTGCTATCACATTAGCCCTCACAGACAGCGCTGTCTGTGAGGGCTAATGTCGTTAGTGAGGGCTATTGTTCGTTAAGTCGGCTGTTAAATCGTACTTAAACTGTTGAACTCTATTCAGTTCTGTATCATTTAGCCTGACGGGTAGCAAAGTTTCTGGGCATTTTCCCCGTGACAAAAAGGTTAACCATAGACCATCCTTTTAGTATAGTAGCATAACCCGTGGCGTTGAGCATATCGTTCGCAGTCATAGACAAAGGCACTCAGCAGCACCATATCTTCCGCATTGCTAAAATTTTTTAGACAGACTCCATCAATATGGCAGCCGATACGTGTACTGCTGAGCTCCTCTATCAGAACATTTTAGGAGACTGAACAGTCTAGGAGAGGTTAGCCCCCCTTGCCTCACCCCGCACTCCAGCCTATACGGCTCTGACAGAGCATGGGACCATCTCACAAAATTGATCTGGTTCAGATACCAAAATTTAAAAAAGTGGACGAGCTCGTCTGGCATCAATAAAGCCTGTAGTTTCTGCCATAGCATGTCGTAACACACCAGGTCAAAAGCCCTCGGAAGGTCAACAAAGCATGCGTAGACCGATGTGCTGCGATCGGTGTAGTATCTGACATCCTGCCTTAAGCACGCTACAGCTGTTTCAGTTGATAGTCCAGCTTTGAATCCAAATTGGTTATCATGTATGGTCACCTTACACCTTTTTTTTGGTGACGAATAATACCTGGGAGCCCGGGTAGACACCCAGACCTAACCTAAACCTAACCTAACCTTTTTTTTTTCTGTTGACGCGGGGAAACGCATTTACGCGCCTTCACTGGCCCTGGGTGGGGTCCAGTGGTGTGTGGGGCTCGCGGCACATCATGAAGTGCCGAATACCCACAAAAACCACCGCGAGTGCCACCAGTGCCGTCTTTGATGAGGTGCCCCGGAACAACTAATCATCAGGGCACCTCGACGGCAAGTCAGCCCCCGAAGAGACCGACGCCACCTCCACAGATGGGGTTGTCCCGCACCACAGGACAACCCCACCGACTTTGGGACAGTGCAATGGGGTGAGGTTCCCATCCTCGCCCCTTGCCCCGTGCGCAAATGCGCCGCCACTTCTTGCTCTTTTGTCCCCTCTTCTTATAAGAGGGGTACAAAGAGCGGCACCTCCTCCTGCTCTTAAGTCCCCTCTTCTTATAGGAGGGGTACTAAGAGCCGCCACCTCCTCGGTTCAATTGGCTTCGCCCAAGGTGTCTCGGATAACCCCAGGCTACTGAGCCCCACCGCCACGACAAGGCTTGAACCATGGTGGGGAAACCTAACCTAACCTAACCTTTTTTTTGGTGACGAATAATACCTGGGAGCCCGGGTAGACACCCAGACCTATGTTAAACTCGGCAATCGGATAGCAATACCAACTTAACCCCTACGGGAGCCTCCAGCCGCTATTAATGGAGGGTCCCGGATCTACAGGCAACAGGACGCCGTGTCTTGATGTTAAATGGACCGGGTTCCCATCCCGGCCTGACACTGATCACAGGGGTACTACTGAAGGCGCTGCAGATAGCGCCTCTTTCGTACCCCATTCGTAGTCGGCGGGGAAAGGCTGCGTCGTCAGCCTCCTCTCACCCGATCGTCGGCTTCCTTCTGGGACATGACGGTCTCGTAGAAGGAAGCCATCGCCTGGTAGGACTCGTCGCTACCGAGCATCGCTACGATGATACTCGACTTAGATAAGTCCCCTCCGACAACTGATGTCAAATCGTGACGCAGTGCCGTCCATCTTGGTGTGCTGGGCCGAGTCCACCGCCGCATCACAATCGTGACAACGAGTCGTGGGCTCCGTGTGTGCCGTCCTATATAGATACTCACCGAAGCTAGCATGCTCGGTGAGCACCTGGGTCAGACGGAATGTGAGGGGTTTTCGCCCACGCCGCATCCATCGTGTGTAGCGGTGGTCCGAGAGTGTCTCCACTCTCTACCCCTCCACTCTTCGTGCGATGGCCAGCGTGGCGAAAGTGAAGTCCACCACGGAAACCCCTGACTATCGCACGCACGTCTGGACTGTCCTATGTTGAGGAGGGACAGTCCGGCAGCAACCGCCCACTTCTCCACCTCCCTACCTTTCGGGTTCGTGACCGAGTTACACCAAGCCGTGGACTTGGCATTGGCACTGGCGTATCCGGAGCGGTCCGATGCCCAGCTCCTGGAGGTCCACTCGTACCCTCCGTCTTTAGCAGCGTCGAAGCATATGTCGTCCCCTTGGTCACTTCCTATGGCCGTAATTACTCATTTTGATCACCGCTGAGGAGCGGGAGTGCGGCAGCTTCGGCTTCGCCGTCTCCTTCTTCTTGCGGTTCTTGGCCGGCGGCGATGTCGTCGCCGGCTTCTTCGCCGCCTTGCGGCGGACGACGGCATCCGTCCACGTTGCGCCTTCCTCTTGTGGGGCTTGTTCTTCCCTCCCCCTCTCTGGTGGAGGCGCTGCCTTAGATGTGGAGGGACCAAACGCCGTCCACTCTGGCCCTTGCCCCTTCCCCTTTCCTTTATCCTTTGTAAATTGCGAAGGGCTTCGCTCCCTTCGGCCGACTTTTTCCGCGCATCTTCAAAGTCGCGCCTGTAGGCGCGGACTCCTTCTCGCAGGTTGCCCAACTCCCTTTCCGTCCGGCTACTCCTGGTTGTCGTCCGGCTCTTGTCAAAGTGCTCGTACGTGCTGTGTCAAATATTTCGAAAAAGTGGTATTTTTTTTCTACTTTTCGACCTAATTAGTATTGTGTGTTGATTATAAGGGTTTTAGTGATCCTAGTAATAAATCAGTTTGCGAAATCAATACGTTTCCGTAGCTAAAATTTATTCGTAAGTGCAAAGTGCGTGATAAGGAATTTATTTTTCTACCCACAATCTGGACACAAACTGTAAGTTATTCAGTTTATTTAGTGAAATGACACGCTATCTTAATATTAAGTAATTATTGTAACATTCCTGTTTAATATTATAGAAAATATGCACTCTTCGGATATCGAATTGGTTTTCTAGTAAATAGCGCCATCTGTTAGCTAATAGCCGCACTTCGAAAGTGTGGTCAGCTTAAAATGAAGACCACTATATGGGAAAAAAAGAACAGTATTTCTAATTAGTGTATATTTATTATTGTTTTTATTTATTAATTCATCTTTTAGAACTTGATAGCAGTAGGACAGTTGGGAGTAAGCGGATAATACGGAAGGGCGACTTCGGCAGCACTTTGAGATGGAAGTTCGTCGCAAGTCTCTGGAACTTGAAGAGCTTATGTCGATCGTTAGGGAGGCGGGATTCGCTCCTAGGACATCGCTTGCTCGGACTCCTCCGCACGGATTCAGCTCATCGGCCGTCACCATGGACTTAAGCACGGAAAGCTCGCAGCCTCGTATAGAGACCAATTACGTCGCCTGAGGAAGAGCAGGATGTGTGAGGAGGCTCACTGTTTTTCGGGTACAAGGGTACCCCGTTGTATTCGGATTTCGGTGAGATTGGTGGCGTTGGATTGCTCTCTCCAGTGCGATTCTCGTGGTGTATGAAGCGTTTCGATCGGTCTTCGGGTTACAAAAATATTCGTGTTTTTGTGACTTTGAAAATTGTGTAGGGAAAATAACAAGTCGTCCATATAGGCGCGCTTTCGGTTTTGACCGTTTGGTCCCGAAGCGCTACTGCATCGGCGACTTGTTAGGGTGGGGCTTTTCGGGGTTTGTGTAGGTGCGTCTTTTGGCGTTGTTTCTTGTTGTGGTCACCCACTCCTTCTGGGAGCACTAGGGTTTGTTTACAAAATACTTTGACCTTCAGTAAGCTTCGCTTATCTGTTATCGAAGTATTTTGTGATCGCCGCGGTGTTTCCGCGGGAGTGATGTCCGGAGGTGTCGGAAGTAGTGGGGGGGGAGACGAATTCCACCTTGAGAAGTTGTGGAGGAAGCATGTGGGGGAGAGGGGATGAACCGGTAGTTGTGTTGGAGGACATTTTTTCGTCGATTGCATCCTTGTCCGAATCGGACATGAGTCGTAAAAGAATGTTCTCGGCTTGTTCTGGGGACTCTGAGTCGGAGGCGGAGGTAGTCGGGAGGTCGTGCAACGTGGCGAAGCGTGGGAAGGCTCCGACATTTAATAGTGCCAGAGCGGCATTAAGAGAGCGGGTGGAAATGTCCCGCGAGGACCTCTTTGAGGCGGCGCTAGCGAAGAGGGCGTTCCTCAAAGAAAATGTGTGGACTGCGAACTCGGCGGAGGCGCCAGTTGTACTGGAGGATGTGGAGCGATGTGGGGCCGAGGATATCAGGGTGGCCACGGAGGCCAACTTGAGTGTTATTCTCGGTCTTACCGGGAAATCGGCCCATTTCCGGGGCGGCTACGCTGCTAAAATACGGAGGGCCGCCGAATCTGGTCGGCAGGACGGAGGGTGACGAAGTGCGCCGATTGCGCGCCGACAATGCCCGGCTACAAAGGCATCTGGGCAACATTCGTGAAGAAGTCCGCGCCTACAGAGGGACTTCGAAGAGTCCCGCAAAAAAGCGGCAGAAGGGGCGACAGTGCCGACTACTGAAGACCTTCTGAAACAGATGGCGCAGATGGTGGGCAACATGCTCGCTGCCCGCATATCGGGTCTCGAGCTCCGGCTCCCTCCCGCCCCTCTCTATCGTCTTCCACTTGCCAGTGACAACAAGCCGCTGGCAAAGGAGACGAGGGCGGCGATTGCTGCCAAGCAAGGGGTAACATTGGCAGTGGCAACAGCAGCGTCGCACCAATGTGCCAGTGAGGAGATGCGCCCCGTCCTGGTGCAGAGGGATCTCCCTTTCGTGCCCCAAGCCAGGAAGGGCAAAGGAAAAGGAAAGGGCAAGGGCAAAGCGGAAGAGTGGTCGGCGTTCGGTCCGTCCACGTCGACCTCGGCGGTGGCGCCGCAAGCAGCCAGGGCTGCAGCAACAGAAACGTCGACGGAATCCTGGACGGACGTCGTCAGGCGGAAGGTGCCCAAGAAACCGGCGGCACCAGCGCCGTCGGCGCAAAAGCAAAAGCGGGGGAAAATGGCGGCTTCCGCGCCGCCGGCTAAGAAGCGGGTGGCGAAGCCGAAGCTTTCGCTCCCGCGCTCCTCGGCCGTTATCCTGAAGCTACGGACTGAGGCAGCAAATAAGGGGGCGACCTACGCTTCGACACTATTAAAGCCCGAAGGGGCCATCAATCTGGGTGAGCTGGGCATCGGCCCCCTTCGGATCCGCCAGTCGGCCACCGGAGCTCGACTCATAGAATTGCCCGGCGCCACGAGCGGCGAGAAAGCGGACGTGCTCGCCGCTCGATTGAAGTCGGTGTTGGCGGAGGAGGCAGACATCACGCGGCCCATGAAAAAGGCGGATCTGAGGGTCACGGGCCTCAGCGACGCGGTAACAGCGGAGCGCCTCGCCACCGCTGTGGCACAGGAAGGGGGCTGCAACCCGGGCCAGGTCAATTCGGCTCGGGCACAGCCCACATCGAGCTCCCGGCGGAGGCTGCCAAGAAGCTTCTGCAGGCCGGGAGTATAGCAGTGGGGTGGAGCAGTGCTAATCTCCACCTCCTGCAGGCGCACCCCAGGCATTGTTTTAGATGCCTGGGAATGGGGCACGTTTCCAGCACGTGCCCCGCTGTCGTCGACCGCAGCGACCTTTGTTATCGCTGCGGTCAAGCCGGCCATAAAGCCGGCGCTTGTCGAGCCGCCCCGCACTGTGCGGTGTGCGCGGCCGCCGGCAGGCCGGCGAGTCACGTAATGGGGGGCATGGCGTACAAACCCCCTGTCACCCGTGGGAAGGTCGCCCCTCGCACACAAGGGGGCAACAGAGCGGGGTCGGCTGATGCTGAGATGTCCTAAATGGCTAGGCATCTCAGCATCCTACAGGCGAATATTAACCACTCCGCTGGGGCTCAGGACCTCTTCCTGTAGTCTATGGCGGAGTGGTCTATTGGTGTCGCGATCGTTGCCGAGCCGTACGCCGTGCCCTCCAGTCCAAGCTGGGCTGGGGACACCAACGGCTCGGTGGCGATCGTGATGAGGCCAGGAGCCCCCCCCCCCTCGTCGTCAAAGCGAGGGACCGCGGGTACGTGGCGGCGGTTCGGGGAGGGGTTGCCTACGTTGGGGTATACTTCTCACCGAACCGCAATTTGGCGGCCCTAGAACGGTTTCTCGACGTTATGGGGTCGCTGGTTGGGCAGCAAGTCCTCCTCCAGGTGTTCGTGGCCGGAGACCTCAATGCCAAGTCCACGGCCTGGGGTAACCCGGTCACGAACCCAAAAGGGAGGGAGGTGGAGATGTGGGCGGTAGCTGCCGGGCTGTTCCTGCTCAACATTGGGATAGTCCAGACGTGCGTGCGATGGTCGGGAGGTTCCGTAGTGGACGTCACTTTCGCCACGCCGGCCATCGCACGCAGAGTGGAGAGGTGGAGGGTGGAGACGGAGGTGGAGACACTCTCGGACCATCGCTACATACGGTTCGAGGTGTCTCCGCCTCCCAGTCGTCCGGCGTCGTCGCTGTCGTCGTCATCATCTGGAAGAGGGTAGAGCCGGTTTCCGCGTTGGGCGCTCACCAAGCTCAACCGGGAACTGGCAGAAGAGGCCGCGGTCGTGGGCCGCTGGAGCCTCCCGCCGCTGTCGGAGATAGGGGTGGACGAGGCGGCTGGTCTGCTCTGCGACGCGTTCACTGCGGTGTGCAGAGCGGCCATGCCGCCCGCGAAGAGTCCGCCCTAGCGGCGGGCGCTCTACTGGTGGACGGCCGCAATATCCGGCCTCCGGGCCGCCTGCAACGGGGCCAGGAGGCAGTACACCCGGAGCAGGTGGAGGCGCCCCCAGGACGTCGACAGAGACGACAGGCTGCACGGGATCTACGTCGAGAAAGCAAAGATCCTGCGGCAGGCCTTATGCCGGGCCAAAGAGGAGGCCCAGCTGGAGCTGGTAAATGATCTCGAGAGGGATCCCTGGGCCGACCGTACAAGTGGGCGCGGAACAAGCTCCGCGCCCAGTCGGCCCCCATCACGGATATGCTCCAGCCAGATCAACTGGGGAGGATGGTCTGGGAACTATTCCCCGACACACCCGTGGGCTTCACGACCCCCAGGATGGCTCGGCAGACGTCGGACGAGGAGGAGGGTGTTCCGCCACCCATCACGGAGGCTGAAATGGAGGCGATTCTGACTCGCCTCCAGAGTAAGAAGAGGGCGTCCAGACGGGGTGCACGGGAGCGTGCTAGCGATCTCGCTCGTGCACCTCGGGGATAGCCTCCGGGATGTTTTCGACCGCTGCCTGCGGTCCGGTCAATTCCCGGGGGCATGGAAGGAGGGTCGCCTCTGCCTGCTTCCAAACGCAGGGCGGCCCGTGGACTCGGCATCGTCGGTTCGACCGGTGGTGCTGCTGAACGAGGCCGGGAAGGCTTTGGAACAGATTGTGGCCTCCCGTCTCGATCGGCATCTGGAGGAGGGCACGGGACCCGGGCTCTCGAAGTCGCAGTTTGGGTTCCGTGCACACCGGTCGACGATCGACGCCCTCAAGCGCCTGCGGGCGGTGACGGGTGAGGCGGAACACAGGGGGGAGGTGGTGTTCGTGGTGTCGTTGGACATCGCGAACGCATTCAACAGTCTCCCGCACAACGTGATACGCGAGGCACTGAAATTCTTCAAGGTGCCTCCCTATGTCGTGAGGCTGTTGGATGCGTATCTCTCCGATCGCAGAGTGACTCTCGAGAACCGGCCGGGGTCCGAGGAGTGGCGGCGAGTCGGGCGCGGCGTCCCGCAGGGTTCCGTTCTTGGACCGTTTCTGTGGGACGTCGGCAACGACTGGCTCCTGCGAGGCCGTCTCCTCCCCGGGATGGGTGTCATCTGTTACGCGGATGACACCCTCGTGTATGCCCGGGGAGAGACATACAAGGAGGCGGCTCGGCTGGCCGAGGTCGGTCTAGACCTCGTGATCAGCCGAATAGAGAGGTTGGAGCTTCGGGTAAGGATAGAGAAGACCGAAGCCCTCCTCTTCCGCGGGACCGGCCGCAAGGGGCCCTCACCGGGGGCCGCTCTGCAGATCGGAGAGGAGAGGGTCAGGTTGAGCCCCCACATCAAGTACCTGGGGCTCATCCTTGACGGAGGGTGGACCTTCGGCCCACACTTCGCTATGTTGGGACTGAAGGTAGTGAAGGCGGCGAGTGCGCTGGGCAGACTCCTCCTGGACCTCGGAGTTCCAGCGCCGCCTCCAGGCAGCTGTACTCCGGTGCCTGTCGGAGTATGGCAACGTACGGTGCTCCGGTTTGGGCGGATCGTCTTGCTGCGAGAAATAAGGCCCATCTGCGCTCCGCGCAGAGGGTCGTCGCAGTGAGGTCGATTCGGGGGTACCGTACGGTTTCGTGGGCTGCAGCTACGGCCCTAGCCGGCGATCCCCCGTGGGAACTCGTGGCGGAGGTTCTGGCCGAGAGCTACTCCTATGTCTCGGATAGGAGGGCTCTCGGCTAGAACCCCACGCATGACGAGATCCTCCGGGTTCGCCGGTTAGGGCGTGTGGCGTTAATGCAGAGGTGGGGGGAGGACCTGGCGCGGCAGCCGTACGGCACAGAAATAACGGCTGCCTTGCGCCCGGTCCTCGAGTGGTGGATGTGCCGTAGGCGCAGAGCCCTCACCTTCTGTCTGACACAGGTACTCACCGGGCACGGCTGCTTCGGTGAGTATCTGTGTCGGACGGCCCACAGTGAGCCGACGACTCGGTGTCATGATTGTGACGCGGCGGTGGACTCAGCCCAGCACACCCTCGAGGTGTGCCCGAGATGGGCGGCGCTGCGTCACGATCTGACATCAGTTGTCGGAGGGAACTTGTCAAAGTCGAGCATCATCGTCGCGATGCTCGGCAGCGACGAGTCCTACCAGGCGATGGCTTCATTCTGCGAGACCGTCATGTCCCAGAAGGAAGCCGACGAGCGGGTGAGCCTTCAGTAGTGCCCATGTGTTCCGTGTCGGGCCTGGATGGGAGCCCGGTCCACTTCCAAAAACACGGCGTCGTGGGCACTCTCTTAGAGTAGCTGGACAGTCTCCGAGGAGATGAAGTCTGGCCTTTTCGCCGAGGCCAGCCTGTCGCTGGAGGGGTCCTGTTGCCTGCAGATCCGTGACCCTTCACTTATAGCGGCTGATGGCTCCCGTAGGGGTTTAGTTGGTATTGCTACCCAATGGCCGAGTCCAACATAGGTCTGGGGGTCTACCCGGGCTCCCAGGTATCATGCGTAAATGTATTCCCCTTCGTCACAAAAAAAAAGTACGTTTAATATTAGTTATGCTTTGCTATACATATTCTACCTAAAATTGGTAAAATTTAAACATTAGATAACTAAACTTACGATTTAAATTATAATGTACCAGCTACATTTATATTAGTGATACTTATATTTTAATCAAATACAACAGATATACAGATTATAAGGCCATCGTATATCAACTGCTACGCCGACTTAGCTTTGTTAAGTTGACGTAGAAGATGTGACGTAGATTACTACATCGGCGTAGAAAAAATCGTCGATATTTAGCCAGGAGCAATCGACTAAGTTACAATAGAATCACTTATTATGTTTGCAGGACTCGTTAAAGTTACAAACACAGCATGTATCAAAAATATGGAATAAAAAATTATTAATAAAATATATTCGCCTACTTTGTGGTAAGTTTTTAGTTAATGCAATAAAAGGCGATATCATATACTATAATTTATTTCACGTATAATTATTTATGTTTATAACAATTAAGAGATAGGTGTTCAACAAACCAATCTCTGGGTCGTACACAGACACACATACACATTTATCAGCGGCATTATTGATTTTAAAATATAAACAATTACATATTGACTTAGGCAAGGTAAGAATTGTTCACATAAAATGTTTAATTTATTAATATCGTAGTTATTATATAAATATATATTTCATTGGTTTCGCGCATCTGCACGTTAGTTTAGGAGGAGGTAGTGCCATGCATGGTGCATGACACTACATTCTCCTGTGCAACGTAATTGGGCCGGCACCACCAGGGAAGTACCTCTCGCTCACCTGATACTGCTGTAAAGTTACATCTTCAGTGTCGTTTTTTCTTGCGGGTTGTGAGTAGTTGGTGGCTCATTGTGGGGGGGGGGGGGTGAACAAACGAGGGCAACGTATCGACATAATTATGTGGATGTTCATGGGCGTTAGTGGTCATCAAAAGGCTCCGATTGCTCGCTTGCCCCATATTCTATATAGAAAACATGAAACGTATAAAAATACAAAATGGTTCCGCAAATTTTACTTACAAGCTAAACTATTAAAATAAATAATTTGCTTCGAGTTTAGCAATAAGAATTTAATCCCTTTTTATCGAGGAAATAAGGTGGAATCGATAGTTTTTTAACAAATGATTGATCATCCAATGAGCACCATTGGCTGCCAACTCAAATGACTAGCTCGCCGACCGTAGCAGCGATGTACTGCATTAGCTCGCCGACCGTAGCAGCGATGTACTGCATTAGCTCGCCGACCGTAGCAGCGATGTACTGCATTAGCTCGCCGACCGTAGCAGCGATGTGCTGCATTTCTGCGGTAACGTTCGCCGTGTACCTTTCACTTCGGAATGGTGTTGATTCTTAATGAGTAAACTCCAGTCGTGCGCCAGCACACAGTTCCGCCACACAGGTCTATGTTCACCAGCTGCACATTGCAACGTCTATGTAAATCCCCGGGGTATGAACGTGACGAGCCCGAAGTGATCAGCGGCCGCAGTACAGCCCCCGCACTGTCCTGGCCGTGCACTCATAGGGGAATTTGCGGCCGCAGTACAGCCCCCGCACTGTCCTGGCCGTACACT
>JAFELO010000174.1:157409-184409 GCA_017140195.1 Eumaeus atala
TGTGTGTGTGTGTGTGTGTGTGTGTGTGTCTTATAGCCATAGACACACGAAACGTATATACCTAAAAAGTTTTAATTATGTCGTGTGGTTTTAAGCACACCTGTTTCATTTACTGCTATTGTGACTGTGTACTGTGCAGTACAACGTGATGTAGGGAGAGCCCCCGCTGCATTGCAGTGCAGTCGCATTTCAAACGGTTTGTAGTGTCCGGATGTTCGGCTAAACAGAGCATCACGTGCATAGCCCACGCCGGGTGCTCGTAGCCCTGCACTTGTGCAGTAGTATACGAGCGACCCGCTCCGAGCTTTCTACCGACGCTCAAGAACATCAGCATGATTATGCCGATACATTGCCCTCCTTTTCACTTCCCCCACAATGGGCCACCGGCTACTCACAATCCACACGAAACGCGACACCGCAGATATCACTTTACGGCGTTAATGTGGGAGCGAATGGTACTTCCTCGGTCGTGCCGGCCCAATCCCGTTGCATAGAAGGATGTAGTGCATGTCACTATCTCCTGCCACACATCATGGCACTACCTATTACTATGTTTGTATGTATGTACGTTTGTTCCCCGCTACAGCCTGATCGTTGACCTCTCGAGGGATTTATCGTGTGAGGTGTAGTCTCGATATCGCGAGAGGCGCCGGGCGCCCGCACTCAACTAGTAACATTAACAATTTACTCACGAAGTTCCAGTTGGTTAAATGAAATGCCGACATCCTCACCATTGCCGCTAGCTCCAGGTTGTGCGAATGTTTGTGGGTCACGTGCTCTAACATGTGAACACCGGCGCGAGTGACGTACATACCGACAAGAAGATAAACGCTATGAAGCCACAGCCGAACCTGAAGTCGGCACTTCTTACCGAACTTGTTCCACGATACAGCTGAGCCCATGGCGGCGCGTGCACGTACAGCCAGCGGTCGCGCGTGTGTAAGGCGCACCACCAGGCTGGCGTACAATATCACATGACATATAAATACTCAAATTAAATCAAAATACGTGTGTAATGAAATAGGCGCATTTCAGATGCTAGTGAGGTGCGGCAAATTTTTGCTGTTGGACAAAATTCTACAAAAATCAATTTTTACTATTTGTGTAGAAATGAATATTTAATTGAAGTGAATTGGTACATTAACATTTTGCAACCCAGTTCAAATATTTTAAAATTGTATTGTCATTCCATAAATTCATGATTTTTTTGATTATGGTATAGGGGGACAAACGAGCAATCAGAGCCTTTGAAACACTACCGAGGCCCATGAACATCAGCGCAAATATGTCCTGGAAGTACGGAGTCCCATCAGCAGTCTATATATAGTCGCCTTTTTTCTTCCTTTCAGCAAAACAAATGACTTTACAAAAATCCATCCACAAACGACGATGTGACTGCCTTACATGGAAAAAACCTACACTCTCCTTTCTTGAAGTTGGTTACGAAAATCAACTAAATTTATATAGATTCTTTAGACACTTAAAAAAAACTACAAAGATACTAAATAGCTAAATCGCTGCCTCCCCATTATTATAAGTCAGTCTAAATATAGCTTAATATAAATAATTTCACAAGGTTAGAAATGTCTAGAAACACATCAGTGCTTGTGGTATTTCAATCTGTGATAAAGTGTGATTTATATTTATGAGTTATCATAAAATTGTATTTTATAATGATTCCACATAACAAGGGGCTGAAGTATTTCTTTAATTCTGAACTTATCTCTTAGTTGCAACACACCAAACGGAAGATTCAAAGTGTTATTATAAGATGGTAATTGTGACATGTTCCCTGTTGTAACTGCCATGTAATGTGAAGCCGAGTTACACTAATTGCATCGTCACAGCATAGGCACATAATAGGACTACCTGGGCAGTGACCTACACTCGAAACCCTTTGACGGAGTCGGGTAAATCCTCTTGTATCTAAATGCGCACATAGCAGCCCTATGGTCCCCATAAACATTCTATTAACGAATATGTAGTACCCTCTCCACACAAACGCTTTTAACGAATATGTAGTACCCTCTCCACACAAACGCTTTTAACTGAATATGTAGTACCCTCTCCACACAAACGCTTTTAACGAATATGTAGTACCCTCTCCACACGAACGCTTTTAACGAATATGTAGTACCCTCTCTACACAAACGCTTTTAACGAATATGTAGTACCCTCTCCACACAGACGCTTTTAACGAATATGTAGTACCCTCTCCACACAAACGCCTTTTACGGTGTTTTTAAGTTTACTACTTAAAAGGTGCTGAACGTTTTATGGATCCTATTGTATAGTCGTATGCATTGCCTTGTTAAACGAGTTAGTCACTCTGCTTAGTCCAATCACTGGTACATTCTGTTTGTGTTCATCCCGAGTATTTACTACTACTACTCATACCGAGGGGGAATTGAATGCCACCACCACGGTTCAAGTCGGTGGGCTTCTCTGGTCGAGGTGTCCTGATGAGTTCTAGTTTTTGTGGGTAATCGGCACAATGGTGTGTCGCGAGCCCCACACACCATTGGACCCCTCCCAAGGTCAGTGAAGGCGTATAAATGCGTTTCCTTGCGTCAACAAAAAGAAAAGAATGACTTCAATGTATTCAGTTTTATTACTGCTCAAAAGTATGTTATTGATACTAAATCACTAAATGTACCACCTTAGTGAGAAAATGTTGCTAATCTCAAGACTTTTAGAACATTCAGTAAAATTCAGATGATATCTTTAACAAAAAGTCAAATTATAATATAAATGTACGTAACTGAAGTGTGCAACCCGATGCGGAGGGGCCGCGGCCGAGGCTCTCGCTCACCAGTTTTCATTTTAAGTCATTTTGAAAGTCGCTCACAGATTCTCAATTTTATATTGTGCGATCTTCGGCCTTTAAAATTGTTAATTGATTAAAACAATCAAACGTGAACAATGTCGCATAATTTTTCAATGGAAATCAGATCCGTTTATCGTAATTTTGATATTTTCATCTCGTAAACCTCACTTGTACATCACTAGCTATTAGCAATATAATTCACCTCTGTCATCTAAGTGTCTAATGCGGTTTTTCCATTACATTTAAGACTCCAATTTACATCTTTCTTTACTCCTTTGAGAACATTTTTGTTTATTTTAATGACTTACTCTTGCTTGTAAATAATAAAATTTGTAAAATGTTGACATCAACACCAAGACACATTCACTGTTGACTAATCTACTAATCTCATTTTTAAAAGAAAGAAACATTGTTGGATGCATAAATTAAATACACATCTGCAGCAGGTTAGTTTCCTAATTCCAGTTGTTCATTCATTATTATTATTAATTTGTTTCTTCACATAATCTTCGATTTTCTTTATTTTTATTCTTATCTATTACATAACCAACAGCACTTGACATTCTTATAAAAGATAATAATCACATTACCGTACCTACTGCCAATGAAAGATTCTCATTTTTTAGAAACGCAAAAATGTAAGTATTAAGTACAGACATAACGTTAATAGGCGGAAACAAGGGGTTAGTCTTGACTTACAATACATACGTATCTTTGTAAAGTTTGCTCAGGGCGCAAATGTAAAGAAAAAATTATAATAAAGAAACAATGACAATACTAATTTATAAACAGTTTATACATTATGAAATACAATAGGCACATGAGGGATGTGAATAATTTAGACAGAAATTCATATTGATAACAAGTCGCATCAATAAGATAACACGAAACATAACAGGATAATACAGCTAAGCATGCAGAAAAGACACAAGACACAAAGAAATGACACGAAACATTATTTGTTAACATCATTAACACTGTTAACTTGACTCACTGACAATGGACATCAATCCTTATACAAATTTGTTTCTTTTTCAGGTGAAAGATGGCGAGGTTTGATAATTGTTTATTATGAATGCGTAGACAGCGATTAACTAAGGTGTTTTGGGCGTATTTCGTGCAGGTGGAAGGAACATGAAAGAGGACTGTATGTGTTTTACGTTTACGAGGCACGTTCAATTGAAGAGACGGGGTAATTGAAGAGACGGGGTAATTGAAGAGACGGGGTAATTGAAGAGACGGGGTAATTGAAGAGACGGGGTAATTGAAGAGACGGGGTAATTGATTCACGGTTTTCTGTTTTAGTATTAACAACGTCGCGCATGAATAACATTTAAAGCACACTACGTCTTCCTTCGAGTGACATGATTTTATGATATTGACACGAATTTTCGTAGCTTTTTGACTGAAAATTATCTCGGTAATTTTAAGTTTAAAAAAATTTATTGGATTTTCTCAATCTGTTGACTATAAATAACTTAATTTGGATTCCAAATGGGGCAACAGTAGTGAAGGATACTTCTAACGTAAGCGTAGTACGATATTTTAATACAAGATAGATCAGAAAATTATTTAGAGAATCTTAAAATGACTCCAAAATTTTTATAAGCTCTTGTAACGATTGGGGACGCATGATCAGATATAAGCATTTTGTCATCGCAAAGAGCACCTACATCGTGTATAACTTAATTATTTGGAGTGCCTCACCGTTGAGATGATACTTCATTTTTTTATATGCCTTTTACGGGCGAATATCATATACTTACATTTAGATGTGTTTACCCCTATGAAATTATTTACATAATATAAACAGGGCGTATCCAGGTCACTTTGTAAGTTATATGCATTGTTTTCATTTTTAATAGACGCATAAATTTTTGTGTCATCTGCGTACATTCAAAATTTTGAAAACTGGAAACATTTAGAAATATATAAATAGGCGCAGTAAAGCGAAGGTCCTGGGATGGAGCCCTGTTGAACTCCAGAAGGAACGCTTATGGTATCAGAGCGATGTCTGACGCCAACCACTGTTTGGGAACAATTCCGGACATACGACTCCATCCAACGGAATAAATTTCCACAAATCCCTCATAGGATTGCCGGTCATATAGCTTTCTTAAAAGTGTGAAATGATAACGCTATCAAATGCTTTCGCTAAGTCGGTATAGATGACACCTACATGATATCCATCCTCCATGGTATGGTTGTAGAACGAGCTCCTATAAAACCATGCTGTTGATGAGGAATTTGTCGAACTATGTGGATATATATATATACGGTTATCAACAATTATTTCCATCATTTGCTAAGTACATTTAAAACTGATATGGGTCTGTAATTCTCAATTATCGTATCGATCCCGATGATAAATTTAGTAGAGCTTCGCGCTCCGATCAGTCGTCGAGCACCGAGCTCCGAAATTTAGTCGAGCTTCGCGCTCCGACCAGTCGTCGAGCACTGAGCTCCGAAATTTAGTCGAGCTTCGCGCTCCGACCAGTCGCCGAGCACTGAGCTCCGAAATTTAGTCGAGCTTCGCGCTCCGACCAGTCGTCGAGCACTGAGCTCCGAACTGTCGTCGGGCTTTGCGCTCCGACAACACACCACACAGCCCATAAGCCATGATGGGAAACCCGCAAAGTATTGCGGCCCCGCTACCGAGGGGATAGTCGTCCCCTCGCGACCCTAACCGGGCTATGAGGTCCGCCTCGATGCCCGTAGCCCTCGCAGATTACTGTGAAGATGACCAGGAGTGGACTCAAAGTTATGACTTCTTGTATAAATTAAAATAATTTGTTTTGCTTTTTAAACTTCCATAATTATTTATTGTTATTTTAAGAATGATAAACTTGGCAGTAAAGGTGACACTTTTGCATACATTTTTTCCACAGACTATCCCGCCTTCTATATTCAATTCTTAAATTGCAAATTGAATAAAACACACCTGATGAGTAATTTGAATTAAAAAAGTACCTGAAAAGTACAAAATTATTTAATTATTACATTAAGAAAATAAGAATATTTAGTTGATTTTCTTGATGAGATAAATAAATAAAATTATTTTGATGTTAATCATCAAAATATTTTGTTTAGTAGGTACTCGTAATTAAAAAAAAAACGATTTCATAAATAAAGTAATTTTGCTAACACTGCCTGGCCCGTTAGAGGGGAGGAGGAAAGGAGGGCAACGCATTTACATGACAAAAATGTAGATGTTTGTGGGCGTCAGTAATTGTCAAAAGAGTTTCGATTTCTCCTTTGAAATACAACATGAAAAGCACTGATTTCTCTTCCACTTTATAAATTTAGCCACACTTGATAATTTTGTAGGCCTCGACATTAGCCCCTACTGCTGCTAGGGTAACTATCCCTCTTTGGTTATTTAGGTACTGTATAACACAAACAGCATGTATATTGAAGTTGCAACCGTGCTGGTTCCTAATACTGAACAAGACAACCACTGCCATCTATAAGAAGGTATAAAATTTGTTACTTTATCGTAGTGCAAAGGAGTAAAGATAGATGGTGCGTGTAGCCTGGCGCGTAGCGTGAATTAGAAATATTTTACATTGTCCTGACAAAAACATAAACCTGAAATGAGAGCCAACTACAATATCATGATATGGACAAACAAAAAGTGATATAGCTCGAATAATCGTGCAAGTTGCGCCAGAGGTCAGGGATTCAAATCCCGTCCGTATTTATATAATAAAAATCTTAAACATATACAATTTCTTAAATTTATAAACCATATTAGGTGTATTTTCTTTGTCTGGTACCTAAGTGAAGTTCTTACGGTACTTAGCACAGCGCCAGTGCCAACGTGTTGTGATAACTCCACAACTATTATATTCTATGCTGTGAGATCTAAATGGATGGCGTACGACGGTTCGTCCTGCAATTTTGGCTAACGTTACAGCCGACAGAACTAAAATATAGTCTAGGGCGCATGAGCATGTTTTCAAATAAGTCACTGCTCGAAAGCTCGACGCGTGCCCTATTATATTGTACTTAGTTCTTTATGCAGTAGAACCAATACGATATACACCGCTCGTACCGGTCGGGCGATGAAATCTTACATATAGTGACACAGTTATAACATATGACTGACAGAATGACATACTCACACACCGCTTACGGAAACGAGCCCGGGTTCGAATCCGTAAGTCGAGAGATTAGATTGATAGAAATAAAATAACGCGACTTTAGAGAGCTCTAATAATAAATAAATTAAGAATAGATAAGCCAAACACTAAATGAGCTCAATTATCCTTATCCACGACACCGCAAATAAAACGGCATCGTGCGCGCGCCGTCCCACTAGAGTGGGGAGGGGGACCGCTTCCCCCTTTTCGGTCCCAAAATAATCACTATAGGTATGCCCACAATCAACCCGGTTCATCTCTTCCCATCTGCGGGAAAGAGGGGGTTCTGTCCCCCTATCGTCTCCCTAAACCTGAAGACAAAAAGTCTTCGTAGTCAGTCGAACTGTTGAGGCTGGGCTAGCGCCGCCAACCAGTATTAGGTCCCTCCGAAAAAAAAGCTTTGTGCAATATTCAGTGTCAATGACATGTTCCAGTTACCCTGATTATTATCGATAATATTAACTTTAATTTATATGTTAATAATATTACCAAAAGTAATATCAATAACTATTACTCTTACGTATACTTACGTATACCATTGGTGGACTGCAGCCGAATCGGAGAAGTCCCAAAGCACCGTGGTGAAGTGACAGTAGGACGTGTTTAGTGTGGTTGGTGTGACTTTACTAAAAGGAGGCGTGTACACTGCATAGTATCTGATATATGTATATATATACTGAATGTTTAAAAATAGACAAGGGTGTAGGAATATTTCGAGAATTAAATCTTTGTTGATTACAATAATTATAACCACGACTAAAAGTACTTCATGCGAACTAATTTCAATAGTCTAATGACCATATGAAAGTGACAAAGGACGTACGGACGACTTTTTCAAACAACATTTAGGAGAACCTCTCAATGAACAGAATAATATCCTTCTAATGAATGTGTATTTTTTTTGTAGGAAAAAAAAAAGAATTCATCATTGCATTATTTACCAATTGTGGCTACTTCGGTGCTTTCCGAACAACTATTTCCTTTAAAGTCGGAAAGTCCTAAGAGGAATCCAAATCGGCTTAGTTTAGTTTACCAAACAGTAGCATTTGTAAATAGTAGTTTTGTGTACGTCTGTAGTCATATATAAGAAGATATTTTGTCCTACTTTTGTCTATTTTTATTAAATTAAATGGTTATTTTGAGACCTCAATATTTTCCATTTTATAAGATATACAAGATATCGTATATATGTCGATACAAATGCTTACGATTCGTTACGATACGACATATTGATACAAGCAATTGTTTTCGGCAACCCTACATTGAAACAAAATATCTTTATAAAAAAGAGGAAATAAAATATCCGTTTAATGTAATCACCAAAATCAGCGATACAAACTACGTGCCAAAATATATATTTATGAAATACCTACAGATGTGAACAGGAAAAAATATGTTAGAATAAATTTTCACAAAATATGTTTAATTTAAAATCTTTCCAAACAGATTTAAAAACAAATTGTTTACAATATTTTAAATAAAAATAAACAAAAATTGTAATTATTCACCAAAACTAACTCGCATGGCAGTACAAAACAATAAAAACTATGTGTGATAGTTACTTTAGTCAAATTAGAAAATAATAATAAGATATGAGGTGAAAATGGTTGGATATTCATTTTAGCAAGACGCGGGGAAAGGCATTTACGCGCTTTCACCGGCCCTGGGTGGGGTCCAGTGGTGTGTAGAACTCGCGGTACGTGATAGTGCCGAATATTCACAAAAACTACCGCGAGTGCCATCAGTGCCGCCCTTGGTGAGGTGCCGCCCATAGAAATCCGCAAAACCCGGGGTTTTGCAGGCGCGTTGCTGTACTTTAAGACGGGAATAAGCTCTTTTCTTGAAGAACACCATATCGTACCGGTTCGGAAATACCGACGGTGGCAGCTGGTTCCACATCGAAGTTATGCGCGGTAGGAAATTGCGCTTAAAACGCACAGTTGTAGACTATGGGACATCAAGGTGGTGACGGTGGAACTTAGAGTTCTGCTGTGTTGATCGAGAGTGGAATTCCGCTGCTGGTGTTAATCCGAACAACTCCTCGAAACACTCCCTGTTGTAGATGCGGTAGAAGATGCAGAGCGAGCCAATATCTCTTCGTAATGCCAAAGGATCAAGCATCACGGAAACAAAGTCGTCAACGACTCGGGTCGCTCTAAGTTGAATACGGTCAAATGGGGCGAGATGATAGTTGGGGGCACCAGCTCAAAAGTGAGAGCAGTAGTCCATATACGGTCGGACCTGCGCCTTACATAATTGCAGTCGATGATGTGGCGTGAAGCACTGCTTCGCCCTATTGAGGACACCCAGCATCTTGGAGCTTAATTTAGCCTGCGCCTGAACGTTGCTCAAAGAATCTTGATACTAGCTGAGGCCCTTTTGGGTATTTTCGAAGCGAGGAGATATGGAAAAGGGGGACCAGTCAGACCAGTTAATTATGGTTTCCATAATTTTGTAGAACAGAGGGGTTTTCGCAATACGACGGTAGTTAAAGCGGTCACATTTTTTAGGGATCGGTTGCACCAAAGCCGTCTTCCAAGAGCTAGAGGCGACGCCAACAGTGTAGGAGTGTCGGAAAGGACGCGTCAGCACTGGTGTCAAATTCGGAACACATATACGCAGCACAATCGGCGCGATGCCATCGGGCCCACTCGACTTGTGGATGTCCAAGGACGGTGGCGTTTTGCACACATAACTCTGCTGAAACTCAATATCCGGCATCGAGTGTTCACACCGCTGGATAGTAGGCGGTAGATTTCCACGGTTATCCAAAGTAGAGTTGGATGCAAATAGAGAGTCCAGGAGATCGGTGTTCTCTTCTACGGCATGGGCCAACGAGTCATTATTCCGGTGCAGTGATGATAAGGATGGCTGAGCAAAATTCCCTAGGACAGCCAAGGCGAAGGACCAAAAAGCACGACGTCCCGAAGGAAGTTGAACTAACAACCCGCCAATTCTACTTCCGATTACATCGGACTATCCTCAGCAATAACTCTTTTGTAGAATCTGGAAGCGTGATTATACTCCTTTTTGAACGAGCTTGTTTTTCCATCCTGGTACGCTATCGCAAAAGCCCAGGACCAGTAGCACTCTTGCATACGGCGTAGCGCCACTCTGCAGGAGCGATTGAACCACGGCTGTGATTTACCAGCAATGGGTGCGAAATGAAAAGCTCCTTTCCTTGCTGCACCACATCGGCAACAGTCCCCATGGGTAAGATGCAAAGAAGAGGCGCACCCCATCCCAATCTACTGACCTATAGTGCCAAACACGCCGGCACCCAAGGAAACGTGGCCGCGATCTGCGTTTTACTGGCACCGAACTGCGGATAAGAGAGTTGTCAGACGAGCCCAGTGGAGCATCTACAGAAACCTGGTAGCATTCCAGTTTGGAGGTCAGCAGGAGGTCCAACAGGGAAGGTGTATGGTCTTCCACATCCGGGATTCCCGTGGGCTATGAGATCAGTTGTGTTAAACCATATGCTAAGGCAAAGTCGTGAATAGATTTACCCGCGTGTTCGGTAATGCGTGAGTTTAGCCATTCACCATGATAGGCGTTGAAATCGTCAAGAACCACTATCTGCGGTTGGGATCTGTTCTAGAAGAAAATAGTCGCTTCGATGTGTTCGAGGAGTTTCGGCATGTCAGTTTCGGCATTACCACTGTGGGATCTATAAAGGCAAGCATAGACGCGATTGTGGTCGTCGCAATCTACGCGTAGCCAAATGATGTAGAGATCCCTCCCTTCAAGATTGCAGAGGTGACGAAAGCAGATAACCTCCCCGATGTAGGCACACGCCACACCCGCATGCGGCACAACTTGGGTACGAGAAGTATGATGTATCAATCGGAGAAGATATCTGCGTCTCGGTCAAGAATATCAAAGCCGGCCGGAAAAAGAAAAATAAAATTCAGTCTCTAGGTTGTAGTGGACGGCATTCAAGTTGGAATGCAATCCACGTATGTTGCAGAAAATCATAACACGAGCAGTGGGGTCAGCCTCGGCTTTGACTTGGTTTGTCCCTTGCAATATCGTCAATGTGCACATGTTCGCCGCCCATAATACGCGAGGCAGCCCAGGCTTCACCCTCGAACTCAGGTACAGGTCCTGAGCATGGAGGTCCGGGGGAAGAAAGGCCAAACGGAGCACTCACAAACCGAACGAAACGCGAGGACAACAAAAGTTGCGCCACAGAGAGGTACTTCCCCGGGTGCCAGCCCAATTCAGTTGCAAACTTAAAAAAGAATGCAGCGTGGCGTTACCTCAAAAAAAAGTTCAGTGTAGCTGGCCCTTAGTTATTATTTCGTAGCATCAGCTATCGACGCGAACCAATGTACTACCACCTCAGTATGGGCCACTGTTCACTGTCAAGATTTGTGTCTTGTCTTTTATGTTTAATGCAAAAGAATGTGTCATCAACAAACAATGCAAATTCATGTATCGCCCTATATAACTTTTTTTTCAACTACTTATACTGTTCATAGTAAATAAATTTATGTATCGCCCTATATAACTTTTTTTCCAACTACTTATACTGTTCATAGTAAATAAATTTATGTATCGCCCTATATAACTTTTTTTTCAACTACTTATACTGTTCATAGTAAATAAATTTATGTATCGCCCTATATAACTTTTTTTTCAACTACTTATACTGTTCGTAGTAAATAAATTTATGTATCGCCCTATATAACTTTTTTTTCAACTACTTATACTGTTCATAGTAAATAAATTTATGTATCGCCCTATATAACTTTTTTTTCAACTACTTATGCTGTTCATAGTAAATAAATTTATGTATCGCCCTGTATAACTTTTTTTTCAACTACTTATACTGTTCATAGTAAATAAATTTATTTTGATTTGTGAATTTTAATTTTAATAAATAAATGAATATTTTATTGTTTTTAACAAAACCATGTATGTATCATATACATATTCCAAAATCTTTTATTACCTCTGTTACTAATATTTCTTATTATTGTAGATCTGTATCGGCACAATTTGTAATGTTCTTGAAAACATGATAATGCGGTGAGGAAGTCGTTTTTAAACTGTTGTGTAACTGAGCTGAACTGACTGAGCTGGCGTCGTGTACAGGAAGAGTAGGATGTGACGGAGTACGAAACCATTTAACAGCTGAGTTCACAAACGAGCAAAGCGTTCTACTCTCGGCCGAGAGCCGCGCCACTCCGGAGAGCCACAAATTACTGTTCTACTCTCGGCCGAGAGCCGCGCCACACCGGAGAGCCACAAATTACTGTTCTACTCTCGGCCGAGAGCCGCGCCACACCGGAGAGCCACAAATTACTTTTACTTTTTAGGGCCGCCGTAGATAAGGAGTAATAGTTACAGTCAGCGAAGATCGACGCAGTTGTCAGTATCATAACAATTCTAATAACATTCGAGGCAAACGAGCAGCCAGGGGCTTCCGATGACCATCGACGCCTAATATCTGCACAACCGGAGCTCCCGGAATCCGAAGTGCAATATCATAACCACCACTTCACATTTAATTTTCTAATTAATAATAGCCAAATGTTTATTACCAGTCGGTAATAGTTTACATTGATGATAAACTAGTTATTAGTAACATATTTTCCCACACCTTCATTATTAGAATTACAAAAAAATAAGATTTTTTTGTATGATTGTACATTTAATGGGCAACACTGCGGGTGGTAATATAATTGCAGTGATATGTCCAGTCGCCTGAAGTGCGTGGGCCAGGAGCAGTGCCGGGTGAAGCTAGCGTCTCAGCCTAGTCAGGGGCCCTTGCTTCACAATCATGTTGAGTACACATGGGTTAGTCACATAGACTGCCGTAAACCGTGTAGGCTGCCGTTGTGTGCTCTACCGCGGTTCACGCCTTGCTGTGGCGGTGGGGCTCAGTAACATGGGGTGAACCCAAGCACCTTGGGGGAAACCAATTGAACCGAGGAGACTCTTATCAGAAGAGGGGACTAAAGAGCAGGAGGAGGAGCCGCTCTTTGTAACCCTCTTATAAGAGGAGGGCACAAAAAAGCCAACAGAGCTTTTGCGCACGGGGCAAGGGGCGAGGATGGGAACCTCGCCTCATTGCACTGTCCCAAAGATTGTGGGGGTTATACTTTAGTGCGCGACAATCCCAACTTCCAACCCTTAGGGGGCTGGCCGGCCGTCGAGGTGCCGTGATGATTTGTCGTTCCGGGGCACTACACCAAAGGCGGCACTGGTGGCACTCGCGTAGTTTTTGTTTTCGGCACTACAATGTGCCGCGAACCCCTCTCTCTACTGGACCCCACCCGGGGTCAATGAAGGCTCGTAGATGTGTTTCCCGCGTCCCGCGATGATGAAGAAGAAGAATTGTCCGGTAGCAACTGATAATGTTTAGTAGGCCTGAAGTTTTCGTTACTGTATCCACATGCCAACGAGTTACGCTAACCTGTCCAGAACGGGGCTCCGTACGGAGGGACTTAGTTAATAGATCATTTGGCTTGGCCTGTGAAGATGGACACGCGAAGGTTGAAGTTGAGGTTTTGATACCAGTGATTTATATCCTTAGTCAAGGGGAAAAGATTAACGATGAGATACACTGAGTCGGGTTGAGGTATTGAAAGTCAGTTCAAATCGTTTATTTTGTACTTATTCAGCTACGGCAACTTTTTAAAGTTTTCCAGTTGAGTTCTGCTGATGACATGTGCGGGTCATCGGACACACAGTATAGAGTTACATTAAGATAAATCGACTTACAAAATTCCAACTGGTGAAGAGGGCTGCAATGAATTTTTTCATATGGACGATCAGTGGATCATTGTGGTCTCCGGTCATCTGCCCGAGGATGTGCAGCCCTCCGACCAGCACCGCGGCGCCGTCCCCGCAGAAATACACGCAGTGGAACAGAGTCCTCAACACGAGCACCCACTTCTTGGTCTTAACTTCATCTACCACTTGGCTCTCCACGTCCCCCATGCTGCTTTCGACACAAACAACCGAACATACAAACGAACACTATCACACGTCCGTGTCGACTGCAGACATTTCCATAACTTGTTTACAAATTAAACGAACAATGTCATTACGGCGAGCCTTGCTTCGATTCGTTTAACTGCTATATTTTTTCCGTATTCTTCAAGGTTACTATTTTGCATCTACAAGAGTGCCCCAATACTTGTAAGATTTGTACTACAGCACCCGTCGCGTCAGCCTACACCCTGCCGAACGTTCAACTACTATTCTACTCGCTAGCCTTTGTTAAACTGGACGGGACTCCAAAAGTAATTTCCGACTTTTGCTATGTACGTGGTACGTGACTCCGCCAGTGTCCACGATACACGACGATTATAGATATGTGCAGATTCTTATATTTGCAAGCAGGCGCAATTAAGATGTTTTTACACAAGTACTTAGTTATGTTAATGTGAATTTGAAAACCCAGAACAATAGTAGGAATTATGAAAAAAACAGCTGTAGTTACCCTTGGCGATCATATTATAACAACGGAGTTCGTTGTTATCATGCACGTAGTATTACCGGCTCCTCCGTCTATAATATTTATGCGTATGTACGTGTTATACTATGAACCTTAAATATGCTTTTCTTAGGGTCACTTCACCTTTCAAGTTTGTTATTTGGTTACGAACCACACTAGGGTATGCATTTCACCTGAACTGCTAACTGTACTCTGTGGTTTTATCCATGCAGAATTTATTCTAAGGAAAGCATCAGGTTTTTCAGAATAAATGTTACTGTAGGTTGAAATCTATACAGGGACTAACCTTCATCCTATCCTGTGTGTACTCACAGCGTGGGAGAGTACCAAACACACAACGATTTCAAACTTTCGCATTGAAAGTGTTAGCAGCTTAAACTGGGCATTGTTTGCGTTACGTAACATTAGTACGATAAACTGGGCATTGATTGCTAAAGCATGCATCAAGTAATGTTAGCAGGATAAACTGGGTATTGTTTGGTAAAACATGTATCTCGTAACACTAGCGTGTCTCGTAATACTAGCAGGATAAACTGGGTATTGTTTGGTAAAGCATGTATCTCGTAACACTAGCGTGTCTCGTAATACTAGCAGGATAAACTGGGTATTGTTTGGTAAAGCATGTATCTCGTAACACTAGCGTGTCTCGTAATCTTAGCAGGATAAACTGGGTATTGTTTGGTAAAGCATGTATCTCGTAACACTAGCGTGTCTCGTAATATTAGCAGGATAAACTGGGTATTGTTTGGTAAAGCATGTATCTCGTAACACTAGCGTGTCTCGTAATATTAGCAGGATACAATGTGTGTCATTTATTAAGAGATTTTTAGATAGTGTTTATTATGCACTTGCTAAGAACATGTGACTTTAACACGAGTTGTATGTATAATCGTATTGTATGCAGGATACTTTTAACATACTGCGCAATCATGTGCACAAGAGCAATAGAACGGTGTCGCAATAAATAACAAGAGCTCCGTGACTAGGAGATCCCGACACTGGCTACAATGTTGTATCACAGGCAAACACAAGTAAATCAGTAGTATAAAAATAAGTCATAGAAAATAATATGGTTTGCATTATTTTCCTGACCAGCCAATTTAGCAGCATTAAGTTCTGAATTGTACACAAACAATATACCCGTAATATGCGTTATTTAATTGCCTATGCCCTGAATCGTTCCAACCACTCATTGTACATATCACTCCATTACATCCATCAGTTGTGTAAGTTTATTTCACTCATCCTCCCGCATACTCGTAAACAATAGAGTCTCTGTAACAGATGTCACATATCAGGACAATTATTAATGTTTTACATGTGTTATTAAATATGTTGCAGATCTATATACCTAGTCTTGCCATAAATGTTGTAACAAAGAAAAAAATATTTCTTTATTTGCAAAAAACATTTATTACTTTTACAGCGTGTTAGTTTAACACATAAATATAGAACAATTAGAAATATAAAAAACATTTATTACTTTTACAGCGTGTTAGTTTAACACATAAATATAGAACAATTAGAAATATAAAAACCTTATTCGAAGTGGTCTTCATTGGCTGCAATACAGTCCTATAAGCGTTGAGGCCAATTATCAACAGAAGCACGCATCCTTTCCCCATATTCTTCTCTGCCAAGTGTATGGATTGTTTCAGGGACTCAAATTATCATGGCTTTTAGAGAAGGCTGTACTCCCTAAAACTGCCCATAGATTATGATCCACGGTGGTATCAGTGAATTATCCAAGCGATTAGGATCGGGACTAGACGACTGCCAGTCTTCAGCTCCGATGAAGTCCGAGACGTTCGCTTCCGACCAGGACTGCGAGTACCGTACTTGATGACCCGGCGCCGAGTCTTGCTGCAAGGACCCCATTTGGTTATTGAACATGTGTTATTAAGGGGTTTACGACCTTCTTCCTTCTCAAGAATGGTATCTTGATACGTTTGTGCCGATGTTCTGATATCTTTTTTCACACAAATATGGTTCAGTCACTCCTACATTGCTAACCCCCACCAAACCATCACTGAAGTCAGATATTGCACTCTGACGACTAACGGAAGTAGAGCTATGACCATAAATACCATCCTTATGTTTGTTAAAATGTTGCTCAATTGTAAAGAAAATCTTATCCTTTTTTTACACAAAAATCGCAAAAAATTAAATTTAAGTAGTTGTTTCGATTTTGCCACCCTATTTATTTTTAATTTATCACTTAAGAAATGACCAGACCAGATTTCTCATATGCTGCAAGTCCTAAGCCATCACTTAAAATACTCGACATGGTCCTAGGTGCTATCTTCATTTCCCAAGATGTAATCTTTTGTTTTCGGACAGGATCCTTACTGGTTTGACCGAAGTTTGTGTTTTAGTGCGAACACTATTTGGACGAGCAGACCTTTCTCTGTCACAAACAGAGGAAGTCTCATTGCACCTATTAATAGCTCGGTACACAAACATTTCACTAATCGCAGTGTATGGAAAGTGTCAAAAGTTGCGTTTGGCTCCATACCCACTATGTGAAATGTCATCACAGCGATTCTGTTCTCCTCTTTATCACCCCATTCCATTTTAATATCGTAAAATATCGTACAATGTATTGGCGCCAAAGTGAGAAAACGCAACAAACAATCGTATAAAATTGACAGACTCCATATTTAAATGGAATATTTTTCATTTTAAATTATTTTAAATGAAAAATAAAAGACAAATTGAATGTCATAAAACAGCAGATGTATCAGACGACACCGACTATCGCAGACTACCGACAGTTCGTGACGTGAACTGCTGAGTCACGGCACGTACCTCCGAAACGTGACGGAGTCTCCACTACCGCAATGCGATTGTATAGTTGTACGTAGTAATTACTGCGTGATCACTCTGTCACAGCTCATAGTGTGCACAACTCCCCTATTACTACTCTTTAGTATCCTTGTTCAATCCTCAAATGCTTGCTGGTCGCTGGATTCGATAAGGATGTTCTTCTTGAAGAACCCCAAATCGCGTCGGCTTTGGGTACAGGTACCGGGAGTGGCAGCTGGTCCCACAAGGTTGTAATTTAAAATGCACGGCTGTGAACATACGGACAGCGAAGAGATGAGAATGTTACTTTGAGTTCTGATGCGACACCTAACCGGTACGGCGGTACTATTTGTGCAAGGCAAATCGCGAATCGTATTGGAATTGGTCCCGACTCTGAGGGTGTCGCTCGGACTGTTTGTAGTCGAACGTGTGTGCTGTTGTCTGACTTGACGTATGTCTAAGTATGTTTCACGTCTGTCATCGGGGACCAGATGCGAAAAATAACATACGTCCCCAGAGACGTCTGTGTGTCCTACACCGGGTGTGCGGTGTCGTACCAGAGAGCGTGTTTGACAATAGTCGTGTTGTTGACGTTTTCTTCCGACAGAACATGTATGGCACGACGATGGAAGGGAGTCTTTGTGCCTGTGGATGTGGATCAGTATCCACTGCTATAATATATATATATATATATATATATAATAATATGAAATAAAATACGGTTGAGTTTCAATCACTAGTTTGCTAAAACTTTCGGGTAGTTTGAAACCCTATGCTTTTGAAAAGAAACCACCAAGGAAACACAGTACTGCAATATAATAAAAGCGTTGACTTTATTTAAGTCAGGATAGACAAAAGTTTAACAACGGCGCTATGGCTAACCAGTACCACAATGTTTGCACAAACTAATCGTTGTAAAGCTGCATAATTATGGTACGACGTAAATACAGAGCACATGACATAGGAAACACAATGATCATAAATACAGAGCCCATGACATAGGAAACACAATGATCATAAATACAGAGCACATGACATAGGAAACACAATGATCATAAATACAGAGCCCATGACATAGGAAACACAATGATCATAAATACAGAGCCCATGACATAGGAAACACAATGATCGTAAATACAGAGCCCATGACATAGGAAACACAATGATCATAAATACAGAGCACATGACATAGGAAACACAATGATCATAAATACAGAGCCCATGACATAGGAAACACAATGATCATAAATACAGAGCCCATGACATAGGAAACACAATGATCATAAATGATAAATGAAGTCGTCACGAAGGGCACAGTCTCCCCTAGACCATGTCGGTGAGGTTGTGGTCAATAAGAGGCCGATACATCGCGATAGTTGTTATAGGTAGACTGCAAGGATGCCTTCCGGTAGTTATTGAAGGTTACCAAAATAACTATTATTTTCTTTTCTCCTCGCCTCTCTAACGAGGGGGGGGGGACTTGCACACGCGCGGCAGATATCGTGGGTTCTGTAAGAGTTCAATGGGCTATCATCACTAGACGTCCGTATAGGTTGAATTATTTGATTTTACAATTGTGAACAAATGAGTGGCGTCACCGCGGTGATATAAATGATGTTGTATCCGCTTTAAATTAAGTTTATACAATCATATGTCAGAGAGTTGTATACGCAATTTGACATTATTTAATCATATTAATATATGTAGCCGGTTATATTATTTTTATATAACACTCGGTTGTCCGTTTCGTTTTTGGCCGGATATTTTATTTCATTTACGCTATAACTTGTTGTGTCAATTTCAATTAAAATAAAAGGGGAGTCAACAAAGGGGGTAAAGGACTTATTGGAGGTTTAGTTAGACTTTTATATACATTTATTCAATTACGATCTCTCCACATTCACAATCCAGGACAGACTTAAAATTTCCATGCTGTATAGGCGTGGCATCGACGTTAATTTTATAAAGCAGTTGCTTAACCGCAGTAATACAACTAGTATCTGGCCTCAGTTTTATGATTCTTCCAAAATTTCGGAGTCGAAGTTCGATCCATTCGCTTGACTCTGCAAAATTGTGTTAATCTCAACTTGTAATCTTTGTTCGTCACTTTCATTTCAATTTGTTAAGAAATTCTTTATCATCTCTACTAAAAGTACGTCATTCACGTCGGGCTTAATGCTTTGTGCTCCATAATTTATATCTGGAGGGGTATCGTAATATGTTTGCCCAGTTTTTATAATATATACGTTTTCAAAAATTTCTCTTTTTTCTGTATTTATTGTCTAATTGGCTCATTTTACCCTTAGAACTTGGACTAATAACTGTCTTATACAGCACAGGAGCGGGATTTCCTTTTTAATTGAACATTACCGCAGACGCTGTACACCGAGTTTGGTATCCACTCCGGCATGAAAAAATATTTCTTTTACCACCTACAAATTCGGCTACCAATCTGAAACCTTTCCACGATGTTAGTATGAACATCATGAAGGAAACTTCTTGCATGTCCTGCATGTTGTTAATAAAAACATATTCTGTACCATATCATTGTTATAGTGTAAAGGAACAAACGAAAAATTTTATAGCGACGGCATAACTTTACGGCAGTATAATGAGTCAGAGGTACCTTCGTACCGGTCCGATTGGGTTGCAATGCAGCATGACACTACCTTTTATTAAATATATACAGTTCTAACATTTCTTTATTTCACTTTATATTTACAACCGGTTTCGATTTATCATCATGAGACCAAGAAATATTCTTTTAAATAAGGTGTTATAGACATTACAGCAATATATTTTAGCAAACCCAATGTAATTTTAAACTATATACAAGACATGCGCTGTAGCGCAGCTCAACTGATCACACTGGCCCAATTACACTGCAATGCAGCGATATACTTTACTGCAAAGTTTCATTAAAATTATATAAAGTATCATTATATTACTCTTTCACACGATATGGGCTAATGTTTGATTGTAATAAACAATTAAAAATATAATGTAAAGGAATTGGTTAGAAAATCGTCAGCCAGGTACTACCTAACGTCACGTCACGACTCAGATGCATGGACTTTTTTGAAACTCGTTGATAAGTGAATAAAATGGCAAATTATTTAAATGTGGTTTACAAATTAAATTTCTATAACTCAATATATAAATATAGTATTTATATTTGTGCTATGTACAATATCTTTTAATTCAAAAATTATAGTTTTCAAATTAATTTGCCTGTCACAACGCGCGTACAATCCACTCACGGCGAGAGTCATAAAGACACTGATGATTTGAGAGCCTAGGCGAAATCGGGTGTGCACTGCGGGGGAATGTTGCGCTTGAAAATATTATATTATTTATGCACATTATACATAATAAAAAAATCCACACAATAGGAGTTGTTCAGTACGTCATAACAATTTCTTTAATGTAAAATGCATTCCTCTGCTTAGTCATTACTGAGAGAAACTGCAGTATAAATTAAAAAAGGAGTAACTTCTTAAAATATTTTATAAAATTTAAATTATTTTTCAAAATCTGTCTGTCCGCATGTCGACTTTTGACGCCTACAGAAAAGATTTTCATGAGATTTTCACCAATAAATACAGCGGTCCCCAAGGAAGATTTTATTCTTTAATTATTAAGACCCCTACTACACACGTTCGAACTCGAGATTGGCTAATATAGTAGGGAGTTATACGCTCAGTAATTAATATTAAATAATCCATATGGATGTATGTGCATAATGTAGTTAGTATGTTTAATGTGTTGAATATGTGCGTATGTTCCGACCCGGCGCTGTGTGGTGTAGTGAGGTGACGCGCCGGAGACGAGGCTGTTATGTTACAATAATAACATGTACGTATGTTCCGGCACGGCGTTGTGTGGTGTAGTGAGGTGACGCGCCGGAGACGAGGCTGTTATGTTACAACAATAATATGTACGTATGTTCCGCCACGGCGCTGTGTGGTGTAGTGAGGTGACGCGCCGGAGACGAGGCTATTATGTTACAATAATAATATGTACGTAACGTAACTTTCAGTGGAACAGTTTCAGAGGTATTATAAGTTCGATAAAATTCTCTGCTCGTTTTATTTCACAAGTTGTCTACCATTACAAATGACTTAGTCCGTAAACCGATATTGTTATTCCGAAAACGTAGTATATATTTGATAGTTTTTAATTTTACCTTAGGCTTAGAAATAATCAAAAATCAGTGGAATAGAGCTAGTCCCACACAGGACACACAATTTAAGGCTAAAAAAGACGCCAAACCACGACGTGTGATATGTGTCTTAGTCGCTTTGTACATATCGCCGTGTAACATTACGGCTGGTCATTTTCAAAAACAGGGCCGTTTTATTTTGTGGCGGGTCAACGATTAGCCACATTGAATACGGCTGAGTGAAATTGCGCCAGAAAAACTTCGTTAGATATTTAATAAAGCTAGCCTAGTTGAAGCAAAATGAATATAGTCCAACATGTCGGTAGTTGTGAAAAAAAAAAGAGAAATGTTTTATTTCATAAGAAAAATTGCTTGCAGGCTCAAAGCACAGTAGGTGTGTGTGCGTGTGTGTGTGCGTAGGGCGTGCCTATGTATTTACGCCCCAATTATTGAGATTGTGCTACTGTGTGAAAATTATTAGTAAAGATAAATAATAAAAAAGAAGGAAGAGATAGTGCCATGCTTCATAGGAGGAGGAAGTGCCTTGTATGTTGCA
Organism: Eumaeus atala; assembly: GCA_017140195.1. Taxonomy (NCBI): domain Eukaryota; kingdom Metazoa; phylum Arthropoda; class Insecta; order Lepidoptera; family Lycaenidae; genus Eumaeus; species Eumaeus atala. The sequence continues at coordinate 179,373 of JAFELO010000174.1, forward strand.
TAACACTACATCCTCCTATGCTACGGAATCGCCAGTGTCGCGTTTCGTGCAATTTGTGAGTAGCCGGCGGCCCATTTACGAGTAGCCGGCGTCCCATCTGTGAGTAACCGGCGGCCCTTTTGCGAGTAGCCGGCGGCCCATTTACGAGTAGCCGGCGTCCCATTTGTGAGTAGCCGGCGGCCCTTTTGCGAGTAGCCGGCGGCCCATTTCGGGGTGAGGGGCTAAGGAGGACAACGCATCGGCCTAGTAATTATGTCAATGTTCATTGGCGTCGGTAGTCGTAAAAACGCTCCGACTGCTCGTTTGCCCTCTATTCTATAAAAAAATAATAACGCGGATGAAACCGCGAGGCGAAGCCAGTATCACATATATGTAGTGGACGACTGTGTGTTTTATATCATAGACATGAAAAAGTCGTAAAATCGTACTACAAGTGTGTAAATAAATATATCGTACTACAAGTGTATAAATAAATATATCTTACTACAAGTGTATAAATAAATATATCTTTATTGCAGACCAAAGCTACACACTAAAAACACTGCGAAATAAATGAAAATAAAATGAACAAGTGTATAGTTGTGAGTGTGAGTGCAAGATCATAACATTAGATTTAGATACCGCCGTATAAAGGATATAACTCTTGAGAAGGCGGACTCACGCCGACTTGTCGGGACACCCAGAGTCTGTCCAGCCGAGTATCTTTTACTATTCAATGCTGACGGGAGAGTCTGGTGCCGCCTCATCGGTTACAATAATACACGTCTAATGCACGTTTTGTATGTAGCTCATTTCTATGCGACATTTTACTCATTGATTCCCGGCTAAAACTTGTGCAAGAAACACTATTGACATAGTGCTATTTTTTAAGGCTCTTCATGTGCGGTTTGAAGGTGAAAGCACGGCCTAGTGTGACGCCCAGGTACTTGACGGATTGTACCCTGGGGATGGCGTTACCGTGAAGAGACACGGGGGCATGATTTTGCTGGTGCATACCTCCAAGAATGTATATTAATAGATCGACTCTTTTCAGAGTTAACCTCGATTCTCCATCGTATGAAGAACCCACCTAGAGATAGAGAGGTGATGGCCCCTTGGAATTGTTTTATGGAGACTTAAAGGGACTGTCCTGGCTCGACTGCACAAAGATCTGTCGCCTGCCAATATTGCCAGCTATGCTCGGGGAAGACGCGGCACGTCGCTCGTGTAGAGGTTGTATAGGGTTGGCGAGAGTACGGGGCCCTGTGGGACTCCGGCTCTGAGGTGTCAGCTGGTGTGCCACGTACCCTCCACCCTGTAGCGTAACTGTCAGTCGGCTAGGTCTACTCTGTGCGGCAGACCTAGACGGAAAATTTTATAGATTAGGCTTTCGTGCCATACTCTGCCAAATGCTTTTGTTACGTGGAAAAAGACGGCGCACGTCGTGACTTGTAACGTTATGTACAAACTCCACGAGGTGGTGTCCCTGTAGTAGACGACTACGTTTTTTGAGGAAAGAGAATTGTTCAGGCACAAATATATTTTTTTCTCTCACTAGATCCTTATTATGCGTGCGAGTAGAATTAGATATATATAGATCTTGCCTAACGAACTTATGAGGCTCATGGGGCGATTGCATGTGGGTTGTGGGTGTGCGGGGTTTTGCCGGCTTGTGGATAGCGATCACATTTTTATTTGTGGCCACTTTCTGGGAGGGCGTTACCTAACAGTAGGGCGTTAAAGATGCATGATGATAGAGGTTTATAGGAGCGGACGGTCCACCCGAGCGTTGATCTTAGAGTTCTGTAACACGATTCAGAATGAAGAGAATTATACGAGGGTGGGCTGCATTCTAAAAATCAAAGCGACCCACGTTATTTAGTTCAGTTCGGACTAGTTAATTGTGTGGAGTTCGAAATGTGTGCCATAGTTAGTTGTGATTTTATAATTTTTTACATTAACCTTCTTATGGAGGTGCCGTCATTAAGTACTCTATAAGAAGTCGCTATCACCGAAAGCGATCCATGATTACTCACCCGTGAAAAATGTATTGCATTATTTAAGCGTCGAGGAAAGCCTTCGACGTGCGCTACTGATGAAAATATTTAAAAAAAGTGGTCACACGTCTGTGCAATCAATGGCTGAAATCCACAATTGTGGCTTTAAACTATTACCGCCTGATCTAGGACCGTCAGACTCTTTCTATTCCCTAACCAAGAAAAGCCCATGGGAGGTCAAATATTTTCGACAAACGACGAGGTCAGAACAGCAATTTTGACTCTAAGGAAGAATCACTTTTTTTAATGGTCTAAATGCTTTAAATGGGAGATTACAAAAATGCATCGAACTCAATGGCGATTGTCTAGAAAAGTAAAAGTATGACTGATTTAATATGTGTTTATTTCATTGGTTAGGCCGAATACTTTTCAATCCACCCTCGTAACCTCGTTATAGTTTAGTTGCCTTACGACTGGCAGTACAGAATTTTCCTCCTATCCTATATACATTTTCTGCATTTGTTAGTCACAAATGCAGAAAATATATATATCTAAAGAGTGAGTTTTGGCTACAAGCTGCAACACAAAATTTATTATTATCCCGAAAAATTCAATGGCGACCTTAAATAAATGAAAAAAAAAAAATTGAAATCGTGGAGCACCGCTGGTGCTATCCAAAAGGGCCTCCACTCCACTCCACGAGAGTTATAGAAAACAAATACATCTGTCATAGACTATATTTTAATATAGATCACATTTGAAAAACAAAATCAGTTCCAAAGAAATATATTCCTTGTACAAATTATATGGCACTTCTATGAGTCGCCGCGTGCTGCGTGCTCCGTGCTGCGGGCGAGCTGGTCGCAAACACGTTGCATATTACAACGCAGGAGGCGTACTTCACTCCACCACACGTTATTTGGCTGTTAACATTTTGATTTAACTTTCACTGTGTAATTGGCGAGAAGAGTGAAAACGTGGTATTACAACATTTGCGGGCCGAGTCGAAATATTTTAACTGCGACCGGCCGACGTCGCCGCAAGGAGGTCGCATGTCCTGTGGAAACTCGTTAATATTTAAACTTCATGTAACCTACCATGCCACAACGCCATGCATAATATAATTTATTGTCCTTAGAAACATTGTTACGGTCCAACAAAAGTTTAACGTGCGAAATATAAGAACTTAGCGGACGGTATACAGTTATATCGCGTTACATAACTGCGCACAATCGGTGCAGAGCATCGGCGTAAATCGTTGGGTCTTTGCTATTGTAACATTAATGACATTAAAAAAAGAAGTTAAGCGATAAGTTGTGGATCCACAAATAATGAAATTTGAAAATGTCGGTTATAGACCTGCAATTACACGGATGAAGCGCTATCATTATAAATGCAGACTCATATGTCAATAAGGTAAATGCTGTATTTCTCAGAGAAGTACGCGGCTACCAGTGAATTGAGTATATATTTTTTGTCGAGGACGGAAAACGAACCGGCCAAGTGCGAGGTGGATTCGCGGGGGTTCCTCACTAATGTGAAGTACGGGCTACTTACAAGAGTTGACAACCTTATTATTAGGATGTACCTATAGTAAACACTACTCTCTATCAGATTATACTATAAGGTCATTCTGATGTCGTGAGCTCTAGTACACAATCCCTCTCTCTCTCTTTCTCTCTTGGTCGTCGCATGCAGGGAGCATATTTTTTAGCATAAGCTGGCAAAGAAATAGTTTTTTGCGGACTACCGACGCCATAGACATCGCATAACGGTTTCGCAGATGGTCCGCCGGCTCGCTCCAATGGGACAAACACTTACATCTACATATAACAACACAACAGTCCAGATGTCACGTTCTATCGGTGTCCTGTGAGCCTGACGCACCTCCCCGTCTCGTGACCCATGCTGGCCCAATCCGGTTACAATGCAGCATTGCGCTTCTATTTCAAAGTGCTCATCATAGTCACAACAACTGACGGCCATGCGCCAGCCTGTCCTTCTGTGAGACATTACTTTTATAACAAACTTATTTAAATCTTTTGTCCTCGCTTAGGTGAGGCAATTAAATTACTAAATTCTTTGGCTACCAGGTTAATCTTTTAGTTTTATTTATTTATTTTTAAAATAGTGTGAGAAATATTCACATAAAATTCTTTTGTAACGAAAAGCCACAGGGTACAGAAACGTAACAGAGGCTAAGAAGCGCGTAAAATTGTTCCGTACTTCATACATTTTTTCCGTGTCGAGATTAAGTGGTTCGCACACGCGCGTCGGTGGTGGTAAGTCTACTGCGACGCGGTTATTTGTAGGTTTTTTACTCACGTAGTAACAAGAAGCACAGCGAGAAACGCATACAACAAACGTATTTTACTGTAATTTTGTATAGATGGCACGTAACACCAAAGTGTATGTAGATGTGACTTACGACCTGCAACTTCTCGCTGAACAACGAACACACTCACAAACACTAAACAAAAAGGCAATCATGAACCTATTATAAGCAATACTCGAAGGTGAACTACCAAATGGGAAGTGACTAGTACGCGAGCCTATCATAGCAAATCACCATCATAAGTCAGTCGACAGTAAAACATCGCCTGGGGCCTGTGTGCAGTAGACGCACCCCTACCGGCATACGGACTGTGTGCAGTAGACGCGCCCCTACTGGCGTACGGTCTGTGTGCAATAGACGCGCCCCTACCGGCATACGGTCTGTGCGTAGTAGACGCGCCCCTACCGGCATACGGTCTGTGCGCAGTAGACGCGCCCCTACCGGCATACGGACTGTGTGCAGTAGACGCGCCCCTACCGGCATACGGACTGTGTGCAGTAGACGCGCCCCTACTGGCATACGGTCTGTGTGCAATAGACGCGCCCCTACCGGCATACGGTCTGTGCGTAGTAGACGCGCCCCTACCGGCATATGGTCTGTGCGCAGTAGACGCGCTCCTACCAGCATACGGCCTGTGTGCAGTAGACTCGCCTTTACCGGCATACGGACTGTGTGCAGTAGACGCGCCCCTACCGGCATACGGTCTGTGCGCAGTAGACGCGCTCC
>JAFELO010000174.1:186549-249400 GCA_017140195.1 Eumaeus atala
AAAGTCTGCGGTCTGTGAGCTGCTGAAGTTGGCCACTGTCGGTACATTAGGCTTAATGAAACGGAATCCTCACTAGAGAACACCGATTCTTGATAGATAATAAAACATAATAAACATAATGAAAATCCTCAAGACAGAAAGGTATCATCATATCACAATCATCGCGCAAACAGGCGTTAATTGGAACAACTAAATAATTATAATTTCTCGGGTATTTTATAACTTATGATATCAGGACATCTGACATTTCAGTCCACCCGAGACCAACCGGGTTGCTGTAAAGCTTCCGAAACGTCGGGCTAGATAAATAATTAAATAAACCGCGATAAAATCAGTAACAGTAGTTTTGTTGTAATCCTTGGGATACGTTTTACACGAGTGAAACCTCGAGGCTAGACGGAAATAAATATGAATTGCTTCAGTCTAGATTAAGAAATCGTTACGAAAGTTACACTATTGGTCAGTAATATATGGAACGGGACCACTTAACGTAATTTACATTATTACTTACTTCCATAAATAATTTAACGTAATTTACATTATTACTTATTTCCATAAATAATTTAACGTAATTTACATTATTACTTACTTCCATAAATAATTTAACGTAATTTACATTATTACTTACTTCCATAAATAATTTAACGTCATTCACATTATCAGTTACTTCCATAAATAATTTCCTCATCATCAGTCCCCTGGGATGTGTACCCGGATTCGACGGACGAAGAATATTTGACAATTTTGGAAAATTCTCGTGCTCTCATGAGAACGAGAGGAATCCAACCGGTAGTGCCACACAGAGCCGGACGGAAGCAGCATGGCTACTACTACACTTGTGTATACGTAAGAGTTGTATGGGTGTGGTCCGATATAGCGGAGGCGGAGGCGGAGGCGGAGACGGAGGCGGAGGCGGAGGCGGAGGCGGAGGCGGAGGCGGAGGCGGAGGCAGCTCGGGGATTGTAAATACAACACAAGGAAAACAAATCCTCTTTATATTTAAATTATTTATCTACATACACATTGATGATTGAATGATTTTAAAATTTGTTACAAACATCTAAAATTCGGAATGCAAGGGTTTTTCCAGAGTTGTTCCCTATAAAAAAAATATTTCATGAAAATCTGAAAAATCTGGTAAAGCTCATGCAGATTTTGTCACACTTTATTACCTGAATAGGTTCATTGTTCAACATCTATTGTAATATCATCTGCTGCCTTATATAATGCCCTGAACTTGCACGAGGCAGTTGCGGACTTTGAATTACCAGCTGCGGCCGTTTGAAAATACAAAGAATTTATCTAAATAAGATGGAAGAGTCGAGGACTGAGAACGTTTTGACGCTGAATCAGCCGTACACGCGACGAGTGGTGAGTTCACAAAAGTACCTCTGCGTTCTTGGACTTAATTTCTATAAACTGAAAGTTGACATCACATTTTTAAGTATAATTTTTAGGTAATGATTCAGCAGCGGCAGTAGGTGGTATATAATTTTTCGCAGTGGAAACTGCGAAAAATTGCCGTACGACCTCGTTCTCAGACTAATGTAACCATGTAGATGTGTATGTATACAACGAAAGTTTATTTAAATATTTTCTACTTCTTTTGAATTCGAAAGTGAGTCGGCTGACAACAACCGCGGTGTTGTTATAAAGCTTCTGAAACGTCAGGCTAGTTGAATGACCGCAATGAATTCCGTAAAAGTATTCTAGTTTTAAGTCTTATTATTTATTTTTTATTTTTTTTATTTTTTGTAATCCAACAGCAATATAGTAAATATTATTCTAATATACATATATCAGGGACACAATGAGTCAATATACGACTACTACATAAAAAAATTATAATTTAATATTATACGAAAAAGAAGAAACACATTATATTTCGTATTATTATATTTATATTCGTATGAAATGCTGTATCTGTGATCATACTTGTGTGTGTGTGTTGTGTGTTTCCTTATCTTGTTTAAATCATTTTATGAAACCATTACCTTTTGTTGTTTCTTTAACAACGCGTTGTTTACTTGAAATAAACATGTCAGCACTTGCATACTCCTCATTATATAATTCTGTAATGCGATTCAGCACAGCACGTTGCTGTCCCCGTAATTTGTGTTAGCTTTAGGGATGTAAAATAACTCCATTTTGCGTATGTGATAGCCAGGTACTTTGAAATAGATTGATTCAAGCAATTCCGAACAGTCAATGCCATTATTTAACAACCCATAGAGTAACATTAAATCGTTCCGTTTGCGCCTCACGCTCAGGGGTTCCCGTCTGAAGTTCAAACAGATATTACTATATGTATCGTAAGTAATGTGATCTTTGAAGCATAAGAACTTGAGAAATATTTTCTGAATGGACTCTCTGTTTATGTGTACTTTACAGGGTGGCGTCCAGACACTAGAGCAGTAGTCGACAATGCTCCGAGATCAATGACGCCGAGTATAGTTTTAATGCAGTTTATATTACAGAAAGGTCTATACGCACGCGTGATAAATCCGAGCTGTTTATAGGCTTTATTTAAGGTGCTGTTAATGTGTTCGGTCATCAAAAGTTTGGAATCTAAAGTAACACCTTGGTCCCGAACTATGTTTGTTTCCTTCAGTAATACGTTATTTATTTAGTACATAACTTTAACTGGTTTTTGTTTTCTAGTAAAAGCAATTTTTTGACATTTGCTAGCGTTGACGCTAATGTGATTTTGAACAAAATATAGAGCCAGGTTGTTTAGATCATTTTGTATGTATTGACAGTATATTAAAGATTTGATACTATAGTAATTTTCTTTTCATCGGCATATATCAGGTAACGTGTGGTGTTAAAACAGTCTAGTATTAAGGTATGCATTATACAACAGTGGTCCCAACATTGACCCTTGAGAGAGGTAGCGCCACCTATAACTCCTGGTGCCTATTCCGAGTATAAGAACAGTCCCACCTGTACAGGTCCTATACCTACACCTGTGCAGGTCACTCTAATACCAGGCGCATGTAACTTTTTAGCAGTATGTGTGATCCATGCGATCAAATGGTTTTTCAAAGTCAGTGTACCACACATCTACCCGTCTATCTTGACTCACTTCTTTTAAAGTATAATTAATGAGTACCGTTAAGTTTGTGATAGCAGAGCGTTTTTCAAAGTCAGTGTACCACAAATCTACCCGTCTATCTTGACTCACTTCTTTTAAAGTATAATTAATGAGTACCGTTAAGTTTGTGATAGCAGAGCACTTTTCAAAGTCAGTGTGCCACACATCTACCCGTCTATCTTGACTCACTTCTTTTAAAGTATAATTAATGAGTACCGTTAAGTTTGTGATAGCAGAGCGTTTTTAAAGTCAGTGTACCACACATCTACTCGTCTATCTTGACTCACTTGACTTGACACGCCAGCTACTCAAGACAGCTCGAAGTACGACAGAGTTGTGTGTGGCTATTACAAAAACCTCCGCGAGTGCCATCCGTGACGCCTTTGGTGAGGTGCCCCGGAACAACAAAACATCAGGGCAAGTCAGCCATCTCCCATCATCAGCCCCCGAAGGGACCGACGTCACCACCACAGATGGAACCGCACCGCAGGACAACCCCATCTGTGGTGGTGGGCTACTTTATTTGTGGTGGTGGCACCTACTTTGGGACAGTGCAATGGGGTGAGGTTGCCATCCTCGACCCTTGCCCCATGCGTAAAGATGCCTCCAGCTTTTGCTCTTTTGTCCCCTCTTCTTATAAGAGGGGTACAAAGAGCCACCACCTCCTCGGTTCAATTAATTGGCTTCGCCCAAGGTGTCTCCGATCACCCCAGTTTACTGAGTGCTACAGCTACGACAAGGCTTGAACCATGGTGGGGACAGAGTGCTACCTGCTCGATCCGGCTTCAAAGTAGCATGACACAACCTTTTAATTTTTAATAAATAAAATATAAAACAGTGAACAATCAGGCATTTTTATTCAATTCCGAGGCCCTTAAGTCGTAACTAATAGCAAAATCAATGGACAACGATTATAATGCTTTACGCCTGTTACCTACATTCACCCAAATTTTCTATACTATAATTTAGGCGCACACAATATCACTCAAACAATTTTGCGTTAAACAGGGTCATAATCATTAAGCATACACATGACGTAGCTGGTCTGAGCCGAGACGGTATGGTATACCAAAAGAAAGTCGTAAGTATGTATAAGACACCTTTCACAAAATTGCTCACAGTTCAGCCTTGGAAGCGACCGCGACGTGTTGCGCGCCAAATTCAAAAGCCAACCGACATTCGGCGAAATGGCGCCGAAAAGAATGTTTTTGATTCTTTTAGTTTTATTTTTCAATGATGTGCAAAGTGCGAGTATATTTGAGACTTCGTATTCGTATGTTATGAGCGTGGGCAAGAATCTGGCGCCGAGTTTAATGTCGATCATGAACTGTTTAGGTGAAAATGAATTTTGGGATTGTGCGAGGGAGCGCGCGGGAAACATCCTGGATACTTGGGACGCTGAAGTGGAGAAGCAACGGGAACTGTGGCAGAGTAAGTATTGTTCTATAATACCTCTTCATGTACTACTACCAGCATGACTGCTAAATTATCAAAAGTAGTACTAACTACTTTTCATAATTTAGCAGACATGCTAATGTAGATCATAAGAATATTCGATTTATTTTAGGTAACAGTTTTTATGGTTAATATTGAATATATTTTTGCACCTACCTATATTCCTTGCAAAGAACATTTACGTACATTACATATAATGGTTTCCTATTATTTTAAATGTTGATTGTTGTGTTTAAATGATCAGTGTAAATTTTCCGAATAAAATATATTTATAAATTTAAATTGCCATGAACACTTGGATGTTGGCTAATTAGGTCAGCTGTAATTTAGAAACACAAAAACAATACATTTAAACTCAAAACGTAGATATTTTTTATGTTTATTACGTCAATTTTTTGTTTTTTCGTAGAATTTCCACCGCTAATTATTGTCCATACTTATATAACAAATCTGAAGACTTTGTTTGTTTTAAAGCGCTTATCTCGAGAACGACTAGCCCAGAGGAAATAGTAGAGAATGGAGCACTGTGGAAGGTTGTACGTGTATAATGCATAGCGCTATCACCATGTTGAGACTAGTCGGCAGGTTGTACGTGTATAATGCATAGCGCTATCACCATGTTGAGACTAGTCGGCAGGTTGTACGTGTATAATGCATAACGCTATCACCATGTTGAGACTAGTCGGCAGGTTGTACGTGTATAATGCATAGCGCTATCACCATGTTGAGACTAGTCGGCAGGTTGTACGTGTATAATGCATAGCGCTATCACCATGTTGAGACTCATCGTGTCGGCAGGTCATGCGGGTTAAGCCGCGCTGGTAAACGACTTCATGTCTCAGTTATCTACAATTTATAATGATACACTTAACTGCACTTTACACTTTTAACGAACATATTTTGTTTACGTGTATATACGAGTATAATAGATATTAATACGCCCGTAAATTATCTTGTATATCAGGTATGTAATGTTGGCACTATGTAAATTATCTTGTATATTAGGTATGTAATGTTGGCACTATGTAAATTATCTTGTATATTAGGTCTGTAATGTTGGCACTATGTAAACTATCTTGTATATTAGGTATGTAATGTTGGCACTATGTAAATTATCTTATATATTAGGTATGTAATGTTGGCACTATGTATCTTACCCGTATCGAGTTTTCTTAAATTAGCCGTATCGTGATGCGGCTGGGAGTCCAGACGCGTGGTCCACGGATAAGGAACTCCGCACTACTTCGCGCATGTGCACACTGTACTCATATAGTCCGCATGTATTAGAGCTGCAAACTACTTCCAAAAACAGACAGGTTTTTTTTTTCGGGGAGACCTGCTACTGCTGGCGGTATTATTGGATTTACCTCAACATTCCATCGACTAGCGAAGACTTTTGTGTCTAGTATTTAGTTTGGTTTTTCTAAATGTTTTAAATTTTTTAACAAACTGTTATGGTAGATCGTTAACCGATTCGATTTTTTTTTACAATTTTGCTATTGGTAATTTTAATTCCACATATACGAGTATATGCCCTTTTCGTCTTAGCCTTATCCCGTGTCTATACCGGTTGATATCGTGGTCGGCTGCCTGATGTAAAGGATGTGACGAGGGCGCCAGTTGATACACAGAGCGACTGCCATCTGACGTCTGTAATCCTAGTTTAGCTCGAATTCAAACACTCGAAACTGGGTTCCCTCACTTTTAATAAGAATGTGCATATTAAAGGATCCTCTAATTGAGTGAATTCCTCGTTTTGAGTGAATTCAATTTTATTACCAGAAGATATTTAGTTTTTAACAGTTGTGTTTAAGTTACATAAGAAATGCTGAATCTACAATCGATTATTATTATACTATAAGACGTTTCCTATGAACAATCACTGATAAGAGTCGCAGAGTACGTGTGCTATCGGCCTACTAGTGATCCGGATTAGTCGGCGGCCAGTGTGTGATAGAACCAGCGCAGCGCTGCGCACGCGCCGCCACAGAGCTGAGCGGAGCCCGCGAGATGCACCAGGAGACGGTCCCAAGTCAGATGTAGGTCTGCACCGCTGCACGAGCAAAATAAGCGGTATGTTACAAATTAACAACACTTGCAAACAAAAATGCGGCAGACTAAATATCGTAGGGATTTGTTTATGGTCGAGAGATTTACTCCATCTTAGGTTCAATTATTTTACTTGCAAATTGCCGATATATTTTAATTTGGGAATTGGATGCGTCTGCACCCATCCTCGCCCTTATTGACGCCCTCCGGCCTCGTGTCCCCACGCTGCGTCATCCGGGCGGCCCACACCTAGGACAATGTCCTCATGAAACATCATGAACCAGTTCGTAATCAATACGCAAAAATAATTGCATTTGCCCCAGTAGGCGCGTGCGTCTCCGACAAGCCCCTCGTCTCCTGTCGAGTACTGCTCACCAGTCCGTCGGCCGGGCCACATTCCTGCACACATCCGGTGAAATCGGGCGTCGTTCGCTGAGCTGGTTGCGTCGCGTGCCGTTTTTTTCTGTGTCATCGTTAATGTACTGTTCATCTTACGAGACGAGAAGTGACCATCATCATCACCATCCACGCCACCAGCAACAACCAGCTGCCAGTAGCCGGTGGAGGCGTGCGACTTGACCGCAGTCTCTCGAGGAAATATATGAGAAACACGACTGAAATGATGTGAGAATGAAATTAATGAATGTGTATAATTTCATGTATCACGTGTGCTACAAGAAAGTTAAATGACAAGATGCTTTTTTCCCAACTTGAAATTTTGCTGTAGTAGCGAAGAGCAGCACAATATAGCTTCATCGGATTGCTACGAGTGCTATTCGGGTGATGGGACTGGGTTTGGGATCGAAAAGTGATCCGAACCCCCACTCTCCTGCAGATTGGGAGAGAAGCATCCCGACATGAGAATGTTCTTATAATAGCTAATTGACCACGGGGTTCTTCATCCGTCCTCCTCCGAATCGGATATCAAGGGTAACTCGCGCGCGGTTGCTAAAGTGGCTTGAAGATTCACACAATTAATTGTTGGCACAACGGCCCACTCACATAATCTCTAACTAAAGACCCTTAGGCTTTGCTTGGCGTTGCTTAGAGATATCATTACTTTCTATAGAGGAACAAGCAGTTCCATCGAGACTCGGCTAGTTTCTTCAGGAAGTTTTGGTGGGATTTCTTTTCCTTTTACAGAAAGCTATTTTTTGATTAACGGGAAAACATCAATAGTACCTTTCCTAGCAAATTCGAACAAGCAGAAGAGTGAAAGAAGTGACATGATTTTCGGTGGAGCCAGAGATAATATATCAAACTTAAATTGAACACTTTACAATATTAATATTGCGCTGAGAGGGCTGACAGTATACCCACAGTGTACACGACACAAGCAGGTTCTCCGGCACTCAATTGATGAGGGAAATTTGTGGTTTGCCTTCTAACGGTGCGTGCGGGTCGCGACACTTCGTCTGACAGCTGCTAACTGATTGCAATGTACAACCACGTAGCTATTAGCTTTTAGCTAGCTGACACTACTTAACTGCGACATACATTCATATTTAATCATTTGAAACGTGTATTGGTATAATGAAAAAAAAATGAGTTTTGGTAAAAATAAATGTATTGTCATTTCTTGATGTAAATTCATGTTAACACTTGAATAAGTAAATAAACTTCACATACTTTATCCATAGTTATTTGTTTCTCAATGTACATTTACGACCGGTTTTGACACCTGATGATGAGAAGTCGAAACCGGTCCTAAAAGTAAATTGAAAAATAAATAATTGTCGATACAGTAATTGAAAATTATGTATTCATTCAAGTGTTTGTATTATGATTGCTACTTATATGGTGATAATATTTAAGAGATTCACTACTGAGACTGTATAAATAGTAAATAGATAAAGATACGTACAGGCTGATACGTACAGGCTGATACGTACAGGCTGATACGTACAGGCTGATACGTACAGGCTGCCGACGGCCAACTCAAGATGTATTTATTATCTTAACTTTTCTCCTTCCCCACAATGACGTCGTCATGGATCAATTTTCGTCATTTACCACCTCTACAGGGACGAGCCAAGTGCTCAGGAGACGATTCCGACGGGATGGAAGTCCGGCATGGCCGGAGAAAAATCAGGCACAGGACCGACGGCTAAACGTGACGACGGAATACTCCGAGTCCCGGGGGTGTAACGCCGCCGACTTTCTGTCTTGGGATTGGTATTAGAAATTGGAAAATTCCAATAACACTTTCGTATAATCTGGGACTCGAACCTAAGACCTCATGGCTGTGGTTACCAGTGGACCACGAGGCAGTTAATCCGTACTCCATGTTGCAGGACTACGAACACTCTTTAGAGAGTACTTTGCATACTTCTCGCTTATAATGTTGTTCACCCATAACTTTACAAAAAGTATTTATATTATCTCACAAGTAAGATAAGAGTACAACTTTAATGTGAATGTTTCGGCAAGCATGACCACAGTATTTCACGACTTCCTTCCCACATCCGCCATGCGACCCGCTGCGGGCTCCTCTGCTGCAGAAAGAACCTACTGACGGATCACAAATATTTATGTTGTGAGTCGAGAAAGTTATTAATAGCGATAAATATTTATTTATTCAAAACTACTGACACACATTTCATATTCAAATTTATTTTCGCTTTTCTTGTGCGATACAAAGTGGGAGAGCGACACCGCGTCGTGCAACTCGGCTAGGGTTTAGTTGTGATTTTCGCTTGTAAATTAGTTTGTTGTGTATGGGTAAGTGAAGTCGCAGATCGATGTGTTCACGCAGGCGCACGTTACCCGCTATGTATGGGTAAGTGAAGTCGCAGATCGATGTGTTCACGCAGGCGCACGTTACCCGCTATGCCCGCCCGCGAGCGGTCACGATCTTCCTCAAAGGTGACGTCACTATTTTTGTTGATCACGTGCCGCAGGCCTCCGCCGTCACAGCCGCGCGTGCTGTTTGCTATTATTCCCTACCCCTATACAGCTTACACTCTACAACAACTTGATAAGCGTATCAATATTTTAATTGTGAAAGATTGTTTGTTTGTTGTTCCGTTACGTAATATCTGCTGGACGGCTTTGGCATCAGTTACATTATTATAATTTGGTATACCACAAAATACTTTGTTACCACATAAAAACTGAATGGATCTCTTGGGGTGTATATCAAACAATACTTGATGGGTATTGGTACTGATTACTTCAGGAGGTCACGTGTAGTGGTGTCTCAGCACCACAGGTACCACAGACCCAGAGACCAGGGGCCTCCGATCTTAAAGGACCACAAGGTAAATAGCGAAGATGTCGATGAGCATGAAATCAACTGCCTGGTCATGGTTTATCATTAAAGAAGTAGTTTCATGCATTACGATTAGGTCGGTGCCGCCCGGGAGGTACCTCTCGATCATACGGCAGTGCCGCAGGGTGTACGCTGTTTTGTTCGAACGGTTTGTGAATGAGACGGATGGTCTACCGTTTACTTTAGCGAAACAGTTGTACGAACGTTTATGGTCATTAGTAGTCATGAAAAGGCTCCGTCTCCTCGTTTGTTCCCTTGTACTATAAAAAGGGTTATGAACAGCGACGACTGATAAAACATCAGCTTCCTTTACACAATGACATTAGCCCACGTGATATGTGGCACAATCGCGCGTCACGACGACGCATCTGTCCTAACACTCCGCACACCGCCCGGCCGGCGGCGCCCGACCCCGCACTTCCGCAGGTCGTTTGGCAAATATAGTAGCTTTCACTTCCTTCCACGTAAACGAGGATACCCTCCTCGCAGCTGTGAAACGGCAAACTTTCTTCCGCCGCGCGCCGCGCCGGGATTGAGCCCTGGGACCTCGGGTCACACAATCACAAATGATGCCGCCTTTGATCTCGGTAGTGTTACTGGCAGCTGAAACAATCTAATGCGAATCCGATCCCTGCCGGACTGTGAGTCTATAACGCGTATGTATGTGATGTTCCTGTGCACACATGCGCATATGTGCATATGTACGCATGGAGAATTCGGCCACATGCTACAGCCAGTAGGGCTTAAATAATGTTACCATAATGTAAGTTGTCGCTAGATCCGTTTCGACAATAGGTGGTTGGTATTTTTAAGTGTATTTATAAAACGATTTATTTTAATTAGTACAGAATGTTCCGACTTTTTGTTAACACGATACGCCATAAGAGGTTGAGGAGAGGAGATAAATAAATACACGTTTGCAATAAGTTGTTTATCCGTTACTTAAAATTAAATTCAGGATATCATTCATTACTTTAAATAGCGGATGACATCCTGATAACTGAAGCAGAGGACAGTAGAATCAGCTCATAGGCGCCACGAGCCAGAGTTCTCCTTAAAGATGATCGTAGTTGTCGGCGGACCAGGGTGGTGACCAGCTGAGTGGAGTAGAGTCACGATGCAGATACCTACAGGAGTGCGTACTGCGTGTATGCCAATTGAAGAGTCCTGTAAAATCATTAACTAGGAAGTGCCACTTATTAAAATATAATTCAATACTTTTTAAACTGCTGAATCTTTATAGGCTCCCCACCCATACCTGCAAGCTACAAGGTTAAAAAAATTAAAAGAAAGAATACAAACGAATTTTGATCTTATAATATTTGATAATATTGACATTATTATGCCAATTATAATTTTGTTTATTGACATATTAATAGTATTATGTCAGTAAATAAATAATTAAAAAATAATTGATTAACGCGACGTGTTTAATTTGTGATCTGACTGCTGCGCGATCGCCTCTACTCGTCGGCGGACGCTTTAAGAGCCCCTAGCTTGTGTCACTTAGCGATCCACAACAACTGCTCGATTAGATGATTGCGTTTAGTTGACTACAAAATCGCTGCCCATATTACAATCTGCAGGCGGAAGCGTGCCAGTGTGCCTCGAGGTCACAAGAAAGTGAGTTTGCCTGGGAGATGGGAGTTGCTTTGAATTGATTCTCTCTGTTTCTGCGAATGCCACATAAATCTAAACGAACGTTTTCACTTTCATCATTTCACATACATTACGTATGCGCGTCGGGTCTAATAGTTACTTGTGATGGCAACTTTTTGTTACACGAAATAACTGGATCAAAAATCTATTTAACTTAATTACTACAGACTATTAAACAGTATTAGAAGGTCAAGAATGCGGGTCTGATGTCTTTTTGTACACAGTTTATTGTGACGCGGTAGTCACCATAGTCAGTTATATACAGTGTTAAAATGGGAGGTGTTATAACTTGTATATAATTACATGGAATCATAAAAGACAATACAATAGGTAGACATACAACAGCCCTGGAATATTTGTTGTAGTGCAATAATTCCCCGCAGCATTTATTTTTAATCATACAGGTCATCACTGGACTTCCCATCGACTTGTCAATAGCTCCGGCCAGGAGCGAGCGCGGCGCTTAGTCCCGGCCTGACATCTGCACTGACACTCGTCTACATTAAACTAACAGAAAGACACGAGGCACACAAATTTCTCATACTCTACAACAGCGATTGAAAACTTATTTTTTTCACCGAAAGCGCGCTTAGTGATAGTTAAATAAACCCATGTTCATAAACGGTAGAGACTTCAGAGGACGTCACCCACTAACAGTACTTAATTACAAATAAAAAGAAACTTGCACATATGAATTACTTTTACTTTAATATTCATAAGAAAAAGTCAATTTATATATTCGATATATGTCGCTATATATGAATCTAATTTGAATAAATTAACATACAGATGTGATTTTCGTACCGTTCGTACTTCCGACTTGGAACGACGAAGAGTTGACCTTCACTCTTGGCCCCTACTCGGTGCGTGAATTTGCATATGGGCCACTTGGCAGGTGGCACATATACCGTTAAGAAGAATGACCGCTGCGGCTAGTAGCGGCGCGCGACTCATCTTATACTTCTGTACTGAGTTGATGTAGACGCATGTGCTCATCTATTGATCCTGACAAACCGATCCGAGTGCCACGTCGGCGGAGAACAGGTAGCCCCCTGCCTCGGAGAGCGCGTCGAACAGTCGGCTTGTGCCTTCTTTCTGTACTAACTTTGCATTAACTGTAGACGCTATAGCGAACACTGATAACAGGTGCGCCGGTTGTTTCAGAATCAGCGGACGCGGAGGTGATCTCCTCGGGCCGGTCCTTCTTGGAGCTGCCGTCTAAACTGAGCAGAGATATAGAGGAGTCCATGGGCTCTCTGTCCGACATCATAAAGAGCGGGATGGCGAGGTAAGCGCACTTGAAGTGTTCAGCGGTAGACATGTAGACTGCACGATGAGTAGGAGTTTCAGAAGAAGCCACAGCGGTCTTTTTTTTTTGGTGACGCGTGGAAACACATTTACTCGCCTTCACCAGCCCTGGGTGGGGTCCAGTGGTACCCACAAAAACCACCGCGAGTGCCATCAGTGGCGCCCTTGGTGTGGTGCCCCGGAACAACAATAATCAGGGCATCTTAGCGGCTAGTCAGCCGCCTAAGGGACCGGACTCTACCTCCACAGATGGGGTTGCCCAGCACTACAGGATAACCCCACCGACTTTGGGACAGTGTAGTAGAGTGAGGTTTCCATTCTCACCCCTTGCCCTGTGCGTAAGAGCGCCACCTCCTGTTGCAGTTAGGTCCGCTCTTCTTATAAGAGGGTCACCAAGAGCGATTCCTCCTTCTGATCTTTAAGCCCCCTCTTCTTATAAGAAGGGTGCAGAGATCCCCCTTGGTTCAATTTTCTTCGCTTGGGTTCACCCCAGGATACTAAACCCCACCGCCACGACAAGGCTTGAACCATGGTGGGGAGCTACAGCACACCTTCCGTGGGTGCTGGCTAAAGGCTCAAGCAATGTGGAGCAAACGAGTGGGCGGTGAACCAAATTGTAGTTGGCGTATCATATCAATAGGCGATTGCTTGAAATTTTTACCAAAAATAAAGCGAGCTAACGCAATCAAAGATAAATATTAAGAAGTTTTTCTTTACACTTCGCCAAGAAAATCTTTTATCAATGCTGGAAGAAGAGCTACAGCTATTTCGTTTCATTCATCATCGGCATACACCGGTCCCCTGCTGACAGTAGTCAGCATCAAGAAACGTGAAGACTAGGAGAGGGAGGAGAACGACCTCCTGCCTCTCGCTACTGCTGGAGATCTTCTTACCCTCCCGACAGACAGTCAGTTGGTTGAATTTGTGTAGTAGCAGTACGAGGCCAGGTCCCTGTGTTATTGCGAGCACCCGGCGTGCCACAGCCGCTGTCTTGTGCCCAACGTAGGGGAACGGTTCACAATTTTGTAATTTTCTACAATTAGCACATGGTGGATATCAATTTTAAAACGGCGCCATTAAGTTTGTTTTAAAAGTTGAATAACCACTTTCTCGTCCATGGTCCACGGCTGATCACTTCAACTGTTCCCACGTGTTAACTTTCATCTGCACAGTTTGAATGTTCGGTTTGTTCTACATTAGCGGATAGGTGTCAGCTCACGTGTCGCGCGCATGACACGCCCATAATACATCTACAACTGATCCACTCATTGATAATGTCTGAAGTTAAAAAAGATATACCAAATGTCGTTTGGTTGTACCGAGAACTTCGTAAAAATAATAAATAATTTATATGAAATTTGGGTGTAAATCCCATCATTAGGCAGATATAACCTCATCCCGGTATCTGGTATACCGTATGAGGTTATAATTACTATATAAGTTGGATTTGTCCCTACCCAGACTAACTCTATTCTTGAGATAAGCAAATATATTATTGTTTAACCAGTGGCCAGTGTAGACAAATGGCGAGCTGGCGTTATCGAGCTGAATCAATATTGGTACTGCTCTTTAGCGGCGATTTCTAGCGAGCAGAACTGTTTGGAGAGAGTGTTGGTGTATGCTTGCGATAGATCATCTGATGAGTCACTGTTCCTCGGGAAGTCAGCTGCGAAACTCTTGTCAGATCCTCAGAGTTAGATTTTATTCCAATTATAGTCGATAGTCAATTTTCTTTTAATACGTATTTTACGACCCATATTACAACTGAAAAGCAGCCATTATAAGATTAGACGGAGGCTTGTGTGGAATATAAAGTAATGTAACATAAGGCAGGTAAGTCGTCGACGACCGTCGAGACCGCTATGAGCCTGGGACCAAGTTTCACAAGTCACACGTTACGTAAGAGGGCTGATTAATTAGCTACTCGATCCTTAGCCCCTTACTACGACACAATTTGATGTTGAGATGAACGCTGGAGCCGAAATTGGGCTTGGATAACATTGTTATGATTGTTACATATTAATAAGACACTAAGACATACATACATTTATGTTTTTTACCACTTGGT
This sequence comes from Eumaeus atala, assembly GCA_017140195.1. Lineage (NCBI taxonomy): Eukaryota > Metazoa > Arthropoda > Insecta > Lepidoptera > Lycaenidae > Eumaeus > Eumaeus atala. The sequence goes on from JAFELO010000174.1 coordinate 201,454, forward strand.
ACCTGTGCAGCTGTGGAAGCTGTACTCATATTCTCATCTACGATTTAATTTTCATGTTATACGTCATTATTTGAATTGGTCATCATTTGAAAGTCAAATTTAGAAGTCTCTTTTTAAGATTTTTTTACTATTTACAATAAAACTACTTTTACGAATTTTATCGCGGTTCATTTCAATATTTATTATTATTAAATTATTTAACTCAACGTTTCATTCAACATATTCATATGAAACACGTTTATAAAATCTTCGATCTACGAGCATGCTGAAGCTGGTTCCATTACATTAGATTTGATAAAGCGCAGATCCTCATTACAGAACTCCGATTCCTTCCAAGGATGATCCGTGAGGCTATTGAAACTAGAAAACATCCAAATTTCGATAAAGAAGATGGCTGGGTTTTTGTTACGGCTTGGGACTAGGGATAAACATAATCAAATAAAAACTAAACACATCACCTCAGGACAGCAAGAATAACAAAGACTGTTTATGTTGATCGATATATCTAAATAATTATAATTCTATGGGTAATTTTAACAATTTGTGATATCAGGACATATGTTACCTCAGTCCGCCCGTGGCCGTGGTTGCTGTACAGCTTCTGATACGTCGGGCTCGATAGTTAGAAGTTTTATCGTATTGAATAACATTCGCGAAACCTTAAGACATCAAAATTTTTACTAAATTTGCAATGAAACAATTGTTTTTCAGAGCACTGGAAAGAAAGAAGCACGAAGGCGGTGGAATCGACAGCATAACGATATCGGCATCCAGCGACCAGAAGAAAAAGAAGATGAAGCACAAGAAGCAAAAGCCTCCTAAGATACAGCTGGTGCAACCAGTGATGATGAACGAGGAGAAAGGTGGCAGCGGGGAATCCCGGGGGGTGGGGAATGAGTCGGAAGTTAGACAGAAGCGAGACCTCATGTCTGATGCATGGAACATTGGGGACAAAGTGTTGGATCAGTTCGCGGAGCATGCCCTAGAGCGGGACAATGCCGAGGATGGCATACACGATAGAAGTTCTCTAGAAGGTGACGGTTTGCATGTTATTTAGTTTAGAATCTCCTAGAGTCTGCTATTGTATTGTTCGTGAAAATATTAGCAGTTGTTTTGTGGCTCTAAAAATATGAGACTTTCCATAAAGTCTCATATTGAGAATTACGAGCTTAAACTCAGCTACCCAATTCTTGACACTGGAATACGATGAAGCATACTCCCCCAAAGTGCTTACCATATCTTGATGGATGTCTTTTGGTGATAGGCGTTTTTCATTGAGGTACTTAATGACTGCACGGTGTTCAATTTTCTCCATTTATTGAAAATTGCGTCAGATTGCTTCAAACAAATAATCATAGGAAATTTATATTGTGCAGTATCGGAATGAAACTGCGCACAATAAATCAATATGACACATACTAACAAATGACGGTAGATTTAAAAAGATGTCATAGCTCCATATAGGTTAGGCCGCGAACTTTTAGATCTACCCTAGTATCTTCCTTAATTATAGAAAAATAAAAGTGTCGGTAATGTTGACGTGGACATTAAACTGTTCCTCATTTCCATATTTTTATTCTTTGGCGCCGTCACATGAGTGTGTGTAAGTTTCCAGTGTTCTACCTCAGCGTGAGCGGCCCGACAAGTGTTCCATGTTATTATTAGGTTATTGTGCAAAATTCAATTAATTGTCTAAACAGCCTTTTAGACAAACTTATTTCTATTTTGGATCTAGAAAGTAATCAATTATTTATATTGACTTCTAGTTTGTGTAGTTATGCGCTTTCTAATACAAAGACGATCTTTTGAAGTGGCTATCGTATACGTTATAAAGAGCGGATCAGATATCCGCGGAATGCGCTTTGCGGATTGTACTACTTTTAACTTCAAAACAACAATATATTCTATATAGCTGTTATTCGACTTCATATACGGATCTCCCTTTTTCTCTCTCTCTGCTGTTATTATTCGTATAGCAGAAGGCAGTGCAACTGCAGCATTATGTCGGAAACTGACCGCAGTTACATCCCTCGCTTGCATGAGACGTGCGCCGTGTCTTATATGCGTCGGCAGAGGCCAGAAGTCTGTTTTCTCGTTCGCTCCCGTAAGTTGTAATTGAATTGTCTGAATACGGCGGAGGCAGCTTTATACTTTATAGTTTACCGTAAGTTTATTTAGGACTTAATTTTGTTTTAGTTAGTATGTACATGTATGTTTTGATGCTCTCTCGTACATATTCTACATAACAATTGAATCTTTTACTATCGGAATGCTCTGCATAAGTTCCTAGTCTGACCAGTGCTCGGTACATGAGTTAGGCGTAACGTAACGTATACTTAGTGGAATTGGTCTTACAGATTCATTTGCATGTTATAGCTGTTAGTAGTTAGTTGTGATTACATTTGCTGTAGGAGCCAGTTTAGTAATATCAGTTCATGTTTGTGTGATCTGCGGATGGTGCATGACGATCCATTTAGTTCCTGTATGCGCATGAACCAGGCGTAATATTACTTTATTGAATATGACGATGTGTCTCCAGCAGACTGTGTACAAATTATCTCATTTTAACAGTTGAAATGACCTCCGAGGATGTCAATTAGCCATTTTATTGAGATTGTTTGCAATTATTAACATGTTAGATTTTATAATTATTAAGTAAAATGGTGTGAAACAGAGAGTGTAACACCGGTATAACGCTGTATCGCGCTTACGGCGCGTACGTCGCTCATACGATCGTTCTTAAGGAGTAAGGCGCGTGGCGGCGCTGACTCATGTCGCGATCACTGAATATGTTTACGGTAGGATAACGTTTGGCCGCTCGTCAGCTGTTACAGCGGAGCAGGTACTAATGAACACAAATTTAACTCGTCAAATTGACTCGCAGAGCAAAGAGGCAAGAAGAAGAAGAAGAAGAAGGCTATCCTCAAGCTCCTCATCCTGGGCGCCGTGCTCAAGGCGAAGATCGGGACTCTGCTGCAAATCTTATCGTTCAAGCTACAGGTACGAGCGTGACAAGCACACACAAGTACGTGGCTTACGCATTATAGTGTACAGCCTTCGCCAAAAGATGCTTAACAAATTAAGATAACTAACTCCCTCTATATAGGGAAAATGTATGGCATTAGAATGTACACCGCGGGACCAGATATTAAAATTTTACATTTGACAGTATTCATGCCGTTTATACGTTTTTGATGATGACTGACACAATACAATTATCATTATTATTGTGCAAGTCAGCGCACGGCTCCCACCGCCGCGCCGGGACTCTGTCGCATGGGACAGCTCAAGTGTTGCCCAAGCATCAGAAGTACTCTCAAGCGCAGCGGCAAACGCACCGATTCAAAACATTACTAGTGCCATCTGACCGCCCGTCGAGAACAATAGTGGCGGCGCCGTCTGATGCGGCATGTGTGAGAACACTTGTGCAGCGTAGGTGTTAGCATGTGACGATATGTTGATCCCTTAACTAAACACCAATTTTAAATTTCGCACTCCTTATGAGACCCCAGTGGCCCATCGGGGGATAGGGCTAATGCGGGCAACACACATGTACATGACCATTACATTTCAGGTTAAATTCTTCATCATCGCGCTGATCGGTCTGGCCGTCAACGTGGCGCGCTTCTGGGTGGAGCTGAAGCACAAGCACCAGCAGCAGCCGCAGAAGGTACCATGTGCACACGTCTCCTAGTCTATGTATAGTAGAAAGTAGATATGTCCCAGGCTTGACCGGATCGGACTAAAAAGTGCTATTGAGATTTTTCAATTTCTAACAACAAGCCGAAGTCGGAGTTGGCGGTGTTCCGTCCCCGTGCCTCGGAGAGCACGTTGACTCTTCAGCACGACGCCTGTTCTCTGCCCGGTAGCGTCGGCACTACGAGTGTGAACCCTTAACTTACTCATGAACTGGTGCAGGCACGTGTGTAGTGAGTTCAGCTCGACACAGGGTCCTGCTGCTGCGGCTGGTGTCCGGCAAAAACAAGCCAAGCGGGAAATGCATTGACGCGCCTTCATTGGCTCTGGGTGGGGTCCAGGGGTGTGTGGGGCTCACGGCGCATTATAGTGCCGAATAGCCACAAAAGCCCCTGCGAGTGCTATCAGTGCCGCCCTTGGTGTGGTGCTCCGGAACAACAAACATCAGGGCATATTGACGGCTAGTCGGCCCCCTGAGGGACCAACTCCATCTCCACTGATGGGGTTACCCAGCACTACGGGACAACCCCACCAACTTTGGGACAGAGCAGTGGGGTGAGGTTCCCACCCTCGCCCCTTGCCCCGTGCGCAAAAGCGCCTCCACCTGTTGCTCTTAGGTCCCCTCTTCTTATAAGAGGGATACCGAGAGCGATTCCTCCGCCCATCTTTAAGCCCCCTCTTCTTATAGGAGGGGTACAAATTCAATTGGTTTCGCATAGTTTCACCCCAGACTACTAAGCCCCAATGCCACGACAAGGCTTGAACCACGGTGGAGAGCCTTGATAAGCCTAACTTAGCTACGCTCAAGTATGATCTTATAGTTGAGCGTAGCTAAGTTAGTTAATTAACTATATACCTTTTAGTGGTGCCATCAGATTGACGAAAGAATGTATTTCAAATAAGGAGGAGTTTATGATATTATAATTATTAAATCTGTTTTAATAAAATATATACAGGAATTGTGCGTGGTACTCCATTTTAGTTTACATTTGTTCACTTTAGTTCAGTTCGGTTCACGTCTACGCAGCAGATCTATACGGATGTGTAGTGTAATAAGCACGGACGGATGAGTTAATCAGTAATCACATCAAAAATTTTAGTCCGAAAAAATAAATGATTACTTTGTGAAAGATCTTACACAGGTGAAGCCACGGGGCACAACAAGCAAATTATATTCCCATTAGCTCACAGTCTTGCTGTAGTGCTCTACTTATTTGTGTCGCACAAGTGCGTGGAGACAGCACTTGTGCGTGTCGGACTGTCGGGGAGAGACTTGTGTTCGCAGTTATTACTTATTCAAAAAAGCCTCTCTAATAATTTAATGAATACACGATAATTTAAGCAATGTATAAATTAAAGAAGAATATTTAAGCGAGGATTAGTTGTTATAATGATAGGATTAACTTCCATTAATTAAAGAATAAAGTCGTATGGAGAGTGTCTAGGAACTGTCGGCGTAACTAAACTTACATTAAGTATTTGTATACACATTTGTGGATCAGTTATTATAACACATTTCTAATGCGTTAATATCATAGCACAATAACGTTTTAATGCTATTTACATATAAGCGAATAGCGAAACACGTATTAAGTCCGCTTTCACCAGTTAATTTTATCACTCACTCCCAGATCACTTGATATCTTTGAGAAATTAGCTTGCACTGTATACAGAGTCGCATGTAAGGAACAGACAGTTGTGACTGTTTTGGTATCGAATCAGAAAATAACGTTAATGGATATTCAATGTTCAGCAAAAAATTAAACAAAACAAGAAAGTGTGTGTGTAATTACGCACAAGCGCTAGAAGTTACACTTCTTTGGTATAACAAATTAAAAATCTTCAAAAATATATCTTCGCCTTATTCTATGTTTGACATGAGCGCATCGTATTAAAATACTCTCATAATTTTTCCCTAACACACCAAAAGTCGCGCCGCATCCAGCCCGGACTGCGCGGAAACACATTTGTAATCAGTACGTACGTACACGGTGTAAATTCCATACGTACACGGTGTACGTTCCATACGTACACGGTGTACGTTCCATAAGTACACGGTGTACGTTCCATACGTACACGGCGTACGTTCCATACGTACACGGTTACTCCGGTGTAAGTCGTATAGCGGATCGCGGTTCCGTACGGCGCAGGCAGGCGACGCAACGATACGCTCCGCACGGTCGGCGGGTGCGGACACATGGCGCGGACTCTGTCTGATCATCAACAGAACGTCAGCTGGTTTCTCTAACAAGAGTCCGTACCATTGTTTTCGTACAACCCTTTCAATAAATTATTAATATTATTGTTCTGGGGACTTGTCCAACCCCGTTAGCCTAACCTTGTGCAAGGAATTGCGCTACATATACAAGGCAACGGAATATTTATCATATGCCTACGAAGTTACGCAGTTTACGAATTTTATTCTCCATATTATACTTGGTATTAACATCCATGACTTCGGCGGGAATCGAACCCGCGATCGGTGGCGTGACGTTTTATGTGGCACATCGTACAATAACGGCAAAGAGTAATATTTCATCAACTTATGGGACATATCTGAAGAACATCAAAAGTACTTCGACTGGCTGTTGTCTTAGTCGATCACGTGACTTCCGTCCGTTTTAAGCGTATAGGGTTCGAATCCTGCCCAGATTTGTAATCATACATACATATTAAACATGTGTTTAATATGTATGTATGATTCAAAAGTATTATAACTTTACTTAAAGTTATAAAAAGGTGCAGCTTGGTCCGACTTCGTCCGTGAACTTTTCATCTCCCTCCGGAATAGCTCTATCCACTGGTAAAACATGAAAATCCGCTCAGTAGATTCTAAGAAAATCGATCACATACAGATAGCTTTTAGGGGCTTCGTGTTATAATATGTGCAGATGTAATGATAGTTGTACCACGCCTCAGCGGTCCATCGTGAAACAATTCACTTGTTAACACAACGGGCTTGACCACCGTGGTGTGATTAGTGTTTGGCCCAGTAACAAAATTTTATTTTATGTCTGAAGATGATTTTATGATTACCTTATAAGTCCTCTAGTGTTGCGGATGTCTATGGGCGTTGGTGACAACTTACTTACATGTGGCCCAACTGCTCGTTTGCTTCCTACGCAACATTCTCACCCTCCGTTTCGAGTGCGAGCCAGTGACCAGCTCACGCACGGCGCACCGACCACCGGTGCCCTTTGCTTTAGTTCAAAGCGAAGAAAATGATAAGGATTTTAAGAAATACTAGCGAAGAGCTAACTAGCGCTTATGAAACTTGAAATCCGTTATCTATGCATATGTATAAAAACTCAAATAAATATGGAATTTCACCAGGTTATATACGCTGTTATTGGGGTGAAGACGAGTGCTGCCAGGCAATTTCAAAAAGTATCATTCGTTTCTATTGTCGAAAAATTATGATACGCGAGAGTACAATGTTGGCTAAACCCAATAGTCGCTGGCCAGAGGGATACAACCCCAACTCAATATATGCCCGTTTTCTCGAGCTTTTTCACTTTTCCAATTGTATTTGCTCTTCTTCTTCTGAGCAGTGGCGCACACACACGCACACCCTACGCGCCTCTGCTCCTGCCTGCACACACTCTAATGGTCGCGGCCCGCTGCTTGCAGGTGATTTACTATGAGCACGCCCAGCACCAGCACCACTACGACCAGCACGAGGAGGACGAGCACGGCTGGGGGCCCTGGTCCCGGAGTATCGACCCTGAGGTATACTGCTAGAGCTGCCCCTTTGGTTTTCTGTCTTTACCACCCATACATTCATTTTCTCGCTGCACGTCACCGCCTTACAGCCTCGACTTTCTGCAGGTTTGTTATAAATCTGGACGGCTAGCGGAGACACGCAACCCGACTACAGACGGCGCTGATGGGGTCGGCATGAGCACTTGTATTCAGTTATTCAGAGCAAAGGTCCGACCTGTAGCTCGCCGGGCAGAACGTGCTTCAATAGTTATTCAGTTATTCAGAGCAAAGGTCCGACCTGTAGCTCGCCGGGCAGAACGTGCTTCAATAGTTATTCAGTTATTCAGAGCAAAGGTCCGACCTGTAGCTCGCCGGGCAGAACGTGCTTCAATAGTGCCCAAAATTATCCAAATTATAAGTATCCGTGTTAAACCTAATATAGACATGAATGAGCGCTGTCAATAACGTGTAGAGATATTGTTCCGTTGTAACATAATTAAGCCGGAGCGTCTGCGGTGGGCGGGCCACATTGTTTGCAGATGGGACGGCCTCCTAACCGATGGACTAACGACTTAGTTAAGGTGGCGGGGAGTCTCTGGATGCAAGTGGCCCGTGACCGGGACCTGTGGCGCGCTCTGTGGGGGGGGGGCTATGTTCAGCAGTGGACGTCGTCCGCATGATGATGTCTGTGGTGGTGCTTCTCGCTCACACAATACCTGCACAGTGTTGGATGTGACAGTGAGATGGGGTTAATAAGGTTCACGTACCTGCTATTGTGGGGAATTTCATGGGCGTATGTAGTGACAAAAGGCTGTAACTGTACGTTTGCCCAGTTATGTTATAAAAAGTACATAATATCGTTTCAGGAGCACGAGGGCGACGAGGTCCCCAGCCTCCCGTACCGCGCCTACGAGAGGAACGCCGACGCCGCAACTCGGCCACTGCTCACGTTGTCCTAGCTCCCCCAGGGCGCACTCCACACGCCCACACGTCCGCAGGGCCAAGTTCGATGTAGTCACAACAGCCTACACCAGATGTCAACAGCTCCCGAGATGATTCGAAAGACGTATTTATGTAGAAATGGGTATTTTTAAATTAGGATACTTCTATATTTGAAAAAATATACATGAACTGGAGCTTTATTAGTTAATTATAAAGTGGCTGCTAAATTTAAATTGAGTAGGAAATCTTCATGGGTTGTGGTATGTTTCCCCTATTAATAAGTCATCAATTCATCGGATACTGCATATGAAGGAGCGCGCTGCTGCGCCGCATAGCGCCATCTAGCGACGACTCGAGACGCATATTACCACTCGCTCACATAACTCTCGTTACTGCTAAGATTACGTTCACAATTTGTACTGATAATGTATAATTATTATTTATTTGTGTTGTTTAAGTTACTGTAAATATAGTGTGGAAGACTTAATTATTAAACTTCTTTTTAAAAACCTCTCCTTGGCAAGAAGTTATTTGAATTAGTTTGAAAGCATTCGCTCATTTATTAAAAAGCGGAAGCAAAAAGGAAGTGTTCTTAAATCTAGATTCTAGTGTATACTTGAACACATACTTTACTGATTTTAGTCAAAATACTATTTTACTTAAGTAGTACCACTACGTATTTTATGTTAACTATCTATTAGTTTGTGTCACTGAGAATAACCGAACAGTTTAGCTTTATCGATTAGTCCTGAATGTCACATGAATTAGGTTCACAAGTCAGGAGAGCTTTAGCGTTTGGCTCCTATGTGTCTGACGTGGCCACTTTTGGCTTTAAAGGTTCGGCCACAGTAATACCATATTAAACTTCTGTTTATGTAGATATAGAAAATGTTAGCAGGCTTTGAAATGTACAATGTTTGATATTTCGCTTTCTTAAATCGAAATGTTATCGAAATAAGATAAATATTGCGTATCTTTTCATATCTTACAATACATTCGTTTCCTGAGAGGAATGGGTTTATAACATGTTGTCACTTAGTGAATAACGATATTTTTCCAAAAGTTGGCTGTAAATACAATCGAAATTCTATCCCCGATTATCTATATGCTGGACTGCGGAACTTGGCGCTCTCCTTCGAGTCTTGCCTCCACAGGCAAGGCTCTTTAGCAGGCCTCGCAGCGGGGCTACGTAATCGTAGCGGTGCCACGTGACCGTAGCACAACCTAAACCTTACAATAAATATTGTAATTGTTATACATTATGTATTGTTTTAGATTATTTCGCTTATATCGGTTACGCCAAAGTCCTATAACCATAATCAACACTCCATAACTACAGGCCTATATTACTGACAATATACAGGAGCGCATGCACTGACAGGACAGTATCTCATCTTTACGCGATAGTAAACATTTTCAAAGACACATAAAACAACAGCAGTCAGAGTTCCGTACGCGATCACTAAAAACGCAGGACTGCAGTCCATTAAGCTGACGCTGACGAAGGACGTCTGAGTTCCAGAACACTTGGGCTTGCCTCTGTACATGAGCAGGTTCTCCCGCGCCTGCAGGCCGTGCTCGCCGACACGCGCGTATCTGCAAGCGATTCTATTAGCCAGGGACACTCGGCGATTATCCTGTAAACATGGCCGCCATAACCGACTCGAAACCACAATAAATATTTTTGAACTTTACTGCTGTAAATAGTACGTATAGAAACATAATATTTGGGGCTAGTGTTTGAAGACACATGTATATTTATTTTATACGGTACCAAGTCCAGAGTGTAAGACATACATATATCTTAGACTTGGGGCTTAATAACAGATAAAGTAGATAATCGATGCCGGTAGAAGACAAACAAAAAAGGAGAGAAGATAGAATTACCGAAGGGCCAAAACGAGTACTTTTAGATGTATTTTTTTTGGCTTGTCCCGCTTGTGACGTAGGGAAGCGTAAGGAGGTAGTGTTAGCCTCGTAATGAGTGAAGATAATCGGAATCAAACGTGTAGTGTACCCAATCCTAAACATTTCTCGGTGCGGCGATTCCTTCTTGACCGTGACGTAGGGCTCCGGCTGCTGTATGTAGGCGATCTCCTCCAGGTTGCACTTCTCCTGCTCTCCCAGGTACTTGCCGACGGCTCTGTACCGGACGCCCAGTTCCATAAAAAATGCAAATTGACCCTAAAGTATACAAAGTTTTGTCTTATTTAGTTTTCAGAGCTGTTTGGTCTACTGTGTGATTACTGTCCATATTTTTTTATATAATTTCAATACATTACGTTTTCGCCAGACATAAGTACGCATCTATAATAGACAGAAAGCTTCAATTCTAAATTACCATATAAAAAAGTTACAAAATAAGGTTTTTTTTTGTAAAATATATCGTGTTGGCAGATGCACTCCCCGCGGATTTCGTCATTATATGGTAATAGAGTTCAACCTAGAGCCACGCTTTAACAGATTCCACACTAATACATTTGGGAACATGGCGCTCTTGTCAGGTCTTTTCTGTGTAATAATTGTTGTAAGTCAATAATTTGTAATTTTATAGATTCACGGTTGGGGTTGAACTGTTAATAGGTTTATTATAGTGATTAGAAGAACAATTTCATTTCATTACGTGTATAAGGATGCGAACGTTAATAATTTGCTCCAAAATTATTAAGTATTTGTGTGTATAACACTAGCTTCGTCGGTTAATATAATGTTCAAAGCTTAACGCAGTCACTCATCGCAGCTTGGAATTTCATAAACCAATTACATCACGTACAGTCGCTTTGTGTACCTTCAGATCAAACCGTTCAACTCACCACTTTCATTTCCTTTACGCCTTCTTCTAGAGTCAAAAAATTTTGTATTTCCCCGTGAGGAGCTATTTTCTTTTCATACAAAGTTTTCCTTATCGGTTCTTTTTGCATCTGCAATGCAATGCAGTGAATAATATAATTTTTATTTAATTTGTTGATTTTATCTAAATATTCCAATAAAGAACCATGTGCCATGCTGCATTGCAGCGGAATTAAGCCGGCATGACGGGGGACGTACTACTCGCTCACATGACAGTCAGTAACACTCATTAGCACAAAGCTGCAACTTAACTGTCGTGTTTCGTGCGGTTTGTGAGTAATTGGCCGCCGGTGGCCATTTAGGGAGGAAGAGGTACGGAAGGCAATGCTTATGCATAAAATGTTCGTTTGTCCTAGTGTACACATAGAAAGTCATAGGCCATACGCTTTGTAGTACTGGTTGACTAGCCAGTGTACAAATCATGAGACATAGGCCTCTCTCAATGAACGCCAAGAACCGAACTCTTACTACTGGCATCCATCCCGGACCGGCTACTGCACGGAGATCGTCTTCTTACCTGTTGAACGGTCAGTGTATGTATACATGTTTAATATTCCTACCATAAAGTAAGTCTTCGTCCACGCAAAATTTTCAACTCCAAATTTCATATTGGAGTAGAGCAAGTGTTCCAAGGTTTTTATTTGCGCCGAGCTCGACTGCAGGAGCGCGACTATGCTGGCGCAGAACGATGTGTACAGGAACGTGAGGGCCACGAACAGCAGTAGCAGCACCATGCGACCAGACGAGCCTGCTGGGACATGCCAGGTGACAGTTGAGCATTATCAACACGACTTCCAAGAAGTGTTTCCGCTCCGGACCTCGTGAAACACTAATACTCGAATAAACACAGCCTTAATTCAATCTCATACGGGGACATAAGATCCTAAAATTCAATCTCATACGGGGACATAAGATCCTAAAATTCAATCTCATACGGGGACATAAGATCCTAAAATTCAATCTCATACGGGGACATAAGACCCTAAAACCTTATTGATCATAGGACGACAATATTCATCGTAAATCACTTCCATGGAGCTGATTCACACAAACTGATTGCTTATTGTTATTATAGAAAAATATTTTTCTTCATTTAGACTATACGTTCTTTGCTCCTTGCCAAACTCCATTCAAAATCGAACTCTATCTTTTGATCAAACTTGGAACTTAGTATAATTGGGACCTTCGGTATTTACTTAACATGAATTTCAGCTTGAGGAGAGGCCACTCGATTCTTTTAAACTCATAATAAATTGCATTTTTTACATTAAATAAAACTAAATGTATACCCTTGAGCTCGACCGTGCTGCCTTGTTGGCAGGTAGCGCCGACTACTAACATGGCTACATCCCGCACGTTTGGTCTCCAGCCTGAATTACAAATAAATCTGTAATTATGTCAATAATCAATAAATTAATAACAATTACCTCGAGAGAATTAAAAAACTTACATGTTTACTAGCAAGGCCTTTCTTCTTCCATTCCCAAACCGTAGCAACACAGAGTAGTAGGAACAACATCGATAGCAATATACACGAGCCGTACCAGAGGGCATTTTGAAATGAAAGAAGGAAAATGTTGGCAGTGGAGGACAGAGGCGGCTGCTGGAACACGAAGGCGGTGCGCGTGGGAGTGGGGCAGGCGATGTATTGGAGGAAAGACATTCGGCTCGGAAGGAAGAACATCGGTGATCCTGAAAAGAAATCATTGTACGATTTAGGTCTCCTCAGTTTCTTAACTGGTCGCATGAGCTCATCAATAAGCCAAACCAAACCTCTGCACGTCTCGCATTATCTTGAAGCCCCTTTCCTCTGGACTATTTCAACTGTGTATAAAAGTCAGATGCTTAAACCCTATTTTGTTACGATTTTTTCCTTACAAGTAAGTTTTTATTAAGCTTGACACCTCGGCTGGCACCCCTCCTCACTGCTGCACCTCGAGGGTCGACGATCGACACCGGCGGATCTATTACTATTATCAAATTCAATAATGAACATATTGAAGATCCAACTGACCTCCGACATCGGCCTCTCCTCGCGCAAGCATTCCTGATATTCCAGTCCATGTGTTGTTTGTCTGCACGCCCACGTGTCGTGCACATATTGTTGTGGCTGGCGTTCAGGGAACTTACAACAAGACCGCCCGTCACTACACTGGCTTCTGTAGTTCTGTCTACGTGTGGATCCCTATGTAAAGATAACGGTTAATGTTCAGTTCCTTTATAATAAACATACGCATGTTATAAAGGTAGCGAGTTTAACTTTTCAGTAAATACTATGAAACTAAGAAAAACCGCCTTTTCAATGTTGACTTGAAGTTTTTCTTACAATATCAATTTTTACATTTTGATAAATAATTCACAAAAAAGAATTTAAATCTGTTAAATCACTAAAATGAATCCACAAGCAACGGTAAAATACTTACTCCTTATATATAAATACTTACTCCTTATATATAAATTTGTTAAAACTATCGTTGTTCTGAATGACCCACGCGACGCTCACCACGTGTCCGTGGAGGTTCTTTCTTCGCATCGCCACGGCTTCTGCTAAAACGCCTGACAGCCGCAGCCCGTGCGTCATGTTCCAACATCCAAATGGTTCTAATCTCCGTTCATCGTCAGCGCTGATTTTTTAAACTACAAAATATCTCAATTGTAATCAGAATCTTCAGTAGAAGCAGTGTTAACGTTGCATTGCGGGCTGCAGCCGAATTGACCGACAGGGGTTTCTCGTTTGACAGATATGCTACAGCGTTTCAGTAGTTTTGAGAGACCTCTGGCCCTTTTGGGGAGAGTAAAAGATGTCACCTGTATGTAAATATTTACGGACGCAGCCACAAAAAAGTCTCGGCAGCGTGTTTTGCCCATTAATGCTATGAATAAAGCACAGGGACACTCCGGTACTCCCTGAATACCACTGAAGACAGAAGTTAGAACTTAAAACGATATTATAAAATGATCACCTGGTTACATATTTAAACAGATGGCGCTGCACGTAGTGGCGGTAACAGTGTTCCGAGGGCAATGGTTTGTTCTCATATTCATAAAGTGATTAATGAAATTTTGAACTTAAAAATCATTTCAATAAGGTATGTAATTGCTAATGACTCACTTAAATTAAGTTCAAAATGATCGCTATCTGTCTCCCGCACTATTAGCACCTCGGAGTCGGTCGGAAAGAACAAGTCGGCTAGTACTGGCGACACGTCGTGACGTTCACTGGGATAATCTAACAGTAGCCAGCGGTATGGTGCACGCAGTAAGCCTACTGCGATGCTCTGAAACAGCTCACAGAAATATTTCATGTACTTTTACTCACTAGAAACATAACAACACCGCGTCTTGTTGTAATTTTTGTGTATTTTAGTATTTTAGTATTTCACTCGTCGGCAGCACGTAACACTTATGGCTCGTTATTTACTATTTATATTATCCACATTTTATCACTTCAACGAACAATGATATTTCAGGTAACTTATTAAACGACTAAAGATTTAATTGCAGGTGGGTATTTAATACAAGAACTTCTTCAGTTGTGGCTTTGTTTCAGAAATTATTTAAATATTTACTGAACGAGATAATATAAATAGAGAAGACGTGCCATCGGCAGATGTATGACGACGACTGGTGGTCTTGGAGAATAAAGAAGAAAGATGAGAATACGTTACTATCTTTATCTATCAAACCTAGCATTCGCCTCGGGCACAGTGATTTTATGAAAAAAGAAAGATAAATAGTAAACATGTGACGTTGTAGTTATTTTATAATAAAAATAACAACCACAAATCTATAAAAAATTTAATCAAGAAGAAATAATAACTTGTTTCAATAAACTATATTAGATTGAAGATGACTTCGTGATAAATAATTGTTTATAACGATATTTAGAACCTATTTATTAATATAAAATAGTCCAAATTATTAATATATTTGAAATATGAAACTACAGAGTTACAACCGCACCTGCTGTCTCTTCGGATTTAGACGGCCGCGCTGTAGGCTTGCTTCATTTCTCTATCTATATTATGTCTATGCCTACACTCCTTCGAAATGTGACTTCTCTTACTTGTTCCAAGAATTGTTTGACACAAGTACAGTTCAGATCGGCGATGAACAAAATTTCTTTGTCGTCTGTCAAATTTCCACTTCGGATGGTATTGCCATCTTGTAAAAGCTGAATTGCTTTTTTCTGGTTAATTTTTCTGACTAAAAAATGTTCAAACTCTGGCAAGATGAAAAATATTTACTTATTTAGGAAAAGAAAAGGAAATAATTCAATGAAAAGCTAATGATTTTTTAAATATATAAAAAATCTACTATACAGCTTGTACACTCAAAATATTCAAGGGAAAATATATAACTCCCAAAGGATCACATACGTCAAAAGGCAAAAAACTCAGTAATTAAGGGTAGTTTTCTAATTGAATGTTTGTTAATGATAAATTGAAAATTTACTTTTTTCCAAACAGCGGTACAGCAGTACAGAAGTAGGTCTGATGTAAGAGTCAATGATATCTGAAACTACTTGGGATTTGATGTTGACATCTCTCCCTAATGCACCATGCACGTTAACAACAATAGCAAATATGATATACGCCCAAAGATCCATGTCCACACTATCGCCCCGTACTTCCTGATGAGCTGATAAGCAATGATCGATTAGAAGTTGGCGGTATGACGCATGCAAGTTACATGCGTGGTCAGCTACATATGGTTATTCCTAATAACAGGTTAGTATAATGCACGGTTGAAGCTAGTAATTAAACCTGCGCTGTCATGTGTACGAGAATTATATATCGTTAGCCGCGCGGAGAGCAATTAGTAAGTTAACAACCACTTTAATAATATGTATATGGTAAAATGTATACGGTGACATGTGTACGGTACATTTATGAAATGTTGTCCGCTCGATTAAACGAAGCTTTCTATAGCAAGTTGTATGCCCCGCGCGCTCATACTGATATCCTAAACTACAATCCACGTGCAAGCCCAACACGACATCTGTCAGGCGACCTGCCGAACGTCAGCTTCTGTGAGATTGGTCTGGCTTTTGCGCAGCTTAAAAGGGGAAAGGCTCCGGGGAAGGACAGAATTGCAGTTGAGCTTCATAGAGCAGAAAGCGAACCTGTAGTATTAAACATAGAAAGCTAAAAAATATTTTTAATTTTGTCCTTCAGCGGGGCGTACTACCCAATGCATGGCTTGGAAATGACGTCGTTTTGTTTTTCAAAAGGAGTCTCGAGGAATCGTCTCACCACAAAGCTTGATGAATTCCAGCCACCGGAACAACAAAGGATTTAACACCATGAACTTTTCACCATAAGGCTTGTATAAAATACGCAAGATTGCAATCGGCCGCTGTGCCTTGCCTTTGTGGACTATGAAAAAACTTTGACTCTGTCGAATCCTGGGCTTTTCTGGAAGCCTTACAGCGATGTCAGGTCGAATGGTGATACGTCGAAGTACTTATAGCATTGTATGACGCTGCTCTTATGTCCGTTCCGATCCAATGGCATCGAAGAGTACGACAGGACGATGTTATTTCCCCAAAACTGTTCACTAATGCCTTGGGGGACGTCTTTAAGACTTTAAACTGGGCAGAATGCGGCATAAATATTAACGGCGAGCTCCTCTCACATCTCGCGCTAAGGAAAACGAGGCCTCTTGGCCGAATCGTAGTAGAGCTCCCAACGTATTGGTAAGAGGATGAACTTGGACAAGACAAGACTCATGTTCAACGAACACGTTCTCCCTAGGCCAGTCAACGTCGATGGTGCTATTCTCGAAGTCGTAGACGAACACGTGTCCCTCGGGCAACTATTGTAATTAGGTAGATATAACTTCAAGAAGGAAGCCATTACAAGGATTTATTGGGTTGGGCATCATTCCGGAAGCTTCGTCGCATTCTCACGTCGCTTATACCGCAGAGCTTGAAGACCAACGCGTTCTCCCCGTGATGGCCTACGGGGCCGGAACATGACCTCTTAATTTGGGACTGGTCCCCAAGTTTGCGGTAGCTTAACGGACTGTCGAACGTGCCATGTTGGGTTTCTTTCTGTCCGACAGAATTCGTAAAGTAGACATACGGCAGAGAAGTAAAGTATCCGATATCATGCGACGAATATGCTCCCTGAAGTGGTAATGGGTTGGTCACACACTCAGAATACAGATGGCAGATGGGCCAGTTAGGTTCCGGAGTAGAGGCTGCGTTTAGGAAAACGGAGTGTTGGTCGACCGTTCACCAAAAGATTTCACGGCGTTCATTGAGAGAGGCCTATGTCCAGCAGTGGACCGACAAGGGCTGGTAATGATAAGATACATCCTACAATACTAAATTCATTGACATAATATTAGCAACGGGTGACGTCGCGAACGGCTACACATACAGTTGCGCTCTCGCTATTTTATGTTCTTAAAATTAACACAGTGACTAAAACTCTAAGTGAAGGAGTAAATATTGTGCCCCTAATTAAAGTACTCGTGCAAACGTTATCTCATAACAAAGTGACTATTATAAAAATATATTTCAGTTTTTATATTGTGATTAAAAAGTTTTTGACTTCGCGAGTGGGTAGTGGGTTCAAAACAATTCTCAACAAAATTCATCAAGTAACGCAAAAGCAACTGCCACAGCGCCATCTTTTAGTATCTTCCATCCTTAAAATAGCTAAACTACTACCCCCATCTATCCAAGAATGGCCAAATGTACAGCATGTGAAAAGTTCTTTCCCTCGATTTCTACGTTAACAGATGTCGCCTCTTGTTCCACATTTTTATAAAATGTGTGTAGGAATGTGCTGTTAGCAAAGACTGGGGCTGCCCTGAATGCAGTGAGAACCGTCCCAGTGGCGACAATAGCAGCACACCGGTAAAGGGCATCTACGGGTCACCGGAATGATACTATAGGGCCAAAATAGAAGCATCAGCCCATCAGCGATCCCTATGGTAGATACGGACGTATGTGGCGGAAGTGAGGGAGTTCCGTGAAATATTTAAATCGTCTATGGAAAGTGGCGGAGCACGTGAACGGACTCGAACGGAGGCTAGAAGAACTCGAAAAAAATCCGAATCAGCGCCGACAGCAACGACGGGCGAGGTTACTCATCTGCAAGAAACAGTGGTACAACTTAAGACAGAGTTAAATGAGAGGGAAGAGGATGCAATTTTGACTGATTTGGAGATAGGACATTTGCCGGAAGAGCGCGGTGAGAGTATATTGCATAAGGTTACAGTGCTGGCTGCGAAATTAGGTGTCGCGCTGGAGGAGCGGGTCACACCGCCTGCTCCGAGCGGCACTGTCGACGCCGGTGCACGGAGCCGGGCGAGGCGGTTCGTCCTGCGCTTTGTGCGCCGTTAGGTGCGTGGTGACATGTTGCCAGCCGCGCGTATGTGGGAGGGGTTCCGCAAGCGACAATGGAGGTACCCGTAGACGACGTGAGGTCGCATATTTGCACGACAAGGAGAAGGCCGGTGTATCCTATACGTGCAGAGACCAACTTCGAGCGGGTTTTTATTGCGCCTCCGTTTAAATATAAAACATACTTATAATAATACTAAGTATAATTATATTTCTTTCTCAAGTATTGTGTTAGTTTCGCATGGGTTAAGGGCATGTGATTACTCTAATATTGCATTATGTTATGCTAATGACAAGTATAAAACAGTTCAAAGTAATATAATTGATGGCCCATATAATATTGTTAAATCACATATTTCTCCATACGACATAAATTATAACAAATATTCAGCTTTTCATCTCTACGCTGTGTTTCAATCACTTGTATATGACAGGCTTGACATATTATTATCTACATTTATATTTTTATATTTCTTTGGCTTGAGAAATTTATAAGTCGCGTTATATAATGCAGGTTCTCTTGGCACAAATCACGATAATTTTATATCGTCAACTACAAGAAATGACATCGATACATATAATGAACCGTAGAAGAGGGGCGGCCGCCCGTGCTGCGGTTGCGGTTCGTTAAAACATTTGACAACTTAATTTTACTCGGTGACATTAATATAAATTTATTCCTAAAAGATGGCGCAAAAACTAATCAATTAGATACATTCCTTTCGTGTTTTAAGTTAACACAAATAGTTGACGAGCCGACACACTTCACGGAAACAAATCAGACCGACGTTGATTGACGTAGTATGGACAGACCTGGCCATGAATAAAATATGTCTGGAACACACAGGTTCGTTTATGGGTCACGGTCTTGTCATCTGTGATTTTGACATAAAGCTAACTAAACATGCTCAACCTTAATGCTCCTCATAAGATGCGGCCAATAAAAAAATGTACGTATATACTCATTTAATAGGGACCTAATGAGCATAGATTGGGATAGTTTATCGACGCTTGATGACCTTAACCTTGCTGTTAACGCTTTTAATCATAACGACGTGCATCTTTTTGATATTTACGCCCCAAAAAGTCTGTTAATAATCAAATTAAAAGAGCTCGCGTCACATATCGCAAGACTAAACTAGATTGCAAAAAACAATATTATAAATTATTAAAATCTACAGTCAACCGGGCACTCTACTTTGGAAAGCAAGCATATTTTGAGCAATAAGCATTTTTTATACCTTTGCTGCTGCCTTTAC
Organism: Eumaeus atala; assembly: GCA_017140195.1. Taxonomy (NCBI): domain Eukaryota; kingdom Metazoa; phylum Arthropoda; class Insecta; order Lepidoptera; family Lycaenidae; genus Eumaeus; species Eumaeus atala. The sequence goes on from JAFELO010000174.1 coordinate 221,260, forward strand.
TTAATCCTAAGAAGACGAAATATTTAGTTGTTGGTAGTAAATATAAGCTACATAATCTTTGTCCATCAACAAGAGCCAAGCTCGCTGAAGAAGCTAATGATCGGGTATACAAAGCGCGGATTCTTGGCTTGCATATGGACTGCAGTTAAAGATTTGAAAAACACACTGTCAACACTATAAGAAATATTGTTATAAGCTTAAATTACTGTACCAAATAAAACCATATTTAAAGGAGGACTTGAGCGTCCGGCTCGTTGCGTCTCTTGTGCTCTCGAAACTAAATTATGTGGACGCGGTCACGAGCTCACGTATTCTGGCACGAACACAAAAACTGACACAAAGTGTCCAGAATGCTTGTGCCCGCTACTGTTTCGATATACCGCTAAGGGCCCACATCTCAGCAAACATTCAATTTAAAAAATGAAACATTGATGCGAACTTCATTTGGTTTGTTTACTTTTCGGAGTTTTGAAATACAAACAGCCTAGATATCTTTATGATAATTTGACGTGGATATCGGAGCAGAGAATCGGTAGGTCTCGCTAATGTGCTAAGCAGCTTTCGACACGTCATTGTTCAGCAGCCTTTAGAGGTAGTTTTCGCTAAGCAGCCTCCAAATGCTGGAACAATATCCCACTGCCGATAAAGAACCTGAAAAATATACAAATATTTAGATTCAGACTAAAAAAATACATTTACGAACGTCAGAAAAGGGAGGAAGCATTAAAACTTTATACTAGTGCTTTTTAATTTCTGATTTCAGTTACAAATGTATGCATAATGCTCACGTAATTTGTCTGTATGTTAGTAACCATTACCTACCTTAAATAAATCTGCAAAATTTATCCGTTGTAAGTTTTGATTCTTTTTCGCTTTTATTTACTTGTTTATTCTATTATTTTTTTATTTATTGAGTCATAACTCTATAATGTCTAGTGTGTACGCAAATAATATTTCTAAAAATGTGTACTTGCTTCGTGATCTCACTGAATGGTGCCAACGGAAGAACCGTGCTGGTGTAAATCAGCAAAATACTGAGTTGGAACCAATTTGTGACGCACGATAGTTGTATGTATAGTTAATATAGTCTTGTATTACTTGTATGTACACAAGTACATAATTTATTTGTGAACCACACATACAAATGTGTGGTTCACAAATAAATTATTCCTTCGTTCAATGATGCTTGGGCCATTGATAAGAGGGCATCGTGACGTGTCATCGAATCCAACGCACCTGGGTACACCATAACATACGATTTTGGTCCCCTGGCGTTTCGTTCGAAGTTATTTATCTACTTACTTACTACGACTAGCGACTCCCATGAACATCCGCTCATTTTCTCCTTCAGCGCTTTTCACGTACCCATTTTCTATTGTTTCGTTACCATGTAGTTTAAAGCTTCATCATTATGGAAGACGGCATCCAGATAGCGGTTCAACAAGAACCTGTCATCAACCCATATCCAATAGTATCTGGCATGGATCCTCTAACTAAATTAATTATTATTATTGATTCTGCAAATCTTATACGCAAAATGTATAAGACACGGACTTAGTCCTTATATCTGCCATCCTTCATCATTTAACTGGCTCTCATTTAATTTCTGATAACAGTCTGAGGTCATGATTGGCAATATTACACCCCCGTCCCTTGGGGAGCACGTTACGTCATAGGTCTGGCGTCGAATTTTCCTCGGTCGTGTCGGTCTGCCGTCCCATCGGAATAGGGGGACTTAATGAGCAATGTATAGAGAGTGCCATAAGCATACAAAAGCAAACTACAATATAATTTTGTAATTTTTTTAATAAGTTTTACAAAATATTTTACATAACTACAAATGTTAGAATAAGAATAATTTTACAAAATCTGATCACCGATGGAGTGTCGATCGAACGGTCCTCAGGACCTCTTTGACTCGGCACGAGGTAACCTTTGAAAAATATATCTAAAGAGTATATAGTATTGGCAGTGAGATATAGAGGTAAACTGGAATACATACAACCCGGTCAAGATATCGGTGCGCCTGGCGTCGGGGACGTCATGGATGCTCTGGAACTGCTGACCGAAGCACTGAAGCGAGCGCGGGGAAAGAAAAGGGAATCACATTCTAGATTGCACAAATGTTGTGATCGAGTTATGGACAAAAGCGGTTCCCTTCGAGTTGAATTCTACATCTAATTACAATATTTTATATAATTTATTTCCACGTATTAATCCAAACAAAACCTGACGGGATCTTCTCCAGACTCCCCCAGGTTTTTCCATCTCTCAAAGGTTACCAGTTTGCTGCATTAAAAGAAATCACCCAATTGTCTATAAACTAACTGTCTTGCCGGTCTCGTTAGCGGTTCGTCGTAGACAACCCTCTGTGGTTGTAGGTAGTAGGACGACGGCGTTCGTATACTGACTCCGGTGATCTGTGGTCGTTTCCTGACCACCTTGTATTGGCTGAGCTCAGAAGCTGCGTATTGCGGCTCCGTGTTGGCTTGCCTGAAGCGCGAGTACGTGTAATCTCTATCCGTAGGTATTATGAACCCGCTCGGTAGCCTCACATTCGGCAGAATTGGAGCGACCGCTTCGTTGTACCTTACGTCATAGTCGTTCTCAATGGAATCGGCGAGATTTTGCTTGATATCTGGTATTTTGAGTGGCTTCCCTGTAGCGGAGTAACCTTTGGAGATTTCTGGTTTGGGCTCTGGCGCTGGTGTGATCGGTTGAACAATCTGTGACGTCTGTGGTGCGGCGAAAGGCTTGTCGTAAACTCTGGTCTTTAGTGACGGTTCTAAGGCTTCTTTGATCGCTTCATAATTGTCGTTAAAGTTTCTTAACACTTTTGTTACTAGGTTCTTCGTCTTGTCGACTGTTGTTGTTTCTGGAGATGTGGTTGTTGGCGCAGTTGTTGGAGGTGTTGTCAAAGGTTCTTTTCTATTTTTATTTTCATATTCTTCTTCCTCTTCATCGTAATATTCGTAATCCTCTTCGAGAGCTGACGGTACCGCTGGTTCTGTTGTAATTATTTTAGGTGGTATGGTTACGCGTACTGTGGTTGTGGTTGATGGAGGTGGCGTTGTTGTGGTAGTGGTAGTTGTGGTGGTTGTGGTGGTGGTGGTGGTGGTGGAAGTGGTAGTGGCTTTAGGGGTGGTGTTGGGAGGGAAACCTAGACTTTTTCCTCCCACAGGTTGCAGTCCTCTAGGAAGATATGGACTTCCACCCCTGGACGGTAAAAACGGCCTTTTAACTACTCTGACGCTTGGCTTCACTTCTTTATCTGTTGTGGAAATATCTGCCTCGATATGCTTTCTTCTGTCTTTTTCTTCATATTCGTAATCTTCTTCATCTTTCAATTTCGATGGTCTCTCGAGCCTGTCTCGTTGGCTATACTTTTGCGACTTAGTCACGGGAGGTTCATAATAATACTCTTCTTCTTCATAGTCTATCGGTGTTTTAAGTTTCTTATTAAGATTTCCTGGACCAGTTACCTGACGCGTTGGTTTAAATTTTTCATTTATTACTGGTTCTGGTTTTGGTCTTTGTTGAATTGTGCTCGATTTAATCGATGATAATGGCTTTTTTGGTTCGTCTTCTTCATAATCATCATAATATTCTTCGTCGTGTTTAGGTGGTGGTTTAGTAGTAGCTATAGGAACGTACTCATATTTTTCCTTTTCATTTGCTGGAACCGGTCGCCTTATCTTTGGAGGCAATCTTGGTTTGCTAAAAAGTCCTTGTCCAACTGGTTTTACTAATTCTTTAGTGTCTGTAAGTTGCTGATCTGGTGCTTCACGCTTTTCTTCTGTTACTTTTTCACTATTGTCATAATTTCTTTCTGGCCTGTGAACAGGCCTGTCATCTCTATTCCTGTAAGGTCTGTCAAACAACCGACGCCCATCATTCGATTGATAGCGATCATCTCTTGTACGTGTGTTCTGTTTATTTTCTGCTATTGTAGGTTCTTCCTTAGATGGTTTGCTTTCATCTCTCAATTTATCATCATCGTAAATTTTAATTTCATCCCTATTCCTAGATTCATCTCGAGGTATTATTTCATCTTTTGGCCGAATTTCATCCCTAGGCCTTATTTCATCTCTTGATCGTATCTCATCCCGTGTTCTCATTTCATCTCTTGGCCGAATATTATCAATAGAAGGCCGTAATTTGTCTCTTGGTCGGTACCCATTTCTTGGCTTCAGACCGTCCCTTGGCCTAAAATCTTCCCGAGGACTACTCTCATCGCTAGGCTTACTTTCTCCACGTGGTTTGATTTCAACCGGTTCTGGTATTGTTTCTTTCTCTATTTTTGTTTGATCCTGAGATCTCGCATCATCATAATCTACTTTGCTTTCATCTCTAAATCTTTCATCTCTGAATGAATCACCTCTTGGCCGGGTTTTGTCTCTAGGTCTATAATCATCTCTTTTTTGGTCTCTTTGTCCTGATCTTGGTCTCTCGTTACCCTCAAGTCTATACTTTTCTTCATCATCATCTCTTGGCCTACCTGGCCTTCTCCCTCCCTTATATAATGGCCTCCGCTCCTCATCGTCATAGGGCCTCTTATATAATGGGCGTTTCCCAGCTCGCGGTCTTTCATACGGTCGTCTCTCTTCATATTCATCTTCTTGTGCAGGTTTAGTCCGGCTGTCATATCTGTAATTAGTATTTAAATGAATATTAAAATTATGTTTTATTTCATGTGTTTGTTTATTTTATAGTAGCGGCAAAGGAGCAATAGGAGATTAGGGCATTAATGAGAGACATGTACAAAGTAAATTATTATCTCAAAACAGGTTACCTGTCGTCGTAGTCATCATGGGCTCTGGGTCTCGAGGGCCGCGGTCGTCTTCTTCCGCCCCTGAAGTTATTGCCAATCATTTTTAGTTTCGAATGATAAAATAAATTCATTTTAAATTTAGATTGCTCATCGTAATAAGAAAACTAATTGTTACTCCTTGAGGGTAAGAGGAAAAATTTAATAGCTACAGTAATATACAACATTTATATACATTTACTACATGTATATGACTGTAGCTGTAATGTATTATGTGTGTAATGTATATAAATGTAATGTGCATGTATAAGTATATGCACTTCGTAGTTACCTTGTGTCGTAGTCGTAATCATCTCTCGGGTAGTAGTACTCGTCTTCATCGTAATACTCGTAGCGGTAGGGTCGCCTCCTGGGCGGTCTGTCGGGCCTGTCGGGTCTGTCGGGCCGCGGGGTGGTGGTGGTGGTGGTAGTGGTCGTAGAAGGAGGCGGCGGCGGCTCCGTGGAGGCAGACTTGTACAGTGCTTCGTTCCTGGAAATATAAAGGGCTTCGGTTGATGAGTGTTACTTCCGAATACTTCTATATCCACAGCTGGCGTCAGTTTGGGGTGTCTGCTGACCGTGACAATGCCCGTCAAGGCCACCTAGTGGGAATCCATACAAAACCTTTTAATTTTTTTTTTGCCGTTTTAAAATAGAAAAATGGGGTCATATTTCATACCCTATTTTTGTACGATACGTACTTAACTTTGCAGTACTTACGATTCTCCGAATCTATATATTGTTTTTGAAATTACTTCCATGGACAATCTCTGAAATTACTCTTTTTAGTAGGTACACATAATTTCCGATACTACATATTGGAACGATAAATCATTAAGGATAAAAAAATATTCAAATATATTTTATATTTGAATATTCTTTTATCCAGTTCAATACATCGAATATATGCAACACATTATCTATAAAATAATAAAAGAAACATTTATTATAACAATATAAAATATTGTTTTTTGCCACGTTCAGCCCGATGGCTTAATGTCGATGCATCTTCATACATTTTGGCCTTGAAACAACAGAACCAAGGCCGCCATCATGATATAGAATTGTCAATTTATTGTAAAATTTTAAATTTTTACAAGAAACGTTTAACCACGTTTGTGAAAACGATTTGATTGGTTGCGGGCCCCTGGCAGCGGTGATATCACTGGATTTCCGCGAACACGGTACAGGGAGAATACGCACCTGCTGAAGTACTTGGGCGAATTCTTGCAGTCGACTTCGGAGACGAAGTGGCAGATGAAGGTCTTCTGATCGAAGGCGGTGTAGTTGGCACACAGGAAGTCGTACCTGGTGCCGAACAGGCAGTGGTGGTACACCTGAAACCACAACGCGACATTCTACAGAATCAACATACGATCGGCAGGAAGTAGTAGCATTGCTGGCACTGAAGCCCTACAGCGTACACAATAGACGCCTCCCCTGTATCGGCCCCTTCAATTCTGGCGTCGAGTGATCGATATGAAGTATGAGTGCAGTTTGCTAAAGTTGGACGAGCCATTACCTAGATTCGCAACATACACCACACTTCAAGCCTTGTCGTGGCGGTGAGGGTCCGTAGCCCAAATCGAACCCGGAGATCTCAGGGGAAACCAATTGAACCGAGGGGAATGAATCTGAACACTTTCAACTTTGTACCCCTCTTATAGGACGAGGAGAAAAAACGTACAGTCTTCTACTCATGATGTGTGTTTTTATAATATCCATACGGGGACAAATAAGCAGTCGGAGCTATTTGGTTATTACCGAGACCGATCTCATATTCGTATGGTTATACAGCTTGCTCCTTCACATCTCAGTTGTAAAAAAAATGAGCCACAGGACTCTTAGAATCGCATAAAATGTGACAGCATAACCTTTAGGACGGCGTTATGTACACGATTTAGTTGCAAAACCAAAATCACCTAATATATAATAAATAATAATATATAATAATAGAATAAACAAATTATCCCCAATTTCAAGTGTTTAACTAATTCAAGAAATGTATACAATCTATGGCAATCATCCATTTCTTAATCAAACACTTCGAACCTTAAGAGAAACCCACACTTTAATTGCGTGCAATGTCGACACTAAGCAAACCTTCGTTTGCTTGTGTAAGTGTCGCGAACTGGTGCTATACATTTTCGGGATAACCCTCAACGATGCGCCATTGTTAATTTCCAACTTTTTGTGAATTTGCAGACCAACCTTGGTTGCTGGTGATATCGTTGGCAATATTCTACCGTTTCCGCTGCTCTTGGAGGATTTTTAACAGCAGAAGGGCCCAAGCGTGTAACTATTAGTTGAGCCGTACTGGGGGCTGTCGCCGCCTATCAACATGCGCACAACTTGGCGTCAAACAGATTCGTTGTCCGCCGCCAGCTCATCCCCGCGACGGACAATCCGGACGTCCTCACACGTGATGGTCACATGCTTTGTGCGGCTTGTGAGAGCCCGGTGACCCATTGGGATGAGAAAAAGTGTAACAAAGTATCCAGCTCTGGTACCAAATCATCATAATCAAAATATTCCAATTTCTCCTATGTTCTGTTATGCAATATTGACCTGGCACTTGTGCGGCACGGAGGCATAGAAGCCGTCATGCAACCCGTCGCACTTGAAGTCCATCATCTCGGGGGGGGGTACGGTCTCGTAGAAGGGGTACTCCGAGAGGTTGTACCCGTTCAGCTCGCGCGGCAGGTTGGGGTCGAGGAGGTAGTCGATCTGGGGTATACCCGTCAGCTTTCTGGTGCTGTTGTCCGCCTCGTCTGCTGTTGGTTCCATCTGTAACACATAAGTAGGCATCGTTGAGGCACTGAATCTAAAGGTTTAGTAAATACTGCTAGTAGCCGAATTTTAGACTGACATCTTGCGACTATCACTGACCGCATTGTTGCGAGTGTTGTGTAAGAGAGGTGGCGCCCCGTCGTGCTGCCGACTGTCTCGTGCTGACAGTATTACGTAGTGGATAAACAGATTTTATCTACTACATCACTTAGATACATTCGTAACTATTAGTACTTCAGTCTAGTGTTTAGAAATCCGGAATCACTGAGTTCGTCGTGTCCTCGGAGACGGCTCCGTTTTATGCCCATACGGATGTGTATATGGGTGTTGGTTTACAGTCAGTTTATTCGACAATACTATAAGAATATACGCTATTCTACCGAGACTGACGCACGGCGGGATATTTGACTATTCATGTCGCACCTGTGTTACGTGATTAAAACTAATCATAGCAATTACACGCAGCCGTTCGAGCGTAAATGTGAAGGCAAATGAAATGAACGGAAATGCCTTTTTTATTGTGCATAGGAAACGGCACTGGAATCCTTCCAGCCGCTTCCGAGGTGAACAACTTTTTAGCTCGCTGTTATGAGGCTGCTGTCTCGCAGAGGCAGACATCTGATGAGATCGCGTTCATACGTCAACACGGTCATCCAACATAACAAGAGCTAACAACTACCTTGAGCCCTAGTCTGGTATCTGCTAGACATATGGCTCTTGGGACACGAATACCATGTGTGCCAATACATTTATACTAAAACTGTACAACGGTCCATCTAGAAGTACCTACATAGAAAAAAAATTTGTAAGAACTGTAATGTATTATTACCGCTAATAAATGCAAAAAAGTTAATTTTTTGAGTCTCTCTGAAATGACATGAAATGAAATGAAAATTATTTTTATACGAAGTAGAACTATTAAAATTATTTTTGAACGTCAGTAAGAAAAACTACTACCTGCTCAACCCTAACCCTGTCCTGAGAAGAACCGTCGAAACATACTCAGCGGGTCTGTCATCAATTATATCAATTAACTTAATGATAACAAATATAATTCAATAAGAAAATTTTCCAATTACATTTATATAGTTAAACAATAAACAATGAAATTGCACCGAAACGGCCTGAGAGAAGCTTCTTACTTCCACAGTGTGGTATCTGTCATAAACTCTACTACCCAATAATATCCTTTACCACACAAACGTTCCTTGAAAACTTTTCTGAATTTATTAACTGATAGTTTTTGTACGTTTTCTGGGATACTACTGTAAAGACATATCCTTTGCCCCCTTTCGTCTTGCTCTGCTAAGTACTGGTACATCTCGCTTATGCCGGTTTCTAGAATTTTTATTGTGATTACCACTTAACGTGCTAAATTGATTAATATTCTAACGCACGTATAGGACATTATCTAAAATCGATTGAGAATAAACAGTCAGTGTGCTGGTTTCCTTAAATTTGTTCCTAAGTGATGGCTAACTTGTAGATTGCACCATGGCTCGCTTGTGCAGTACAAGAATATTGTTTGTGTCAGCATCGTGTCCCCACAACAGTCTGCCATACGAATTAACGCTGTGGAAGTAACTAAAATAAACCAAATTTGGTGTATGTTCACATGAAATTTGTCTCACTTTTCTTCCTGCGAATGCTACCGAACTAAGTTTGTTCGCAAGTTTTGTGACATGGCACTGCAGTTTTGAGTATAGTGCTATTCATGGAATATTGTCGAATCCGTTAGCTCTAATGTTTCTTTGTCTAAAAGTACATTCTTTGGAACTTGCCTAACATTATGCAATGTAAATTTAACGCTTCTAGTACTTTTAGTACTCAGTAGTAAATTATTAGAAACGACCCCAGAATGAAGTCTGGTGGGACCCCCATTTGTATTCTGGGCCCATTAGATTTCTTGCTATTTATCTCAACCCTATATTTATCTCATTTTTTTTAACGGGTTTGGCCCACAACACTTTCGCGCCGCTGCTACTCCTGTGTCCCCAGGATAAATAGTAGGCACCACCCATGAATTTGTGACGCCTGGTTTATAGTAGTACAACGCGTTGGGCTGCTGTAAAACACGTAGGCGTGTTGGTAAATACCTGGAACTCTTCCTCCGGCGCAGCCTCCACCTCAGGTGTGGCGGCGGTGGTAGAAGACGTCTTCGAAAAGATGAGGGACGTGGCTCGCACGGCCGACGTGATCGGCAGCTCGGCGGCTAGCACCGCCAGGACTACACCTGGAAGTACAACGATGTTAGAGGGTTAGGTGTCTCGCCATAACTGCGCCTCCACGGCCGTAAAGTGGTGGTAACATATCGACATAACAAAATACAGATCACTTAACGTCATGCCAGTTTTAACCTGAAGAAAACGGTATAAAGTAATACGAACTTTGTACATGATGACAGGAATGACACTGAGGGTCCAGCAACCTTGAACCCAGTGCACCAAAGGTGTATGCAGGTTTTTTGTAAGATATCGTACAAAATCACAAAGGGTATGCAACACTCGATTCTGATTCCGTATAACATATAAAACTTGGTACGAAAAATGTTACCTATTCTGTCCTTGAAGTGCTTACTATACGGACGCCTAGTACCTTCTGAAAATATTGACACTATAATCGAAGGCGAAGTTTATTATATATTTATGCAATATTTACGTTTTAATGGTTACATAGAACCTCCAGTGTCTTACAATCTCTTATTTTCGTTCACTTTGACTTTGGATTTAATAGATTATAAAACTATACAGCCCTTGCCCAAATGACGTCCAAACTGATTTAGTTCCGATTCGAGCCGATACGTTTTCTTCACACGTTAGTGAGCATCCCCGTTTCCGTAAGATTTCTGTTTTTCAAGTGACCTAAGTTAAAGGAAATGGGACCACATCCAGCGGGGCTTCAATTCCAAATGGTGGTTACAGTTGAAATTCCCTCCCCAATGGGTCACAGGCTACATACGAACCGCAAGACAGACGACGGTGTAGATGCCAGTTCATGCAATTTACGCAGGTGTATTATTCATTATGTTTATTCAAGAGGGATACATCATCAGCAAATAATACTATTTCATATATGATGATGAAAATTATTACGGATGAATCACATAAATAGATAAGGAAGAGAAAAGGGCTTAAAATAGGCCCTTGTGGGATGTATATTTCTATACCAGTTCCTTGTGATCAGAATGCTTGGTTTCTTTTTGTAAAAAATTGTATTGTGAGAAGGAAGTTTGTGTGCCACCAATTTTACGCATGTCGTTTGTCTGGCGTGGTCTCTGTACTTACATTCTAAAGCCGAAATATTTAATTGTTTGTTTGTCTGACGTTGTTCTGTCATAAATTGTAGTTCTTGTCACTGTAGTGTAATTTTTCTGTTGTTGTATATCAATGATTTTTTGATATACAACAACAGAAAAATTACGTTTATTTCGTGAAATATCCTGGCGAAGCCGAGACGGACTATAAATTGAAGATTTATTACTACGCACAAGCTTATACAATTTCGATAGTAGAGTGTGCTAATGCTCTCGCTTCCGCCAAAGGAAGTGTATGACATTGTACCTAGCAGCTGTTGATGTTTGCTCGTGTGCCGCAGGTGATGATAGTAGAGTGTACTAATGCTCTCGCTTTCGCCGAAGGAAGTGTATAACATTGTACCTAGCAGCTGTTGATGTTTGCTCGTGTGCCGCAGGTGATACTGACATGTTGTACATTACTACTAGCACATGACTCTGTTTAGTGTCTGTCACACTCAGTTCCATAATATTTTTTTTTTATTAATTATATTGTGGTACTAATTAAATATTTAGATGGACCATCTGTACAGATTATAATTAAATATCCGGATTTTCCTTCTCACAGTCGGCTGTAAAAACCCTGAGTTGCCCAAGGTCGACGGCAGTAACACTGGTTTTTGACATTTTTAAGAACATCATCACTCAATATGGATTCGACAATATGCCGCGTCATATCAGACGGCAGTAACACTGGTTTTTGACATTTTTAAGAACATCATCACTCAATATGGATTCGACAATATGCCGCGTCATATCAGACGGCAGTCACAGTGAGGACACGTTTCCTTTTTATTGCAAATAAACAAAACCGGGCAAGAGCGCGTCGTATTCGGCTATGTCGGCGGACACACAGTTCACACATCACTTTAGATCCAAATATCTCCACACAGTGTATTAGTACCCTCCCTACCATTTAGAAAGAACTTATCAAACGCAGCTAATCCCTGCCGAAGAAATTGAATCTTAGCTATATTAGGACTACCCTTGACAATTTTAGTTTTCAAAATCACACTACATCTTTTTTGTAGCGGTTCACAAGATATATCTCCTTCCAAATTTTAAACAAACAGTATATGGACACTGTACGTAGGAGACTACGGAGTCTCCGAGTAAAACATCTGTTCCTAGCTTGATATCAAGTATTGTATACGCTGTTAATAATAATTTATAAGATCATTCATTAAAAAATGCCCACAAAATTTATCATCAGTCATCAAATTCTTTTTTTTTTCAGGAAACATTATAAAGTATTATTTAAAAACCTTGAATATAACATTGGAAGCTTCATATTTTTTCCTTATAACATTTTCCGCGTAACAAATCTGCATTTTGACAAGAATGTAATTTCACATATTATGGAGTTTGTTCTTGTGCTAGCGGGGGAGTTTCGTGTGTGTTTTTGTGCTGGGTGTGGTTGGGACTCGCAGATGCACAAAATCCTCTCGTGTGCCAACATGTTATACTGAGGCGCCCCAATATGTCGGCAGCGGGGCAGGGAATGGGTCAAAGCTTTTTCATATGGCTTCTTTTAAGTCAACTAGTCCAACTAGTAACTAGTCCAACTAGTAACTAGTCCAACTAGTAACTAGTCCAACTAGTAACTAGTCCAACTAGTAACTAGTCCAACTAGTAACTAGTCGTCCAACTAGTAACTAGTCCAACTAGTAACTAGTCCAACTAGTAACTAGTCCAACTAGTAACTAGTCCAACTAGTAACTAGTCCAACTAGTAACGTTCGACGACGACTGTTCTTAAATAATGATAAATTTAAGGTGAGTCGGTCTGTAGTGCCGTCGTCTTCTGCCTTCTACCGTCCGCCACTTACAATAGAGAACGAGTTAAAGAAGTGCAACTGTGCCCGCGCACACGCTGCGTGGTCGGCACTACGCTTGCCTTTTAGAAACACCGACATCGCCGCCGTCGACCAGGAATAAAACATTAATATTATTATTTCAGTTTAGGTATTCTGCAAATTTTATGATGAAACTTAAATAAAGAACGCAGGCAACGCCTGGACTACAGCTAATTTAACCTATTATATTATTAGTATATTTCTAATCATAAATGCCGAGTTAAAATTTACTAACATTAACACTTCTAGAAGGTTATATTTTACTTTGTAGTTACATAATCACTAATATAACTATCATTTTGTACAAAACGGGAATTTACGCAACGCCCTAAACAAGTCGAATACTTTTACGTATGTATACATTTTGTATATTTTACAATCAGGTTTGAATCAGAAGCTGTTAACATAGTTATGTTAACTCTTTAGTAATTGTATAAACAGTTTTAAGAATGTCTTCGACATTTTTGATTAGCTACAAGTACTTTTTTTTCTTTTGTTGTTTTTGCGCGTTTTGCGCTTAACTATTAACTTCGGTATCATAATGGACATTAAGTAGCTCCCTTTCATACTTCTAAGGCCGATAGGCAACGAACCACTTACAATATGTACTGTACATTCGTGGATTGTGGTTTTCTGGTTACAAAATCTCTGTGATTCCATTACACAAAGGGGCTATGGAGCCAAATGCAATTTTTAAAACTCTCCATACACTTGTAGTGTTACACATTAGTCAAATGTTTGTGTACCGAGCATAATGCGTACAATGAGACTTCCTCTGTTTATAACAGATAAAGATCTGACCGTCTACGCAGTGTTCGTACGAAAGAGGTGGCCAAAGCAGTAAGGGAAATAATTTGAAAAACTTAAAATAAAGGTAGCACCTAATATCATGTCACTGAGCTATATTTTTATAAAAACGGTATCAAAACATCCGCACAAGTGTATCAGGATACCATTATAGAGAAGGTAGTTAAGTCCTTAAATAACACCATGTTGTATAACCAGGTATGGTCCTGCCAGCATTACTCGGCGCCGGGTCATATCGCTAGGTCTACGCAGTCTTGTTGGGAAATGAACGTCTCGGACTTCACCGGAGATGACGACTGGCCGACATCTATTCCCGATCGTAATGCGGCGGATTGTGACTTATGGTCAATTTTACAGAATACAACTTGCTCTAAACACCATGATAATTTGGAGTCCCTATAACAATCCATACGATTGTAGGTGAAGAATTTCCGCATGAAAGAGTGCTATTGATAACTGGCCCCAACGTTTAGAGGATTGTGTTGCAGCCAATAGATACCACTCCTAATAAGCTTTTCATATTTTCAATTGTTTTATATTTGTGTTAAATTAAGACACTGTAAAAATAAAAAAATTATAGGTATACCTAGGCACGTCATCAATTTAAACATACACAATTACTTTAAACTTTTTTAAACGAAATGCACAACGTTATCATGAACGATATTTTACATATGGAAATTGATATTGAATAGAAATAGAGTAATTGTATTTATTGACTTTATTCGTAGATAGATAAAAGGTGAAATAATATCCTATATAAAATATGACTGGTTGTCACCCTACTTACTGTCCACTTTATTGATACCGAGTGTACCAATAAAGTGGACATTGAAGGAATATTAGTGGCTCAAACAGCTAATATTACCACATGTTTGCTTAATATTTAAATATTACAAGGCTGTGGATGAGGACATGTGCAAGTCAAATATCACCTTCACGTACCATCATCATCATCACCGTTATCGAAGTTTAAACGAGGGCCTCCGAGAGAAAACTTTTCATAATTACCACAACTCTGTGAGTGTGAGGAACAGGGGCCTGACTGTGAGATCTTGCAGGGCTGGTTAACGGTGCCTTTACTCTGTGAGTGTGAGGAACAGGGGCCTGACTGTGAGATCTTGCAGGGCTGGCTAACGGTGCCTTTACTCAATTCTATCCGCGATATTAATAATCAAATTTGGCTTTTGGCTGACTCCAAATCCGTAAAGGAATGGCGAATGCACTAGCTATGTGGATTAATCGTAAAATAGGTCAGATCGCATAGGCATGCATAACCTTAGGTTGTGCGGATGTTAATGGGCGTCTCCAACCGTATGAATGAAAATAGAAATTATGAAAGTGAATTGATATCAGTGATATTTTCTGGTAGGGGCGCTGATGACTAATTTCTGTTGAGACTAGCGATAGCGTTGTAAAAGCTGTGATTAACTTACAGGCGACGCCGACTCCCAGCCATCTGTGCCTCGAGCGCTTCATTGTGACCGTTCTGAAACAAAGACAAGTGACATTAATGAATTTTAAATTATTATTATGTTCTGAGAGTTTTCCGATGAAATATGTAACAGCAAACTGGTTCCCCTGTTTGCTGTTACATATTTCCTATTATTCCTTTTTATTGCGCGATAGGCAATTAATAAGTGCTATTGCTTTCATCATCATTATCATCCCTTATCGGTCCGCTGCTGGACGCAGGCCTCTTTCAATGAACGCCAAGACGACAGATCTCCTACTACTCGCATCCATTCCGGATCGGCCATTGCACGGAGATCGTCTCCCCACCTGGTTAGCGGTCGAGCAATAGTTCATTTTTCTAAACGCGGCCTCCACTCCAGAACCTTACTGGTCCATCTGCCATCTGTACTTCTGAGTCTGTGACCAGCCCATTGCCACTTCAGCGAGCTTATCCTCTATTACTTTAAAGTTGTTTAATGTCGCCGTCAGTACAATAACTATGATTGTTTAAATTAATCTTCTATTACATGGGATCAAAGAATGGAGATGTTTGTTTACAATATCTACGTTTACCCTTCGGTAACAATAAAAAGGGCGGGTTATGTTCGCCATTAGTGTGCAGGAAATATTGCAGAATGCCAGTATATCATACACAAGAGGCAGTTCATAGTTCATGCAGGTATATGCCGAGGAATATGCCGAGGAATATGCCGAGGAATATGCCGAGGAATACGGCTTCTTAGCTGCATGTAAATACAGCTTCTTAGCTGCATGTAAATACAGCTTCTTAGCTACATGTAAATACAGCTTCTTAGCTGCATGTAAATACAGCTTCTTAGCTGCATGTAAATACAGCTTCTTAGCTGCATGTAAAAGCGGCTCGATCCTGCGGACTCGCTACAGTCATAAGCTAAATAATTTACAATTGCCATTTTTCTCAGTAATGAACATTACTACATGAGTTTACGTGTTATAAGTTTAGTTGCTGTTATCAGGTTTAATTTTTGCATTATCTTTGTTGGCTCAATAAATATATTTCATTTTCCTTAAAGTTTATAGGAGGCAGTTCTATTGCTGAGTTGTGACCGGCTGGCTCAGTTGGTAACGTGCGGTTAGTCCGCGTGTTACGCCAGACGTCGTGGGTTCGAATCCCGCCTAGGTCATATTGTATGTTTTTCTATAATAAAATCTTAAAAATATAAAATTTCTTAAATTTATAAGAATATGAAATATATTTCCGTCGTCTAGTACCTGTAACACGAGTCCTTACGTTATTTACTACAGGACTGGGCTAGCGCGGTGTGGATAAGTCACAGATATTATTCAGCGCACCTCTCGCTCGTAGATTACAGGCGTCAGGTGACGAATGTCCGATAGCCCGTTTGTGTGGCTCGAGAGAGAGCAAATGCTTATGTCATGTTCTACATCAATATTCGTGAGCCTCGATCACCGTGACGCTCCGAGTGCCGCGGGCCCCCGTGTGACTGTCGGACTAACATCGGGGTTGCTATAAGCCGTGCTCTTCACGTTCACTTCATTTGAAGGTGACCTCAAAACATTTCACGACGGCGCATCTTCAAGTCGTGACAGCAGACAGCTCGAGTTTCGTCACCGGTGGCTCTAGTCCTGAGGCCTGACACCAGTGTCTAGATTGTGTTATGTTTGAACAGACTGCGATGGATGTGAGGCAAGTCTTCGGTTACTTTTAGCCCTATGACGACCCGTCCTTGATGCTTCAAAGTCACTAAACAAATTATAACACGATGCCTGCACATCAACGTCAGAAAACTTAAGTAATTGATACAACAGTATTAGTCTATTACAACAGATCAAGATATGGTACCACAACAGGTATATTAAGCGATGTTGTAGTGTGTAATCGGCTTATAAGGTTAACTCCACGTGGATATTCCAATTCTCGCACGCACACGCCATGTGCCCGCGGCCTTATAATTTTACAAAGGTACGTGTACTTTTAAATATATCTTTATGCTGTTTACACATCCACCGACAGATGGACCAATTTGTTTAGCCTTTTTATTATGTTTGTAACTTATTGCTTAAGTTACAAATAAATAACTTGAGTCCACTGCACCATATTTACAGGGTTTCCGTTACTGTGTTATTCCGATCCCTCGTGGCCCCCAGCGAGTACGGGCAATACAGAGGGCAGGGGACGGATCCTCATTCGTCTGGAATCTCGGTTCTCGTGTACATATTGGTGCGTAGTTACAGATCGATCAATATGGGAAGTACCTCCAACCAGCCGACCGTGCGTACCGGATAGGTCGACGACCTTGCAGCGTCCTTGCGTTTACTTTTACTATTGTTTTCAATCCGTGTACACTCCGCGGCCCGCCACTGCCTGGTCTGCGTGTTACCTCAGTGCTCATGTTAATACTACATATTGTATATATAGGCCCCTTTACATATATATAGACCCCTTTACATATATATAGACCCCTTTACATATATATAGGCCCCTTTACATATATATAGACCCCTTTACATATATATAGACCCCTTTACATATATATAGGCCCCTTTACATATATATAGACCCCTTTACATATATATAGACCCCTTTACATATATATAGACCCCTTTACATATATATAGGCCCCTTTACATATATATAGGCCCCTTTACATATATACCCTAGAAGATATACTCATATTTGATCGTAAAAAGATATTAGCGCTAAATGGGTGACATTCAACATGAAGCCCTGGTGTGCATTGGGAAGAGAGCGCGTAAACATAATAGGCGCTCCCAACTCAATATTGTATTGATACATTTAAAGCAAAACGATATGTTCGTGCACATTCCAGCACGCGAAGTGCGGTCGGTTCAGCGACCTGCACTTTCAATGCTAGCTGGGTATAGGATGCGACCACTAGCGGGTCGCACCGGGCATCGGAATGGTCGCCATTCCTTTGTTTATTTATTTTTATTGGACGTTGGATGTGATCGTTGCATTACAATGCGAGATGCCAATATATGACTAAGACCGTAAAAGCTCAGATGTTTTTTTATGCCACGCAGTAAACGTGCATTACCCTTTGGACTACCAACTAGAGGTTAAACCTCTAGGGGAGAGTAGAGGTGGCATGAAAGGGAACACACAGTGCGAACATGCCATGCCATTTAAAAATATTATTTCTGATATTTCGATTCATGTGCTAATCAATTCATTATTTGATTACACTGAATCTTGTTCTGTTAAAATGCTGTTACCTGAAGATAGATACGGGAGCTAAAGTCCTGTAAACTTTTTATTTTGCTAGTATAGTTGGAGGGATTTAGTGTGAGGGTGATATTTATAAAGGGAAACCAAAAAGTTCCTGTCATACATAAAAAATTAAACACACTGCTCGCTCACTTTCTATAGTATCTTTTAGGTGATGTCTATCATTCAAAACAGAAATTATTGTACTGGATTAATTCAAAGAAAGTTATAGTTCAGGTGTCTCTATACTTAGCCCCCTCTCATTCTCTACAATAAGCTACTCTGCACACTCGTCCCCAATATCGATCATCTTACATAAAGAAAATTATAACCTTTTTTTATTGTGTTTGTGTATCTTGGTATTATTTTATTTAATTAGTTTTTAAGTAATGCCCTTGCATCAGCATCTTCTGTCTCTTTTATGTCATTTTGTTTATGCAACGGACAATATAGAAAAATGTGACAAATAAGACATGAGAAAGAATAATTATTGTATTTCATTTCAATAGTCAAATTATGGAGGGTTTACATATAGCTTCAACATATCCAAAATATCTTATTAATTTATAATACAAGTAAAATGTCCCTTCCATGCCACCTCTCTCCTACTTCCTCTGATAGGCATCACGAGTGCCGGCGCACTAGCGACCGCGGATACACCACATGAAATACTTGATTCGAAACATCACTTCACGCCGGTATTATGCAAGTGAGACGTCATATTCGCGGTCGTGTTGGACCGAATCGGCTGTAACGCAGAAATGAATTCTTACACAAAGCTTCGGTTAATCGACGGATGGCTCAACAGCTTGTGCAACTCAGTAGCGGCTGGAGCCCGTCGTCTATGTGCGCGTACTGCAGACATTTATTTAGATTTTACTCCTTGTGATGTGATATATGGCGAGCACATATATGAAGGAACATCGTGGGAAGCAGTTACGTGGCTCTGCATAATTTTCATTTAAGAATCATGGAGATTCTTAAGGAATATTTTCTTAACTTTTCATGGATAGAGCGGATGGATTCAATGGATTTTTATAGAGCTTGTTCAAAAATTGTCTGCTTCACTAAATTTTACCCGTGACTTCGACTGCGGGAACTACAAATAAAAACATAGGCCACGTTTAGGAAAACGAAGTGTTGGTCGACCGTTCACCGGGTGGGAAGATGATCTCCGTGCAGTAGCCGGTCCGGGATGGATGTGAGTAGCAGGAGATCGATCGTCTTGGCGTTCGTTGAGAGAGGCCTATGTCCAGCAGTGGACCGATAATGGCTGTGTTATTCTGGTACATTTATATTTGTTATAAAGCCAAGTACCAAACGTTATCTGTCTGTAAGTGATAGATCTTCTCAAAATCTACACAACGGATCAACGGTCAACGGTCATGTGGACTTCGCCTATGAATAGACCGATTCCCGCGGAGGAGTGAGTACAATTTATTTCCGGGATCGCTGGTGAGCTATAAAATTGCCAGAATTCTGGACTGTTCTGGACATTTCCCTCTGCTGAGAGCGGTAAAGAAACAACATTCATTGTAGTCCGTTGAGCAGTTTGTAGTCCGTTGAGCAGTTTGTAGTCCGTTGAGCAGTTTTGGCATGAAGGAGTTACGAACATCCACAAGCTCCTCCCACTTTATCATTCCTAACATCAGTGAGATTCATTTTACTACCTTTGTAGGCGACTTATGAGTACATTACAACTTGAAAAGGGGTCCGAGAACTGGATCGATATGTTATCATCCTCATCATTATCAGCCCTCATCGGTCCACTGCTGGACATAAGAATCTCTCTATGAACGCCAAGACGACCGATCTCCTGCTACTCACATCCATCCCGGACCGGCTACTGCACGGAGATCGTCTGCCCACCCGGGGAACGGTCGACCAACACTTCGTTTTCCTAAACGCCGCCTCCACTCCAGAACCTTGCTGGCCCATCTGCCATCTGTTCTCCTGGGTGTGTGACCAGCCAGTTGCCACTTCAGCGAGCTTATTCGTCGCGTGATAACGGATACTTTAGTTATGTCAGTTGGCTACGCTGTAATGTAAAAACTTCAAAATTAACGAAACTTGCTCAGTGATGGTTTGCACTGGCAATGTCTAGTTGTGTCTGGCACTACACTAACTAGATGTCTGAAGATTACTGTTATCAGGTGCCCGTGATGACGATGAGAGGGTCAACGCAGTAGTGTATGTGCAAATGATGTTCAGATTCCGAGTGTAATATGCAAATGATGTTCACATTCCGAGTGTAATATGCAAATGATGTTGTAACGTAACACGGCATGTAATAGTATTTATAACTAGAGTATTTACCTGTTTATAGACGTATGCCTACTCGTATATAATTAATTTAAGTTTTGTAGTTTTACTTCACCAAGGAATTCCCGCTGAGTTTGTTTCACCGGTTCTTTTCAGGTATGACTAAAAACGATGGTAATGTTTTAGCTTACACTAATATCATACTTGGAATAAAATGTTTGAGTTTGGCTGTATTTAGGATTTTGCTATCTGGAGCCGAAGCCCGGCGACTCGCTGAGTAACTCGAGTCCTTCCACATGTACTAATGAACATAGGTGTGTAGTAAAAACAGACATGCAAGCGAACATGTGCGGCTCTCGTGCGCCGGGCGTCGGGCGCCGAGCTGCCCCTCACTTTCACTGCCACGTAACTGCAGCCGGCGCTGGACGGTGCTGGCTGTAGTCATCCCGACATTAACAGCGCAGCTGCCACGAGTCTTCATGTGCGGCTCTCGTGCGCCGGGCGTCGGGCGCCGAACTGTCCCTCAATTTCACTGCCACGTAACTGCAGTCGGCGCTGGACGGTGCTGGCTGTAGTCATCCCGACATTAACAGCGCAGCTGCCACGAGTCTTCATGTGCGGCTCTCGTGCGCCGGGCGTCGGGCGCCGAGCTGCCCCTCACTTTCACTGCCACGTAACTGCAGTCGGCGCTGGACGGTGCTGGCTGTAGTCATCCCGACATTAACAGCGCAGCTGCCACGAGTCTTCATGACGTTATGTCGTCCTAGCCGAATTTCGGCTAATGCAGCCAAGCCAGACCGGCGGGACATGTTACATTGCTCGAATGATTACGAGCCAGACCGGCGGGACATGTTACATTGCACGAATGATTACAAGAAAGACCGGCGGGACATGTTATAGTGCGCGAGTGATTACAAACTAGACCGGCGGGACATGTTACATTGCACGAGAGGTTACAAGCCAGACCGGCGGGACATGTTACAGTGCGCGAGTGGTAACAAGCCAGACCGGCGGGACATGTTACAGTGCCGCGAGTGATTACAAGCCAGACCGGCGGGACATGTTACATGGCACGAGTGGTTACGCAGACACGAGTGCACTCTCTATTCCGTCTTACTCGATCCTCATGTCCTCATGCGAATGACCACGGAGAAATCATTACCAACGGCTTAGCGTACTCCCCAAGGCACGAGGTTGTAACACCACCAACGTCCTAATTGTTACTACAAATTGAAAAATATTAATATTTGGTTCGACCCGGAAATCGAAACCGGAACCTCACGTTTGTAGTTGAACATGCTTACCACGAGACCACGAGTTTGTTTCACAGTAGTCTACTTTACACAGAGGCAGGTAGTGCGGTAGGCATATGAGCGAGTCACGGCACTCGCTATAATGTAAGAACAATCATCAGCCGGCGACCCCGTGGCCGCGGCGAAGTATTTGCGGGCCGCTGACTACTCCGACGTACACTCTGATCACAGGTTGCCTATAATTATTGTGGTTCATGTCCCGCACACATGTCCCGCACACATGTCCCGCACACATGTCCCGCACACATGTCCCGCACACATGTCCCGCACACATGTCCCGCACACGTGTCCCGCACACGTGTTACACTACTGCGTTAGCTAATGTCGACAAACACAACTCATCCTAGTTGAAGAAAAACTAAATTATAGCACGTGGGTGCAAACGAGCGATCGGAGTCTGCTAACCGCTAACGACCGAGTACCGGCGCGCGCCTCAGCACCATGCAGATCATCACAGGTAAATATGCACCTCCACCAGCTGCTCACAAACCGACCGCCTATAAAGACATGGAGCGGAGAAGGGCAACGCATATGCAAAATGTGCGATTGTGAATGAGCGTTGATAATCAGCGAATGGAGCCGATTGCTCTTTTGTTCACCCTGTGCGACAAGAAAAGTAAGGCCCTGTGATGTCACTTTTTATACTCATCCCGTGTAGGTCCCCGTAGCTAGGTAGCAGTTACTGTGCACTGTCCGGGCGCCCACACAATGTTATTGAAAAGCGTAAAGCCTCTCCATAGTAAATGGTTGACTGATTTAAATGCACTTTCAGTTAAATGTATTATGTTGTATTGGTGATGGTTCTTTAATACCATAAAAGTCAAGACGAAAAATTTTATAGGAAAAAAAAAATGCTTCCAATTTGGAAAAATATAATTTATTATTTTTTAAATAGAAATTTACAATAACAGCATAGGTTGTGGTAAACCTACCTCCTGAATATTTTATCATATATAGCTTTTTTTAGCCTTTGCTCAACTTCTTTACATTCGAAATTAAAATGCGTTTACGAAGGCTTTTATTCAAATTATATCAGCGAAGAGTTATATCAACATTGATATTATGTAAATACATTTACTATTAAATCTATTTACATAAAAATGGTTGTGATGATTTTGTAAATATTTAAATAATGTATTATCATTGAGAATACAAATGTAAATTGATCTGCCGTGTGAAGTCTGCGGAACGCAACTGCAGACTGATACATAATGTAGATCGAAATTTCAGATTGCAACGTCAAATCGCAGTTGCCGACTGCAACGGTTAGGTAAGATAACAAGAAACAATAAGTATAAGAGATACAATAATTTGTAAAATTATTAGGTAGGAACTCGATAAAATAATATTGTTTGTTCTAATTATAAGTGAAATTACTTTAACGAGTTCCCATTAGACATTCATCAAGTACCTAACATTATCATTGAAATTTTTAAATTAGTATTTCCATAATATTAAATATAAACGCGATGCCACAATTTTGAATGACATACATCATGTTGACCACGTTACGAAGAACACGAACAGGAATTGGTAAATTATTATTATTATTGAAATGTGTATTATGCACAAGTTGTGAAATTATTACTGTGTTAAAATGGACTATGGAGGTTGGAATTTAAGTGGGGACCATGCTTTGAGCCTCGTTTCTGTGGGGCTCAATAGCCTCGGGGGAACCCAGACACCTTGAGCGAGATATTTGGACCGAGGAGGCGGGTGCTCTTTGTACCCCTCTTGTAAGAAGAGGGGATTTAAGAGCAGGAGGTGGAGCCGCTCTTTGCACCCCTTTTATAAGAAAGAGGGGACAAAAAAACAATAGGAGGCGTCGCTATTGCGCACGGGGCAAGAAGCGAGTATGGGAACCCCATTGCGCTGTCACAAAGGCGGCACTGATGGCAATCGTGGTTACTGTGGTATTCCGTAATATAATGTGCCTGACACAACACTGGAACCCAACTTAGGACCAGCGAAGGCGCGTTAATGCGTTTCCCCGCGTCAACAAAAAGTTTTGTTATAGAAAAAAAATGTATTCCTAAAAATCTATTTAAAACTTATCGAAAATCATAAGATTTCATAAATCATAATCACTGCTTTATAACACTTTGTTTATGTATTTGGATGATTTTCTAAAATCGTGTTTACACCAGTTCTCTAGGTTTTGAAGTACCAAAAATTTATTCCGACCATTTTGTTACACTGTGAATTAACACTTACTTTCGGATATATCAGAGCTATTCCAATCATAGGTCTTATCTCATATCAAAAACATTACCATTAAGTAGGATTATGTACTGTAAAAGTAAAAAGAACACTGTCGGCTGCGTCTGTGTAAAAGTAAGTGCAGTCGCCGGCACAAGTCAGTCCCACGGTTTCACCAAACTTGTATTATTATCTATTCTTTTTTCGAGGAAATGAATGTTTGTATTATTTCAGATAGTAAGCTGTACCTGGACCAGTTAAAACTGGGTAAGTAAGTATTTTAAATCGTCCACCACCACTTTGCATGACATCACATACCAACTTTAATATTTATAATACGATTATATCCAGATAGGATTACCGATTATCGAAGACATTATTCAATATTTATTGATCATTCAAATGACAAAGTAACAGTCGCAGTTGGCTGTAGAGGAGCGGTTCCCGTTCCTTGTCACCAGCTCCGGCTAGCCGACGAATATTGCACAAACCTTATTTATAATTTGTACCAAAAGACGATGTCGGAACTGTTCGCGCGTGCGCAGAATGTGGGCGCTGTCTGTCTGTACGTCACGTTGCATAACTGTACGTTTACGTGTAACGTATTCATTATATTTTGTAGTACGGTACACCGTCGATATGTAAGAATAGACGCACATGGCGCGAGTTCTACTCAGCAGTTACTGGCATAGGTGCGAGTTCAAGTGTCTGACAGCGACATCCTCGGTTGTAATACCTACCTTACTCTTAGGTATTTGGTATTTCACAGTCGTCTTGTTTTTAGCAATTTCAATGTAGAAAGTATAATTGGATAAGACAATAATAGGCAACAATACATTGAACGCTATCTGCGTGAGTTGCAATATCTATATATACTCGTATAGGCAAGCAACTCTCACTTCTCAGTATGATGAGAATCATAAAAACTATGTACAATAGGGTGCAAAACCTAAGCTTTTTTAGAAATATCGTGATAATAAGTTGACTTGGTTTCCTATTCGCAGAGGTACCAAATGCGTTCGACTATGGATAAGCGGACACCCGATAAATGCAATTTATGTTAGATGTCGTCAACTTTATCTATTCTTATAGGATCGATGTCTTTCTCCGTAATGTCCCAAACCGTTTACTGAAATAATAAATCTGAGACTCGCCACACACGTAGAGATGGCCTCGATAGAGCCACAGTTCACGTCGGAAATGTCTCGTGACTGCGGGCGTCTGTCTCGTTTGTAAAGGCAGTAACGAGCAGCTTTAAGTATAGACGACAGCAAACTTCAAAGCCAAGAAGAGGCCAAAAAAGTAGTTAGTAAGTGGGAGTTGAAAGACTTTAGTCTTCATCAAATGTTTTATATGGGTGAAACGAAACATTATCATCACATCTAGTCCAAGCGCCGCGGGATATACAACGTACATATATAACGTAGACAGCGTAACTGGCGTACTACGTGGCTGGATCATGAGAGTGCGGGCCACGTCGCGGTGTTGCCAGTCCGGCTCAGCGACAATGCGGCTCACTAGCAACATACAGCTGACACGTCACGCTGACATAATAACGCCGTGAATTAGTGTAAAGACTGTTTTGGATGGTGTAAAGGAGTGTGATGCATATGCCTTCTCTGATTGTTCGTATATTTATGGCCGTTGATAGACGTTTAATAGTAATAAACTTCGACTACTCGTTTACTCCCTTGAGCAATAAAAAGTCCATAAACATTCCGTATGTGTACCAGGGCAGCAGGACCGTCGCGCACTTTTATAACTGTGCACATAATTTATACGGTTTCCCGCCAAATCTGGAGGCACTTTACTGACTGGTTCAGTTCAACCGGTGGCCCACAAACCTAGTGGCCGGTCAAGGTGCCGAGTGCTTTAGTTCGGCTACGAGCATCATCATCAGAACCCCAGTCCTCTACTACGTGCCACATGTGTGAACTGGAATCGCACCGGGCGTGAACTTATACGATAAAATGCGAGAATGGTTTAAGAAAATGTTCTTTCTTGTACTTAATAAGATGTAGTGAAGTCGAAAGAAACCAGCACAACCAGGGAGGTACCTCTCGTTTATCGCTCAGACGACACCAGCGCTATGCTCATAATTCATCTGCTCCTATATCAGTAAATTTCCGCTATGAGTTGTACACCTCGGGCGGCCTCTTGCAGGGAATGATATCGAAGACAAGGGAGTGAAGAGACATTACGGTGGAGATCCTGAATAGCAGCGTCAGACACTAAACACTCACTACTTGGTCTGGCCATAATTACTGGCACAATTAAAAACAAAAAAATATCTTATTTGAACTTGGAATCTGTCATTTTTATACGATTGCTCATTGTGGTCTCTCACTTTAGTGTCAGTACATTCTACAATATTATGAATTGTTAAAATGGTGTGGGGTGATAAAGCGAACAAATGCTTGTGTACCGGGCTATTAATATGTACGATGGGACGTCCACTGTGTGTGACAGAGATAGATCTGGCTGTCCACGTAGTGTTGGTATAAAAAAGTGGTACAAGCATTAAAGGAAAGAATTCGTAAAATCCTGTCCGAAAGCATAAGATTTTATCTCGGGAAATGAATCGGGCACCTAGAAATGGTTCTATTTTATGAGATATTTTGTGACTTGCCGCTTATGAGAGACGCACTGGTCATTGCTTAGCTGATAAATGGAAGATGAATTGGGTGGTAAAATCAAAACAACTACTGAAGCGGTACGCAAAGGGAGGTCACAGTAACATTTTGTTTTCGAATGAGATTTTTTTTCCAATTGAGCAACATTAGAACAACTATATCACTGTGTTCAATAACCAAGTATGGTCCTTCCAGCAAGGTCCCAGGTCATAAACCTCGAACCACCCAATCTTGGTTGAAACAAACATTCCGGACTTGATCTGAGCTGAAGACTACCCTCAAGCTAGTCCCGATCTTATTCCGCTGGATTATGATGTATGGTCAGTTTTGGAGAGTACAGCTTGCTCTAGACGCCGAGATAATCTGGAGTCCCTGGAACAAACTATACGATTGGCAGTGAAGAATTTCCTGCCAATCGTATGAGATGATGAGATGGGAGAACTGGTGAGAACCAATGAGAACTGGCCTCAACGTTTAAAGGGCTGTATTGCGGGCCATGGAGACCACATCGAGTGAGCTGTTTATATTTTTAATTGTTTTATATTTGTGTATTAAACTAACACGCTCTAAAAGTAACAACTATATCACTATATTTATTGGCAAGACTAGATATACCTGAGAGCCAATTATATTGTGACGCGTACTTCTTATGATTTGTACTTCTCTCATGATGATTTCCCGTGCTCCATTGCAATCCAATCGGGCCGGCAGAACCGGGGCTCTGGGCCCGAGACGTGTACCTCGGAGCTAGAGGGTGACGGTGGTAACTATGCTGTCATCATCTTTTTTTAGATTTAATTTAGTTTCTTGTAGCCCATTTGATGTAGGGAATGAAAGGGGACGTCGGCATAACAATTAGGCGAATGTCTGCGCGTAAAGGTAATTATAAAGTGCTTCATCTGTACGATTACGCCAGTAAAATATGTACTATAAAAATATAATATCTGCGCCGCTGATAAAATTTGAAATCTCAGTGAAGGGGTCTTATCTGTTGTAACAGTGACCTCAATAGTTCGATAGCAGCCTACTGCGTGACCATGTCGCGTGTTGCAATGTTTGCCTCACCTAGGTTTCAGGTGTAAACTGCAACAAACTAACTGTCCACAAACTCATTTTAACGCATTGCCTTTAACGCGTCCGGTATGTTTCCGGTATGTTTCCGGTATTTTTCACGCGCCAAGCTGCTGCATGAGGATCATCATCACACCTCCTTCAGGGTCGTATACCAAACGAACCTAGGGCTATACAGTTATACGGTTATAGGGTTATAGGGCTATAGGGTTATAGGGCTATAGGGTTATAGAGTTATAGGGTTATAGGGTTATAGGGTTGCTTTATTATCCTTCTGTCCTGACGTCAGTTAAGAAGACCTGAAGCTCTCCCGGTCAGATAACTGGTAGAGTCATATATAATAAGAACAAGCGTGAGTCCGAATCGGGTTTAATTATTATCACACCTACGCCAAGACGGCCTAATCCATGTCACTCACACATTCACCC
>JAFELO010000174.1:255352-281011 GCA_017140195.1 Eumaeus atala
TCAGGATTATATTACAGCTTCGATCTGACAGGCTTCGATCTGTCAGGGTTATATCAAAATATATAGCTTCGATCTACCGGGATTACATTAAAATGTATAGCTTCGACCTATCAAGATTATATTAAAATGTATAGCTTCGACCTGTCAGGGTTCTATCAAAATATATAGCTTTGATCTACCGGGATTATATTAAAATGTATAGCTTCGACCTATCAAGATTATATTAAAATGTACAGCTTCGACCTGTCAAGATTATATTAAAATGTATAGCTTCGTCCTGTCAAGACTATGTTAAAACGTACAGCTTCGACCTATCAAGATTATATTAAAATTTATAGCTTCGATCTACCGGGATTATATTAAAATGTACAGCTTCGACCTATCAAGATTATATTAAAATGTACAGCTTTGACCTATCAAGATTATGTTAAAATGTATAGCTTCGACCTGTCAAGATTATATTAAAATGTATAGCTTATCGCTTAATTGATTACAAGTCCACAGTCTACACCGTATGACACATTTGATCGTTTGTTAATGAGAGATAATTAAGCAAACAATACAGTGAAAACAATATCGCAATATGTTTGTAACATGGAATATTCCTACTGATGTATGGTTGATATCGGCGCGCGTCCACATACTGTAAATATTGGTAGGTGTTATATGACCAGTTCAAATTCTGCTTATTGTGTTTTGCTTACGAAACTCTCCAATCTCCACACTACATCATACACACATTAGGATGTTCATGAAAAACACGTAACTATGTGTATACAACATGTGATCCCATCAATAAATCCTGATTTGGTGACAATTGTTGTGTCAAATGTTACTTCCGAGATTGTCATACGTTATTCATACATATTTCATACGAGGAAATCATCTCGACATTCGGTCGACGCCTAACGACGTAATTGCGTAACCTATAACAATCAATAACCAAGTGTTTAATGATTTTTTCCTGTATTTGCCATCTCACGGCTACGGTTGACATCTCTATGAGGGGGCAAGCATTTGCGCAGGACACACTATAGTGCACGCAAGTGTGTGCAGACAAGTGCACTTCACGATATCCATTTCTCATTCCTTTTTCCGACGGGGCGCAGTCCGATACGACCGGACAGAAATCGGGCGTAGGAACGACGGCTTGACGTGCTCTTCGAACCACGGAGTGTAAAACTGCCAACTTCCTTATCGTTGACGGATTAGAAAAATCCTATAACACTTTTTGGCCCGACTCTGGTCTTGAATCCGGGACCTCGCGATCTGTAGTTGATGACGCTTACTGCGAGTCGCAAAGGGCAGTTAACATGGCGGTCGGTGTCTAGTGCTACCGAGCCCCTCTATATAAAGGCCATAGCCACGTGTATTTCATGTCACTTCTGTGGAGGCTTTTACATTAATCTGCGGGCACTCGCTATAGACAAGAATACGGCGTATGCGGGTGAGAGGCGACACGAGGTCGACTGCGGAGCTACGAGTTATTACAAGTGAATGCGACAAATTAGTATTCATCGTGTATTAGGCGTTATAGCAGTGGAGCAGATCGCCTCACTCGTGAAGTACATATAAATAAGATCGATAGAGTAGGAATTCAGTTTAAACCCGCGTCAGTCACAAGTGGAAAGAGAAGGCGAACGTGGCTTACCAGCAGTCCCTCTTTTCAACAGATGTATTGTTGATGTTAGACAAGGATCACAAAGATAGTGATGTATTTCACATCTTCCTGCTCTATTACACAACACTCGCAGTCCCGGGCCTGCCTAATGCGTCCATGTTGTATCTATATTATTACACAACACTCGCAGTCCTGGGCCTGCCTAATGCGTCCATGTTGTATCTATATTATTACACAACACTCGCAGTCCTGGGCCTGCCTAATGCGTCCATGTTGTATCTATATTATCTCCGAAATGACGCCAAAGCACAGATACGTCAGCATCAGCAGATTTATACGGATTCGTTGAGCCACGCTTCTCGTAAACAGCACTAAAAGTGGCAGCGGCAAGTTCTTTGTGCAAAAGCCGTACTATTTATTCTGATAGATCTATACTAATGTTATAAATGCGAATGTCAATATATTTGTGAGACTTTCACGTCAAAATCACTTAACCGTTTATCATGTACTCATGTCTATCCACATTCTTAAAAGTATCCTAGTACCTTTCTAATACCTCTAGTACTGAGAGGACATAGGCTACTTTCATCGCGGAGGGGACGCTAAGCCGCGGGTATAAGTTAGTCTGCAGTAATTCGATGGGAGTTGTGTTGTGTCGTAATGATCGACCGCGGCCTGCGGGTGATTGTCCCAGACTTTATGTTATTTTTACCAGCGGCCATTGAAATTATGCACATTCGTACATTTAGAAGTGAATTCAGGATAATATAACATTTTTATCTCTCTTCTTTTAATTATTACCGACTTCCATAGACATTCCCATAATTTTTTCCCTTCTCTCCTCTTCGCATCCAATAGGCTACTGACAAAGGGCACGAAAAGAAATCGTGTTACGACTTCCCCATAATGCCAATATATTTGGTAACAAAATGCAATATCTACATTTCTCTTCATCATAACATCTATGACAATAGTTGCGTTGTAGGCAAATGGCGAATCTGCACATGCAGGCACCTCATGACATGATATCATCGTGAAGTATGTATATTTTACGTTTAGCATTCCATACAGTTTCTGTTAGTCCGTGTGTGTGTGTGTGTGCAGAGATAGGGTGGCACAGACAGACGGACACAGGGGGACGCATAAATTACTACCCTTGGTTTATCGATATCGAAAAATGGCGCAGTCTGCTCGATTGGTCAGTGCCTATTATGCTATAAAATAAGTTAACTAGCAGAAATATGATGCCTTCCTTTTCCCCGCCATTACGTGAGACTTACCTCAACGGTTATGCAGCCGCAGGCTGCAGAAGTAATGACATTAACGAACTAAACTGAATAATCAAATTTCTAATAGATTTGAGTGTGCGACACACTCTCATAAACTCCAACTCACTCCGGCCTCCTTTTAAGGCAATTAGTTACGCAGCTAAATGAGTTCATGCTCCAGTCACGTCATCATTATCATCAACCTTCATCTATCTCTACAAACATACTACTCAATACTACACTCTATCTCTACTCAATTAATTCCATCAATCATCAAATAATCCAATGACATACACCCAAAAAACGTTTGTCCCATCTTTGTAACCTGACACGCAATATTACATAGTTGATAATAAACATTGGTAGCGAATATAGATGGCATTTAAAATGGACAAATATAAAATTGAGCATATCTATACATGTCGAAGTCTATGGTTCTTAACGTAGCAAGTGGCCTTTAGTTCGTAACATTTTACAAAAATAAACATACACACAAGCCATATTGTAATTGAATATTTAAAAAGCAATGGCGCGGGCATCTTGGCTTGGCAGGTACCAATAACACAACTGCTCACAAGGACTGTCCTTGTGAGTAGTTGTGTTATAAGTACCTGCAGCCGAATCGGTCAGGAGCAACCGGGCAAATCTCGCCAACTCGTTTTCCCCCCTAGATTAGAAGAACTATA
This sequence comes from Eumaeus atala, assembly GCA_017140195.1. NCBI lineage: Eukaryota > Metazoa > Arthropoda > Insecta > Lepidoptera > Lycaenidae > Eumaeus > Eumaeus atala. The sequence goes on from JAFELO010000174.1 coordinate 258,928, forward strand.
TTGAGTTTCTTACACAACATATTCCTTTGCGTTGCTCAGGTACACACATGCGTACTTCATGTGGTAATCACAATACGGGAATTTACAATTTCTAAATATGTTGTAAGGGGTGTGGCACACCGGCCACCACTCGCTCCACCGCTGCCACTGCTGTGCCGCCAGCGTCGACAGCGGCACCGACTATGACCTTTTGATATGATCGCAGAGGGCAAAGCTAAAACCTGTCTCAAGACCCACAACGAATTCAATCAGAAGAAAAAAGGAGGTGCAGGGAGTCCCATCTCTAATTAATAAATTGAGTCCTACGTCCAGAGTAGTCGCACCTGCGCCACTCCTGAGTACTCTCCCACCGAGCTGCACTGGCGTCTGCTCACGCTGTCGCGACGCGGCTAGCCTCGGGCTTGGCCGGAGTCGAAATTCGTCCAACAACTATTTACGCCAATGACTCAATTAAATGGTAACTTGAATACGCGATGAGGAAAGACCTTGTGTTGCACGTATTTTAAAATTTCGTATCAATTACAGCAACAGGAAGTGATCCGAGTATATACTTGATCCGAGTATATAATATGTATATAATATGTAAATAAAGCTGCTTCCTATCCGCTGACGACGACGATATAAATAGAACCGGGAGATCGTTACAGAATAAATACAGAATATTTTATTTACTACAATGGAAATTGATGTCTTAAGTTTACGCGAATGTTTTTCATTATAATAAAACTACTTTTTACGGATTCTATCGCGGTTTATTTAATTATTTAACTAGCCCGACGTTTCAGAAGCTTTACAGCAATCATGGTCACAGGTGGTGAAACGACAGTCTAGGTAAACAATTAAATAAACCGGGATAGAGTCCGTAAAAGTAGTTTTATTGTAATACAATTAAAATTTTTCGTATCCGTCTCCGTGTATAAATTAATTATTTTTGTTTAAATAATTTTATGTATAAATCAGATTTTGCAGGTTGTTCTCTTTTCACGTAAATACTACTCATTGCGTGCGCCCAGGTCCAATATTAATCCGCATATCCCAGAGCCGACAATACCATCAGAACTCTGAGGAGAGGATTCTTTCCGATATATAGTTGTATTTTCTTCTGTTTATTTAGATGATACTTGGCACAGATTTATATTGTAATTAGAAATAACATAAAAATTACTACTTATCACCAATAATAAATGAATTGCTCCCTTGAGATAGATTTTACAAGAGTAAACTCTGCGGGGCACTGCTAGGCACTTATAGACATGACAGACGCACAGACAGACAGACGGAAAGCGAAGTGATAATATAGCTTTTGAGGTACAGAACCTTAAAATTGAAATAAGACTGCTCAAAGTAAACATTTGAACATTTATTAGTAAGCACGCAACGACTCGGCCGCGACCGCGTCCAATCGTATCGTGTCGGATCGCATCGATTGGCGACGGAGTCGGTTACGTCATCCGAATCGCTTTTACTTCTGCCTTGTATAAGATTATTATATCGACGTAAGGTCTCCGACAAGAATTTATGATTGACACTAAATGTAACAAAGCTGAACTTTTCATTCTTATACATAACATTGTTAGTTCTAATTTTAAATTAGAATTTAGTGACAGATTCTTAAGTTTTGTTATCCATTCGGTATACGAGGGATTTAGAGTAAAGTTTATAATTATTTTTCTCAGTAGATGTAAGGCTGACTTAATTTTATCTAATGAGCCTTTAAATAAACGTGAAAAAGAAGAAAAGATCATATACACATAATTGTATTATAAAAACGATGTTCACATTGTGTGCATTGTTGTGGACATTGTACCGGTGTATTGAGGTGTTGTGTGCTTTGCTGTTTTTTTTTTTAAAGAATAGGGGGCCATACGAGCCTTTTTACGACTAACGTTGCCCACAAATATCCACATAGAGACTATGCCGATGCGTTGCTCTCCTCCCACCCCCATGGGCCACCGGCTACTCACATACCGCACGAAACGCAACACTGAAGATGTCACTTTACAGCGGTATTGCGTTAGCGAGATATTAATTTAAATGTTGTTAAATTCTAAATTTTAGTTTAGCAGTGGTGTAAATCCAAGTGTTTGCTGCGGCTGGCGTCGTCTGTGGGTGCCGCAGCTGTGATGGAACACTTGTCCGCGACCTTATATACGAGTGTTTAAAGTGTATGTGCGACTGAAGCTCTAAGGGTTGTATCATCATCATAATCCACAGCATTCATCAGTACTCTCCTTGAGCACCCAGACGCACATCTCACAGAATGACTGTATATTATATATTATATATTGTATATTATATATTGTATATTATATATTATATATTATATATTGTATATTGTATATTATATATTATATATTGTATATTATATATTATATATTGTATATTATATATTATATATTGTATATTGTATATTATATATTATATATTGTATATTATATATTGTATATTGTATATTATATATTATATATTATATATTATATGAATATATCTGAGCTCGATCCGTGCAGAAATAATAAAACGTTTGCAGTTTACAAGAAATAATTTTAAAGTGTACATCGCATACAATTTCGGCAAAATTAAAAAATACATTTGTAGAGCACGCGAAGCGGTATGAACAACATTTTAATTATTCATCTAACAACACTTATAACATGTTAGTTTTAAAACCTCTCTCATTTCAACATTAAAATAGCAGAAAAATGGAACCGAAAAAGACTGAAAACCTTGAATCTATTTCACATAACAAATTCATTTCACTAGTTTCATTAATAATTAAATACAACATTAGCACTTATGATTACCTCCGATATAAGAAAAAAACATGCAGGATATAATTTGCACATTAATATACTAAACGTTCCTGTTGATATCATACAAGGTCATCGTGTGTACTGGTAACGAGATGAACTGTGTTCTGCTGCGCTGGTCCTTGACGTAGGAGCCCGGGCCCTGGCGGGGAGCAGCAGCGGCCGGCAAGAGCTCACACAGGAGGTGAGAGTGACTGCCACTGCTCTGCAGTGGTCGCATATAATGTGGAACATCTGAGCTGACCTCTTATCCTACCGATTTCATCAATCGAGATCAAATGAATAGTTAGTCCTCGATTTTTTTTCAATTACTAATAGAAATTACCCTTAAAGTATAAAAAGATCTACACTAGTATACGTTTATTTTAATATTTCCATTTTCAACCATTTCAACGGTGATTTCCTGTCACATATTTCCGTCACTTTTACGAAATAACTTCCACAATAAATATCCAGCACCCGACAGGAATGATGTGACACGCCGGTAGTGTCCCTGGCGGCACATGGTGCAGCGTCTGTGGCGGCTCGCCCACTCCGCAGCACAGCGGACATGAAGCGCATACAGCGCACCTGTATCTGCGCTCTTAATGGTGACGCTCCTTGTGATAGCGCCACGCTGCATTGCTGCCGAATTGATCCGGCACGGCCGGGGGGCACCTCTCGCTCAAATGACCCTGCCGTAAAGTGACAGCTATGCCGTCGCGTTTCGTGCGGTTGGTGAGCAGCCGGTGGTCTATTGGAGGAGGGAGTGAAAGGGGAAGAAATCGGTGTTATTGTCAGGCAACAAAAAGCACATCCGTGTTATTGTCAGGCATCTGCCTGTGGATAACACGGATGTCTATGGGTGTCGGTTGGCGTCGTCAATAGGCTCCGATTGCTTTTTCACCCCCTATACTATAAACAACCTATTAAATCGAACCTCTCACTCTGCTCGTGGACACGCTAGCCATTAGGCTACGAGACAAACGAGCATGCGGAGCCTGTTAATGACTACCGACGCCCATACACGTCTCGTGACGCGCACGCGTAGCCTCCTCCACTGTCACGGGCCAGCCAAAATACACAAGCCGTACGAAACGCGACAGCATCACTGCAGCGGTATATTCCATCCTAAGGGCGTTGATGTCAAGTAGACTAGCATCGCGGTTTCACCAAAAAAGTAAAAATGTTTGTATTTGTTTAATTGTTTCTAAGGATATTTATAATTCCTAATGAAATAAATTAAAATTAAAATAATACTAGTCTTAAGCTTAAGATTTTATTTATTTATTTATTTTATATGTGAGCGAGGGACACCTCTTCGGTTCTGCCGGCTAAGTTCGGCTGCAATTTAGCATGGCACTATCTCTTACCAAATTTTTGATCAGTCTGTAATTTTCCATCTATACGCCTCTTAAACCTAGAGAGGATACAAAAATACTCACCAAATAAAATCTGCTTTTCAAAGTATGCACCAAAGTTCAGTACACTAACTCGTAGCACTAAGCACTTTCACATTTCTAAAACACTAAAACACTGTAGAAGTCACTACAAGCAGTAACAAGTGCAGTAGGAGGACATCATATAGAAGGCTACGGCGTACAGGCGAATTTAGTATACAGGTACAAGAAGTCCTTTAGGAAATTACAGAAGATGTGGCGGAAATTCTGTGGCATGTATTTATTATCTGTGGAAATTACTGTCATCAAAACACTTTTCGACTATTAAAGATTTTTTTAGTAATAATTACAGTGGATAGAAAATATTTAAAATGCCAATAAATACTTTTAACTAATTAGCTTTACATTGGTGATTGATTACTCTAAGACATTATGTTATTTTTAATTATAGAATATTTTTACTAAAATGTAAAAAGTAAGCAGAATTAAAAAATAATTAAAAATCTATTCCTTTTTAGTTTTATAATTTTTTTATTTTTCTTATAAATATTATGTAAATAGTTCATAGGAATTTTAAATAGTAGTATTATATAAATAAATACCTTAGTGTATTTTATACTAGTCTAGGAGTCTAGGAGACGATCACAAATTTTCACTCAACGTTTAACACTTGCCAGGCGGCCACAGCACTGTGTGGTCTAGTGAGACCCGCCGTGACTGCAAGAGGGGGGATAGGGTGGCCATGAAACCAAGTATTTGAAAGTAATGAGGAAAGACAATTGTGGTGTTGTGTGACTGCGGTTACGTGTTTATTTTATTAAGTTAAATAACATCTTTTTGTTCCATCAATATTTACCATATCTGCGACAGTAAGGTCAAAAATTTTATTTAGAATACTGACGATATTACAGCTTTAAGTGAAGTTCTATAACTGCAGGCTCGGTGCAAAATTTCAATGCAAAGGATCTCTGTAATATAAAAATGTTAATAGACTGTTTTATGTGTAACACTAGAAATACGTAAAATATCTGTTTATAAAAATGTATATTATATTTCTTATAATAATACTTTAACCCAGAACATGATATCGATAAATGTTGTATATTTTAAGTGACTTGGCAAATATTTTCGTGTTTTCTAATGTTAATAAAAGATTTGATAATTAGATTTATCATAACTTCAGTAAAATCGCTTCATTTGACATTCCTAAAAGTGTCGATGATTCATTTTCTCGCGAACTTGAGTTCAAGTAATGGGTAGTTATGTGGACACGTAGTATTTTGCAAGGATCACACTGTAATATTTTAGTATATTACTACATATTTATATTCAACAATACCAAATCATATACCCTGGACTAGATTCTATCTGACAATATAAACGTAAAAAACTTATAACTAATTTGTGTTATTTCTTATAACCTAGGTTATGTAACTTTTCAATATTATGCCAACCGACAGAAAAAATGGGCGCAGAATTAGGACGTGTACCCAATTATTGGCAATAATGGTTACCGTAAGAGATTGCACGGACAATACTCTTGCGCAGTACGATGCATTTACATAAATACAAACAGTGGGCCTTGCAGAAAAGTAGTTGAGTGGCTTCGATAGCAAGGACATTTTAGGACCTACAAGTGTGCACTAATGGGTCAGGTTTTTTTTCGAATAGGTTAAAAGCCGATGGGACACCTTGTTTACAAGGTTATTTATTATACAAAGATCAGTTAGTCGTAGAGATAGTTTTTTGATTACATTAGATGAATTGTAACAATCAATAAAGATTTTGATTCTAGGTCTTAGATAAAAATAACTGTTGGATGACTTCTATAGGAAGGATTTTCACGTACAATTAAGCACTAAGAAGTTATTGACCTTGACAAAGGAAAACCAACGAGGAAAGTAATTTAGGAAGATTCCTAAAATATAAAAATCATTTTAAAGCTATTTTGAACACCCGGTGCACAAAGAGGGGTGTTATAAATTTGACGTCGATGTCTGTCTGTCTGTATGCCTGTCTCTCTCTCTTTTGTTCTCGCTCTCTCTCTCACTCACACACATACACACACACACACACACACACACATTGTGTGTGTGTGTGTGTGTGTGTGTGTGTGTGTGTGTGAGCCGTAGCTCTCAAAAGGGTGCAATGATTTGTATGTAGTTTTTCATTGGATATTGTTGCGTTGATATGTAACTATGTTTGAATCGGTTGGAAAAGAACTCAGCCAAGAGTACTTATCAGCTTCCTTTTTTTTGGAACCTACGCTGTGGGACCAAATGGAAATTCTATGCATCTTCATCGGGATCGTCATGAGTGATCGTCGAACGACGGGACCAGGTGTAGGCTCTCATGTGATTAGTCGAACGACGGGACCAGGTGTAGGCTCTCATGTGATTAGTCGAACGACGGGACCAGGTGTAGGCTCTCATGTGATTAGTCAAACGACGGGACCAGGTGTAGGCTCTCTCATGTGATTAGTTCAATTTTTTGATAGAATAGGGGGGGGGGACGAGCAATCAGAGCCTTTTACGAGTACCGACGTCTATCAACATCCACATAATTACTATGCCGATTCGTTAGAAACTGGATGGATTCCATTGTTTGTTCCTTGTAGTATTATAAGATTGTTCTTAGTGTGAACATGGAGAGACCATCAGTAAGTGAATATGGAGAGACCATCAGTAAATGAATAGAAAAGTGTGACTAAACTTGTAACGGTCGCTTTACTCCAATTAGTGAAACCTCTTATACAAATAAATTGTCACAATTTAACATTCGTTTCTAATAGCTAATTTAACGATTATGAGCAAGAGAGACCAGGGGGACCTCGTCCAGCGAACCAGACGAGAAGGGCAGCACGAACTAGCTAGAACTGCCTCATCGCTGCCGCGAATGAATGGCTTATGGAGAAGATCATGTATGGTTTTAGTTATTGTTACTGTCAGTTAGTGGGGAAGTGTGAGGGCTACAGAACGTAAAGTACGAGCGCGTGTGGGCGTCGGGATTCGTAACAGGCGCTAACTGCTCAGCAGCCACCTTGTGCTATGGAACGTGTCTGTGAGTGCAGCGTACACGAGATGCGCGGCGTGGACGAGATGTGCGGCGTGCACCAGATACGCGGCATGCAGCTCTCGCTAGGAGCTGTTGCGGCATCTGTCGCAGCCTCCATTGAAAGATGTCGCATGTTATTCGGGTCATGGAAACTATTCGTGACGCACATTAAACAATAATTATCAAACGTTGCCTAATTATGCAATCAATTATTCATTAATAATTAACATTTCACAAGTTTCTGAATATTCATCAACGTCGATTTACCATTGAACATCAATAATAATGAATCATGGATCAGGGAATAGTCATGAGGCACACGGCTAAACCTGCCGCATGTCCTGCCGCATGTCCTGCCGCATGTCCTGCCGCAGTTTACTCATTATCATCAGTACGTGCATCATCCTACTAGTCAAAAGAAGAAGCAGGCTTCTACTACCTCAAGATACGTAACGGTGGTGGTCCAGGTCCAGGCTATCGATATAGCATTCTATTCATCTAGTTAATGTAACTAATCAATTTAACTAATGGTTAGTTTTAACGAAAGTTACTTTCGATTCGCGTGTCGCTGCTACCAGGGCGGCACAGCAGGAAACTAGTTATATAAAGTGTTATTGAAGGAAATGTCGAAATTCGTTTTAATTTCGAAGTTAATAGGCCAAGCTTGGTTAAGCAGTGCGATTCGTGAGTTTGGCTCATTGTTTACTGAAGGAAGTGCCAAGTTTCGTACTCCAGTTCCTATTCTGTTACGACATCATTCAAATGTTCAACATAGAGCGTAATTGCATAAAGCTTTGGAAGAAGTGATGGTCGGTCGAGCAGCTAGAGTAGTGCGGTTGTGCCGTTTTTGGCACGTGGCACATTTATCGCACACTAGCAGGTCGCCCCGACTTCGCACGAGGTATGCGACGTACCTGCAACATCGAATGTCCGATATCACAGGTACTGGTATCGCCGTGTACCCCGTACCAATACCCATTGTTTAAATACTTACAGGCGTTTGATAGACGACGGCTCACGACCGTGCGTTGTACGTATTAAAACTAAATAAAAATTACACCCGTATACTATAAATTATTTTACTTTATTTAATTAATTAACGTTACCATGACAACAAATTCAGTTTCTGGCAGAATAATATCTGTCGGGACAGCTATTTGTTATTTTCATACTGTAACGTTATGGAAAATGTTACATAGCCTATTTTTATCGGATTTTTTTAACCGGTCCAGCAGTTTTGGAACCTATTCAAGGCAACAATCAATTTTTTTTTTTGTTGCATTGAATAGGTTCCGTATTTTATTATATATATGATATTGAGGAAAAAAAAATCTATATACACATATAAATAGATTGAGTTCAAAATTAAAGTAGTCGTAGCACAAGCAATGAGTGGAGCTCCTGTGCGGTCTCGTCTGCGTCTCCTCGGCGTCCCGCCACACGCCACACGCCACTCTACAGATATAACAGGATGGCTGCTGGTCTCCGTGCAGCAGCCGGTGAGGATCGCGCAAGTTGGCGTTTATTTAAGGAGCATATCCTCACCATGGGTCAAGTGTTGACGGACGGTCACTGGGGCTTAAAGCCTAAATGAGCCTTAAATGAAGCCGATTGAATCAAAAACACAGGATCTCTCTTTTTTTATAGTATAGGGGGACAAACGGGAAATCTGAGCCTTTCAACGACTCCCGACGCCCGTGAACATCAGCATAATTATGCCGATGCATTGCCTTCCTTTTCACCTCTTCTCCCCCCTAATGGGCCACCGGATACTCACAGACCGCACGAAACGCGACACCGTAGGTGTCATTTTACGGCGGTATCACGAGAGTGAGAGGTACCACCCCGATGGTGCCGGCCCAATTCCGTTCCCCATCTGTAAAAGATGTTGCGCCGTGCACAGTGCGTGACACTACATCCTCCTATGCAACATGGCACTACCTCTTACAGAACTTCTCTTCTCTTTGTAACTCTCTTGTAAGATTGAGATGTTCTGTGTGCACGCGCCGTCGAGATGTGCGGTTGCTGCGGTTGGCACTCGAAGGAACTTAAGAGATGTTCGATTTGTACCACGTATGGATTATTACGCGGTGGCCCCTATTTCTAAAAAAATCTTTGTACTCTTAAAAAATCTTTGTATCTTATCTTCACTCAATAAACATCGCTGACAAACTGGCAGGTGGTGAATACTCTACCGATATCCAATGCATGCAAACATGATTGATATCCTGATATTTCTACGCTAATTTGGCGGGACAAGTTAGCGTTAGGAAATGTTGACGGATACGAACGAGGTTGCTTTGTGCCTTACCTTGAATAAATAAATGTCAGATTTGTACGAAAATTAGTTTTGATCATAATTGTTGGTCATAAATTTAGTTTTGGACGTCAAGTAGTCCTGAGACAACCAGTTTAATTTACGCATATACCGGTTAAAAGTAACGCATTTTTATAATAAATATATAACATACTTTGGTTATGAAGAATGTACATTCTGAAAAAAACCAAATTGTTTGAACAGATTTTTATTAGCTTCGCATCTAACCTGTTATGTAACGATATCGTATCGTTGAACATAACAGGAACTGGCTTACTTAAATCAAATGTATTTTAAAATTACAACAGTTATAAGGGACAGATGAAATCATAAAATATAAATAAAGTGACTTGAAAGCCACCAGAAGCTTTGCACCCCGTGAAGACCTCGCGCACGCACGACGTGACTTGCGTATACTTCACACAACAGCACCACAGTCATCACGACTATGTACTTAATGTTTAAAAGGTAATTAATAAATATTAATTGTACCGAGTCTTTAAAAATATAATTACAAAAATTTATTTGCAAAATGTGTATCTGTTGCAATAAAAAAAATAATTATTAAAATACCATAGATATCATTCGGACAAATCAATGAACACATGAATCGCGAGAACTCAACATGTAGAGGAAACATATAATAACTTAAAATGTATCGAAACCTACGCGCTACGTGAACAGAGTGCATTCGGTATTCACGTACCATGTATTTCATTCCTCAAAGTTGTATCTGTACCAGCAAATAATTTGACAGACACTTAAGAGTATTATGGTGCAAAGAAGAGTGGAGGGCCAACGATCACGCGGGAGATGCTCCACAGTATGGCTGGACCTTACTAAAACGACAGCAAAATGTTCCCTCGCGAAATGCATAGGTGTTGCAACACCTCGGAGAAAATCGGAAACAAATAGCAAAAGCTGCTACCAACAACGAAAAATCACACAATTCATGAGCAGGACCACGCCGTCAGGAGTGTAGACCGAGAAGAAGAAGAACAAGAGAATATTTTTCAGGAAGTGGATGAAATAACCTTGATATTACAACAATTAGGAACTAATTTAAGCGAGACAGATACATTGCTACACAGTATCACCGGCATTTCTCACGGACTATCCTACCTTAGCATGTGGTAATGAGACATCTCTTGTATTCTTAGACACACATTCATGAAGTGTAAACATATGAAGCTGTTCTTTAGACGTCAAGAGGTAATGATTTAAAAGCAAACAGCACATCATACAAAGTTATCATTTAATCAGCAGTAATCATTAATATGGAGCATAGCTTTACGCCAGCCGTCGTGAGAGTAGCGGCGAGAGCCAAAGTGACAACTCGATCATTTTAACACTACTCACCGCTTACGGCTCTACTCGAGTCCAAACCAATACTTAACTTTGAAAAATAGGAAAAAGGTAATGTTATTTGCTTAGAAAGCCTCGGCATCAGTTTAAGACTATATGTATTTTTATATAGATAAAGATAAGATAAAAATAAAGATATTTTATTTGCCTTAACATGTGTAAATTTTGGTGCAGAAGTGTCGCCTGTGTGCAAATGAATACATCACATTGAACAATTTCATTTTAAATACATCATACATCTAATACAATAATCATGTCAGAAAATTACAAATTGTCACAAAATAAAATATAATATTTTCAATTTAAAGTAAAAACAAATATAAATTAAAATTAAGATTCACGTATTACATTGAAATAAAATATTAGAACTTGTCATTTAGATAATCACGTATATTTTTTTTAACAGGTCTTCATTAAGCTCCTTCAGATTCTTCGATAGTTTATTATAAATCTCGGGACCCATACGAAGTATACATTTCTACGATACTTGTGTCTCACTGGTTTGCACACAGAGTCTATCTTAACGCCTAACGCCTGTTTTGTGTTACATAGTCCGATACTCGAGAAAGGAGGTGGATATATATTATTCTTTAAAAACATATATAAAGTTTCTTAAATTTAAACAATATTAAATAACATATTTCCTTTGTCTAGTACCTGTAATAATAGACATTATAATTATTATTGCTATATTTCCTTCGCCGTAAGGTTAGACCGACTTAAATTTTGAATTTAAACATGTGGACACCGTTGTGTCAACATAACGACAATGCCACAGCATCAAAGTGTAAAATATGTCAAAATATTAAATAATGTACCTACAGTATACACATATATATTACTGTTACATCCGAAGGTCAACACCTCTTACTAATGGCCACGCACAAGTGCCGTAACAATTAAAAACAATTTGTATAGTCCGTGACACTTTAATAAAATTAATTACCCTCCCCCCTCCTTAGATACTAATTGAGATAGACCTTGTATAATCAGAGGGCTTATCTCATGGTAAATTATGTTATAGTAAGAGTTATGCGAGCGAGTGTACGCTAGAAAGTGGTCCGCTCCGGTGCGCACGCGCACGCTCCGCAGCGCCTGTCGCATCGCCGGCCGTCACGCAAAACCTTGTCATTACACCTACTCTACCTGCCGCACCTTTGGTCTTTGTTATCAACAATACCGATAAAGGACTAAGTGTTGATCTCCGACACGCAACTGGACTTGCTCCACATTAAAGATTATAGTGATATAGAAAATATAGAATATGCAGGGTTCACACGACGTGTGTGAAAATGTTACACTTAGCGTTTTTATTTTACACCACGGAACTTATTATTTTGTGAGCGTTGAATTATACTACTTATCCTGATGTGTGTGATCCTTTCAGTATGTTATCTTATCGTTACTTTACACTGTTATTCTATGGTTACTATGTCAAATGACAACTAAAATATGTCATGGAATATGGAAGGGTTGGTGATGATGATGAATGTGAAAATTAGTTCATCTTTACCGCTGTTCTCTAAGGAACCTATAAAAATTGTCTGCAAATATACTGCTGATAAAAAAATAACATTGGAAAGGTAATAAGTGTAGAGTCGTGTACATAAGACTTGAACGTGCGCGCTGCTCTTGTCAGCTAATGAATTCACGAGCTCGTTACAAACTCGCGAGATAAGTTCTAAAACACACGAGTATTATAATATATTTAGAAAGTGATATGTTCAAATTATATTCGTGAAAAATATGTAATGTATAAAAACACATAGTTAAAAGTGTTTTAGGAAATTAAAATTGTAATGTGTTTAATTATACTTGACTTATGACGCTTGCGTGTAAAACATTTTATGTGTATATATATTATTCCTTTCTATTTATCTTAATAAAAAAGTGCTTAGTAGTCTTTACTGCTTGCCTTTGCTGCATTACAGGAACATCTGTCGAGCAGGACAAACGGCGGTGCGTCTCTCGCTCACATGATGCAACCTTAAAAGTGATAGCTGTAAGGTTTGTGATGGGGCGAAGGAAGGCAATTCGTTTATTTTTTAATTACTTAAACGGAAATTAATAAACGCCGGTACACCCCAAACAGTTCTGATTGCGCGTATGTACTCAATCCTATGATATGATATGAAAAATTGGCAATTACATCAAAGCACAATTATGTTTTCCTATTAAGACAAGATCGAATTTGAGCTTGATATAAGACTCTCGTGCTACAATTAGAGGTTCATATCATTCGGTCGAAGCTCTAATTGTGTGAATGTGCGTTTGATATAATCTTTATCAACTTCAGAATTATAAAACGACTAGGACATTACAGTTCATTACGATAGCGAATTCCCCGGAACACGAAAAGGATAATTTTTAAAACAATGAAACAATTATGCGTGCATTCACTAACGGTTTAATATATAATATTATAAAACTTTCACCCCGAGACAATACAAATTATGCAGACAATGCTAAATGCCATTTTGTTGTCGCCGTGTAATTAGGATGGCGTATCACTTGCAAATGTCATGAAATTAATTGTAAATTCACTTTAGTTCCGGGACAAGACGAACAGACATACGCGCAGACAAAAAATGACTGAATATGGATGATTATGGTAGAAAAATCCTCCACATTCAGTCGCATTTTTTCTTAACCAAGATATAAAAAAATCCCACGACTTCCCACTTTTGTCAAATGAGCAGTCGGAGTTTTTTCACGACTACCGACTAACGAAGACTTCCGCATAATTGTTATGCAGAATTATTGCTATCCGTCTCTCTTCCTCTCCCTAGGGCCAGTAAAAACTCCTAACGGAAAGTACAGAAACAAGGACCGAAAAGTTTACCAAAAAGATACATCATAATTATAAGGGTAGAGACTATATTGTATCCGGAAATGTTGTGTTGCCTTAGCACTTGCTGCAGTACGATGACACTTTACGTACTTTGTCAATTACTTTTCCACCTGTGCCACAAAGAGGAGTGTAGTATGTAGAGGAGTAGAATAGGAAGACGGCGTGTAAGAAAAAAGAAGATTAGAATAAGTATGTAGAGTTGTTGATTTCGTAGACGGTATGTAAGGCGGAAGGAGAGTAGAGTCGGTATAGAGGTAGAGCGGAAAGACGGCGAGTAAGACAGAAGGTGAGTAGTTGGAGAGAGGTAAGAGAGTTGGACAGCAGTTAGACTGGGGTAAATGAACTCGTTGCAGCGTCCGTCAAGTGGGACAGTTTAGCAATAACTATCGATGTGGTATTGTGGTGTTGTAGTCGTTGTTGAAACCACTTAGAATGCGGCGCGCGCTTCTGACGGCTGCTTTACTTTTGCGTAATACAGAGAAAGTGTCGATGCCGGGCTTTTGCTTTACTTTATATCGAACTGTTGTTAACATATTTGAATCTATTACTCTTTCATCGTTATTATTAGTAAGAGGTAGTGTCATGCTACATTGTAGCTGAATTGAGGAGACACATTGCGCTCACGTGACACTTCCTTAAAGGGGCAGCTACGGTGACAGACTTCGTGTGGTTTGTGACTTTTAAGTGTTCCGTTAAAGAGGAGGAAGAACTGCAGCATTATGCACATGGTTTAGGGCGATAGTCAGCAATGTCTTTAATAACCTGGCAAATTTAATTTTAAACATGTGACACTTCCTTATACAAGATTCTTAAATCCAATATATAATAATAATCCAATATACAAGATTCTTAAAGAACAAATATTTTATTACTAAATTTTTAGCAGTAATTTTATAAATCAGAGGGGTTCCTGTGCTCCTTCCTTCTCAAGTATGGGCTGGTGCAAGCAATGGACAGTAATTATAACATTCATTAACATTTAAATTATATTACCATAATAAGCACCAGCAGCAGCCAAATCCACTTCCATCCCCTCTGAGTTGTATAGCGTAGGCATTACTTCAATCTTAAAAGTGTGCTATACTAATATCGACACGCTATTTCACCGACGTAACTGCATTCACATTAATCGTAACGTATATCGCATAAAGCTTATAGCCTTCCTTGATAAACGACTAAAAGTAAATTGTTCCTGGGACTCCAACAAACAAAATCTTCAGCGTTATATAATTAGTACAGATAAGGCATAATAGCTATTGTTCATTAGCTTACTGTACCTAATACTGTACTATCGTACCTCGGTAGGTGTCTCATCCACCTACTGAGGTTGTAAAGGAAAGTGCATATTATCAGATAACGATTGCATTACTCGCCCTTGAGATCTGATTGCCTGCGCCGACTATTGGTTACGTGCCGCGTGTTTCGACAAGTTTTACACAACGCTCTTACGTAAGTGGCCAACTGTTTAATAACCTTATTAGTTGCCCGTCGCGCCGGTAGATGGCGCTTTGCTGTGTAGACACAGAGGGGGCGAGCTACTTTTATGAGATGGATTAATTATAAAGCGTTGCTACAGGTAGCGCCACTGTTGTTAAATACATAACTATAATTAGTGGGGCGCCATCGCCAAATTTTGGTGGAATTAATTTGGAGGGTTATTCTTATACTCTCCATAGTTGAGGCTCTTCTAACCAAACTACCCTGTTGTCGATAATATATTACTTAATCTTGATTTTTTACTATTCTTCTCTGCAATAGTAGAGAGAAATGAAGTAAATGACTTGCTTGCTACTCCGTCTAAATTCTTTTGCTGATACTTAAGCATTTAAATCTCACACAAACAAAAGCTCACAGCTCTCGTTGCCATGCGTTGTTGTATAATTTTTTATATAATATATTCTCTTTACACTACATGTTTTTAGGGTTCCGTAACGAAATGGAAAAAAATGAAACCCTTACAATTTCGTCGTGTACGTCTATCTGTCCGTATATCACATATATTTATTCGGATATCGGGGGTATTTTATGTTAGAAATTTCTAACATAAAATACCCCCGATATCCGGATACCGGAAGGTGTATTTTACTAACCAATACAAGATCACGTAGTATGATTTTGAAAAATAAAATTACTAAGTGTAGCTACCCATGCATATAACTAATGGATGAAATGTTTTTTGAGACGACATCTCGAGTGGTCTCTAAGAAAATTTTTTGATTATGCTGTTTGTGATATTTGTTTCTAAAGTGATAAAAAAGCCAAAAGTTTTAACAAAATTGATTGTCACAAAATCGATATAGTAGTTTAAGTGATATGGGATTTTTATGTCATTCTAGGCCGTGCTTTTCTGGATAGGATTTCACAGAGCAATGACAGCCGGGTCTTCAAATTATTTGAGATCGAAAAGTTATTGAGAAGTCATGTACCAATTGAATTTAGTGGACATTAGTCGATACTTTTATAATATATCAACCATATTTACTATGACTATGAATGGCTGATATATTTATGATATATCAGCCATTCATAGTCTCATGTAATAATAAGCCTACCGAGCTAATTCTGAATGACTCTACATTTATTATTTCTCTCTGCTCTACTTATTGTTTGTAATTTTTAGTTCGCAAGCGTGGATCAGTTAAGAAGGTGGCGCATCAGCTAACCTTAGTATGGTACGATTGCCGAATCGGGCGAAAACGATTGATGTACATCACCATCCCGCCGATCCCGTGACAAACCGCCGAGTCATCGGTGACTTGATTAATGATAATTTAGCTGCGGCTCATGCAACGACTGCAGTCTAGTCCATATTTAATTAGCAGTAAAACAGTGCACGTTAAGTTTATTGCCCTCTTCATTAACACCGAAAACTGTCGCATTCCACATAATCACCATATTACGTCATACATCACGTGTTACATCAACGGTTTTATGTGAATGGAGATAGATAATAAACTCATTATAGCTAACTACTGTAATGGTTCTCGGTAGTTCTATAGTTACAAATTATAGGATTTTATAATAGATAAAAAAATAAAATGAAATTCTACTACTATAAGGTATAACTTATTGTAAATAGTAGTGTAACATGGGTGTTCTATCTCTACATCTATAAAGTAATCAGATAACTAAGCTATACCATTACTGCATATTCGCTAGCAAGAGGTAGTAAGTTCCATATTGAATTAGGCCGACGTAGGCGGGGAGACAACTTTTCCTCGCATGATACCGCTGACAAAAGGCAGTTATGCTGTCGCGTTCCGTGCGATTTTTGTTTTTCCGTTGTCCCATTGGAGAAATAAGGATTTTGGATCACACATCAGAATAATTATGTGAGCATCGATAGGCACTGATAGGCTCGGACTGCTTGTTTGCTCTTATACAATAAGAAAACTATTCTCAAAAATTATAAAACGGTAGTCATAGGGACTGCCGATACAAGTGTAAACTTCAGGCTGTTTTAAAACACTACACGTAGCAGTTAGGTGCTGCCAAAAGCTCTATGTACCTACAGCACGTCTGCTGACGCGAACTCAGATTATATGTTTCAGCCTATTGCTACTAATTAAATTTTTATTTCAAAAAAGAAAAATATTCTCAAAGTGGTGTAGAAGCAGCATACATGGTTGTATTAAGAAGTACTTGATGTACACTGCGTTGTCCCCGTTATGTAGAGCTAATGTAAAGAAATCTTGTTGTTATTTCAATGAAAGCCAAAATGATTTTAAAAGACCTGACTATTCTTCATTTTTTTTACTATAGTTAGTTTTTTTCTAAATAACAATTTTTCTTAAGCAATGAAATACTTACAATAAGGAATTGAGTTGCGCTAGGATCAAACATACTATATTATACACATATTTACATACGTTTGATAGGCTTTAGTACATAGCTGTCCCGACAGATATTGTCCTGTCATAATTGTAGAGTTTGTTATTATGGTACCATTTTTTAAACATTTTCGTACATACAACACTTGACAAAAATAAAACTGTCATGATATTCTATACATTCCGTAGTTTTTATGTGAAACAGAAACAAACATCCATCCATACTCACAAACTACTTTGCGTTTGTAATATTAGTAGGATATTGAAGTCGACATTTATTTCTCTGCTCCCTACTCTACAACTCTACTATGACACTTCTTGTAATATCCATCAACTTTGTTAAATTAGAACTCTACCGACCACATTTTCAAGTTTTGTAATCACAATTTTATTATGATTACCACTATCGTTAAGTGTTGTAATCATGATCAAATCACCTACCAACTGAACGTTATAATTATGACATTCTGAGTTGTGACAAATTGATAATAACAGTTATGTTAAACAGCTCCCACTGGGGATCTAAACGTCGTAATAAAGAAACAAGTTGTTAGGTGATGTATTAATAAAAGGGTATAATAAGGAACGATCAAGCAAAATTCCATAAACATTCACGCAGCTCGAGATTACATATATTCTTTTATCTCCTGTTTTCAACCTCTCAATAGGCCACCGGATTTCACTATTTTTCATTTCGATACTGCGTGTGTATACGAGCAAGTCACGTCCGATTTATATGTATATAACCACTAGTATTACTAGATATGATTAGACTTAATATTTGTTAAGAACAAAACACTAACGTATTTGGTACGAGTGTTCTCGCGGCAGAATCAGTGAAAGTGAACCGCGTCCAGCGCGGTAGAGCTGGGCCCCCGCGCTTCGCTCGGCCGGTGAGGGCTCCGCGCGACTGGTGGTCCATGATAAATGTGTGATATATGCCGTAAGTATAATGACATAACATTTAGTTGTTGTTGTTGTGTAAGGTTATAGAAATCCGACATATTTTATGATAATCCAACTTGAGTTTTATTGTCAGCCATTTTTATTCCTTTCAGACCTGTCAATTTTGTTTAACAGTGACTCTATTTTATATAATATAAAAGGGCACACGAATAGTAGGAGCCTTCTGATGGCCGACACTCATACATCCGCACACAATATTTGCATATGTGACAGGCATCAGATATTCAAATAATGAAAAATATATCCGATGGGAAGGAAGGCTCCTTCCTCCGTTCCCCTCCACTGGGACACCGGAAACTCACGAACATCACACAACGTTACAACATAGCCGTCACTTTAAAGTGATATCACGTACGCGGGAGCTCCCCGTCGTGTCGGCCCCATTTGGCGGCCATGCAGCATGACACTACCTCTGATAGAAAGTGTAAGAGCAGCACAAGGTTCGTACTTACAAAAGCAGATTACCAACTATTGATTTTATTATTATTCCAATCCATATTTACAATAGATATAACGTACAAACTCTTCAGTTTTATATTATATTTGTTAGGTTGTTTGAACGCGCTAATCTCAGGAACTACTGGGCCAAATTTACAAATTATTCGTGTATTGAATAGTCAATTTATCGAGGAATATAAAGGAAATATCGGCTATATACCAATTACAACTAATAGGACTGTAGTTGCGCGGGCGATGACGCGGGGTGATATTAGTCAATTTTATAAACATCCATACGTATTAGTTATTATAATCGTTATATTTTGTTATTTTATTTATTTCATATTATTATTTGTATAAATTTTTCGCACTATTATTAGCAACTAATCGTCCATTTTTAGGGATTCGTGGCTCAAATGAAAAACGAACCCACTAAAAGATTACTTTGCCCATATGTTTCTCTGTCCTTCCGTCTGAACATCGTATAAAATCCCTTTTCTCAGGAAAGCTCGTGAGTATCAAGCTGAAGTTCACGTCAAGCACTGCAGTCCACCATCCTCATAGTGCATGACACTACCTCATGCGAAGGAATTGGGCCGGCATGACCGGGGAGGTACCTCTCGCTCACTTGATGCCGCCGTAAAGTGACATCTTCAGTGTCGCGTTCGGTTTGTGAGTAGCCGGTGGCCCAATGGAGGGGGGAAGGCGGGCAAATCATTGTTACGCATGTGCGTAATGATGATGCGATCCCAATAAGCCACCGACTACTCACAAACCACACAAAAACGCGACAGCGACGCTGTCACTTTACGCCGGTATCAAGTGAGCGAGAGGTGACTACCCCGGTCGTGCCGACCCAAGTCCGTTGCATAGCCTCGTATGTAGTGTCATGCACCATGCATGGCACTACCTCGTCCTATGCACATGTCACTACCTCTTCCTAACACTACGCGCGTGCTGATAACTATTAAAGATGGAATTAAAGAATTAATAGAGCTAGAGATGGGGACGGCCTCATTCAGACATCAGTCACTGATTACTTGCTGTATTTTATTATAACACACATTATAGCGCGGAATAGCCACAAAAAATACCGCGAGTGCCATCAGTGCTGCCTTCGGTGAGGTTCCTCGGAACAACAAATCACCTCGACGGCTCTTCAAATGGACCGACTCGGGACAACCCTACCGACCTTGGGACACAAAGGTGTACATTGCACAATGGGATGTGGTTCTCATACTCGCCCCTTGCCGCTTCCGCAATTGCGCCGCTTCATATTTTCCCCTTTTGTCCCCTATTCTTATGAGAGAGGTACAAAGAGCGTTCCACCCCCTGCTCTTTAGTCCCCTCTTCGTACAATAGGGGCACAAAGAGCATCAACCTCCTCGGTTCAATCGGCTTCACCCAAGGTGTCTCGGATACTGAGCCCCACCGCCACGTCAAGGTTTGACCCAGGTTGATATGACATGAATATCCTGCGGGTGTCTACTTAAAAGTATTCATACTTTAAAATGATAGGGACTGCAGTTTTATTTATTAGCAGAGGTGATAGAGTAAGGATTATGACATACTAAGTAAATTTAGCTCGACTAGGAAGACGACATATTCTTTAACTAGTAGAAGGCATATATGTTTACGTAGGCTATTTAATTTGATACTAATAGTTTCCAGCTCTTTACTAGTAGTTACGGGTATATCCAATTGGGTTAACTCTCCGCCACGCTCCGCGGAGCATTCTCACTTACTTGTTAGTAGCATCAGCAGAACAATTCCATTTCCCGTGCTGCTAAATTCCTTTTCCTATCTTTTAAATTCCTTTCTACCAACTATCATACCATCCTATAAATTCATCCCACATTCGTACTTTCTTTTACTAGATTATAAACAGCTATTTCTGGCCTCTATCCATGGCGTAAGAATTAATAAGAAAGTATTTAGATGATATAATTCAAATGACCCGGCTAGAGAAAATACGTTTTCACTTCACGTCGATTTGGCGCGGAATTAGACTTTACCACAGACTAAACATGCAATAATGTCATAATGTGACCTTCATTGAGAACTATTTTAAGTAAATGACCTATCAAAATATTGAATTTTAAAATATATATGATTATGTATACAAAATGTATTTCGTATCGAGAATCGTAATGAAACAAATGACCCGATTGCAATAACAGGTTATGCTACGCCGAATTATGAAAACGGTTACGCAAGAGGCGAAATAGAAATAAAAACTGTCAACCACAAGATCGGATACACGTACTAGCACAAATAACTCACTCTGTATATTGTACAAGCTTATTGTTTTTTTTTTCCTATCGAAGCGAAAGGCACTGGCATCGACGTTCGTGCCGCCGCGAAGGTTGTTACCAACTAACCGTTCGCCATTAACTTGTTCAACATTTACTATAAGACTGCGTACATAATGGCGACTTTATAATATCACACGTTTTATTTCATTGACACTGAATCGTGATTTAATGTAGATAATCAGAGTTCTACAAAATATATTAATAAATATTATCAATTTCTACTGCACTTTTGATTTCTTCGCAATAAAATAGGATAACGTGGGTTATGAAGAGGGCTAGCCATAACCTCTGGCTATGTGGATACTTATGGGCGTGGTTTATCATAAAAAGGGGACAGGCTTATTCTTTAAAAGAATATTGCTGGTTTCAAAAGTAACATTGTTCGTTATTGCAAAAATTACGTGAAGAATTACATTTATATATGAGTGTCGGCTGATAAAACTCATCTAAATAAACATTACGCACCAGCTAAGTAAGAGTGTTATAAAATTTCACGCAGTCCGTCATCATCTTACAATAAAAGTACGTGAGGTAACATCAATATTGTCAGAGTCAGCCGCAAGACAGCCGGATGTTCGACAAAGGCCAATGAACAACGGATCCCCCTACAACATCATACTTCTTCCAAACTGTCTGAATCTGCCTGTTCTCCTTATGTCCACGTTTGACTAACACTTTCCCGTCTTCTTTCGTGATTCAATCACTGATTTCATTTGTGATATCTGTTTGTCTTATGATGATTCCTATCGACAACATTTTTTC